>JANAVB010039212.1:14482445-14921731 GCA_029216955.1 Iris pallida | reverse complement strand
ACTGCCCATTCTTCTGGCAGTCCAGTCTGTATGTTGGACTGCCAGAAGAATGGGCAGTCCAAGTCATAGCCTGTGTAACTTTGGACTGCCCATTCTTCTGGCAGTCCACGTTAAGGATTGGACTGCAAGAAGAACAGGCAGTCCACGTCGACACAGACATTCTCCTATGATCGTGAGTGCTATTTTGATTTAAAACTTTAATTCCCATCGAAATACTTGCAATTAAAACAATGAATGAAACGTAATGCACACGAGATTAATTCTAGGGTTTCGGATAGGAAAAAATTAAGAAAAAATGGGTACCTTGTTTGCGAGGAAGTTTTCGGTGCCATTGCTCTTGTTCGAAAGAGGAGGAGGGCGGACGAGAAGTCGACGACCTTGATTCGAGTGAGTCGGAGGAGATGGAGTGGAAGAGACGGGTGAGGGGGGTGAGGGTTTTGGAACAGAGAGAAGTTCAGATGGGTTTGGGGGGAGGAGGAAAATTTGGGACAGCCCAATCAAAATATTGGACTAGCCTTGTGCAAAAGAAAAAAAATTGGGCTAGCCACAATCCGGACTAGCCTTGATAAGGTTTGGTTGTGCCCTTATAAAAAGCCTAAATAAACGGTCACCTATGGTCATCCAACG
This sequence comes from Iris pallida, assembly GCA_029216955.1. Taxonomy (NCBI): domain Eukaryota; kingdom Viridiplantae; phylum Streptophyta; class Magnoliopsida; order Asparagales; family Iridaceae; genus Iris; species Iris pallida. Next base: position 14,921,104 of record JANAVB010039212.1, on the reverse strand, counting down.
AATCCCCAAATCAAAAAAATTCAAATTCAGATCCCGCTCACTGCTATCTATTCCCAAACCAAATCAAAATGGAGAAGATATCGGTAGCCGTCCGATTCCGGCCATCGACGGCCCAGAATCATCTCCCGGACGACCGCCACTGGAGGATCGACGACAACCGTATCTCCCTCCACCGATCCCTCGGGACACCGATCTCCAGCGTCTCCTTCGCATTCGGTCTCTCTCTCTCCTCGAAACCCTAATTTTCTTGTTTTTCTTTCTCTCTCCTCACAACCCTAATTTTTTATGTTCTTCTCTCTCCGAACCCTAATTTTCTTTTTCTTTTGCAGATCATGTTTTCGATCAGAGTTCGACAAATGGCACGTTGTACAATCAGCTCACCAAGCCCATCATCGATGCCGCTGTCCACGGATTCAACGGTAGCAAACCCTTCATTCAATATACCTAAAATTTGTTATTTCTTTTTGGGCATTTGACTATAGATTAACAAAGCCATTCCGTAGGTTTTGGTATTTGATGAAAGATTATCTAGTTACTAGGAAGCACAAATGCTCCAAAATGGTTGTTGCTGCGTTCGGTGTTGGACACTCCAGAAATGGTGCTGTGTCTGCACCACCTTGTCTGTTTCGGGTCTTATTCTTGTCCGTGCAACATAGTTGTCAATATTTTAATGGAAGTTTCTTTGTGTATTCCCCGAGTTAACCACTGATACTAGTCGTGGACATGAGTCATGACTAGTAAACCTGGTCTAAATAGGGCTAAATACTCATTTATTGTGTTTTATTTTCCATTAGCCTTTCTAACTGGACGTTTGACCTATGTTGCATGTACACATATACAACATGAAATAGACACGATATCAATTGTTGTGTCAGTGTGTAATTTGGTGGGTACATAGTCACATCCAATACGCGTCTGACATGAGATGACACATATATTACACACTTTTGGAGTGCCCATGTTCCCTGTATTTGGCACTTGCAGAAGCTTTGCCAATTTCAAACTGCTTTTGGTGGTCCAAGCTAGTTAGCTCCTTCGATTGTCAGAAATGATGTCACTTATTTTTTAGTGTCGATGCACTAAAATTTGCCCCACAATTTTGAAACTGTGGTAGTCACCTGTTGACCAAATTTTTGGAATATTGTCCGATTTTGCTCTCTGAATGTGATGGAGATCAAATTTTGGCAGAATTTCAGCCGAAATATGAGATCATAACTTTGTCGTTTACTTTCAGGAACTGCCTTTGCCTATGGGCAGACCAGCAGTGGCAAAACCTTCACCATGAACGGTTCCCAAGAGGATCCAGGAATTATCCACCTCGCTGTGAAGGATATCTTCCATTCAACTCAGATGGTATGTTAGGCATAGAGTATCTTAAAATAAATTGGGTTCCCCTTTCTATTTGTTTATAGTTTCCTGGTATGATACACAGATCACGGATCGCGAGTTCTTGATTAGAGTTTCTTATATGGAGATATACAATGAAGAGATCAATGATCTCCTTTCTTTGGGCAGCCAAAAGCTTCCAATCCATGAGAGCTTAGAAGTAAGATACTACTAAAACCGAATTCTCATACGGGCTTAACATCATTTTCTAATATGTTGTATATACTTGTAGCGGGGAATTTTTGTGGCCGGCCTTAGGGAAGAGATTGTGAATACTGCTGAGCAAGTATTTGAGCTCATCAAACTTGGTGAAGGTATGGATATTTGTCTTCTATTTAGTATCTATTTTCTTGTTACTAATAATGATGGGGGATGGATAAACCAATCCTTTTTGTAGCAAATCGGCACTTCGGCGAAACAAACATGAATGCTCGGAGCAGTAGATCACATACAATATTTAGGATGGTAGTACCTCTTGACTACCAATCTCCTTTTGCATTTTCCGTATTGAATTTACTGTATTCTTGATCTATTGTAATTTTAGGTTATTGAAAGCAGCATCAAGGAACCAATGTCCTCTGGTGATGTTTCCAATGCAGATGCCATCCGTGTGTCCGTTCTGGTTTGTGGTTACTCTTCTAGTTAAACGACATTGATTTCCTAGAATATACTCTATTAAAATATATCCATATATTGTGTGCAGAATTTGGTTGACTTAGCCGGGTCAGAACGAATTGCTAAGACGGGGGCTGGAGGAGTACGGTTGAAGGAAGGAAAGCACATTAACAAGAGCTTAATGATTCTTGGAAATGTGATCAATAAGCTGAGTGAAAGTGGAAGACAAAGGTATTGTTCATGTCATATGGTCAGTTAATTTACTCCCGTGAAGTTCCTCAAGTTCCCAGAATATGGCATTGACATAGCTTCCAGCAAACAGATCATATTTATTTATCTCTATTTATTTGTCTATTTATTAAGAGAATCTGATTCCTTTTTTTTCCTCTCGTTTACTTGTCATGTGGTGATTAGTTGATGCATTCACTTTATGACTAATTCTTGCAATGTAGTCTTTATTCACAAACATTTCAATCAGTAAACAATGTTATAGTTGTCCAAATGGATACATGAGGACTGAAATAACAACTGAACTAGTTCTCTTCCTTCACCAAATTTCAAACATTATGAAGGCTTGCAAAGAGTTTCTATTGTCTTAAATAAAGGACATCCATGCAGAGCACATATTCCATATCGTGATAGCAAGCTTACTAGGATACTTCAACCAGCTCTTGGGGGCAATGCAAAGACTTCAATAATCTGTACTGTTGCACCCGAGGAGGTAATCCATAATATTTTATTATAGAGATGCATGCCGTGCTAATATTAACATCTTATCATTATTTATAGGTTCATGTAGAAGAAACTAGGGGGACCCTCCAATTTGCTAGCCGAGCTAAACGTGTAACCAATTGTGCTCAAGTGAATGAGGTTGGTAATACTACTTTTAGAATGACATATCATTATGATTAGCTGGCATAAATATTGTCATTTAACTAGCTTATAATTAATCTTTTTCGATATTTTCCCATGATTTATAATCGATAATAGATGCAGCAAATAAATGCGCTGTTATGTTGGATATCCCTTGCTAAGAGTAAGATGTGAAGGTGGAATCATAAACTGCACCCATGTAGTTGGGACGTGGTTGTTTCGTTATGGATATAGTTATGTACTATGCCAATTGGTTGTAGTAAGTACATGGTTCTGCGACTAAGTTTAAAATGCTTCTTGGCAATTGGGGATCAGATTGCATCAAGATACTTTTCTTTGAAATCATCAAAGATTATTCCCAAAACTCCAAGTTTCTGAAGTTCATCAAGTTTGGGCACTAACCTCTGATTTTATGCTTCATAGATTTTAACGGATGCTGCCTTGCTGAAGAGGCAAAAGCTAGAGATAGAAGAACTCCGCACAAAGCTTCAGGTATTGGTTTGTTGCTTTTCATTCTTACCTTATCATGACTAGTGGAAAACTCAAAGCACCTTTCTCTATGCACAGGGACAACATTCTGAGGTACTTGAGCAAGTTATATTGAAACAACGGAATGACATGCACAAGGTTGGTAGTTTATCTGTTCTCAATTCCATAACATATTGTCACATTGCACTCTGAATATGTAATTTTTTGCTTTACCAGATCATTTTATTTTCTCTTCTTTTAACCTTTTTTTCAGTCAGAACTGGAGTGTGAAAAGCTTGCAATGGAACTTGAGGAAGAAAGAAAATCTCGCGAAGCACTAGAGCAGCGCTTAAAGGAACAGGAAAAGAAGATCAGAGAACTTACTATGTCTGCCAATCAAGATAGCAGTTCACTACATGTAAGTTCGATAGGATTAAAGTTTGACCCGTAGCCAACTAGAGTATGATAACATTAAGATCCACAGGCATCCAGAACCAATTTATTATGCCTTCCACATCCTAAATATTCAATGCCCACAAACATGAAATGTCCACTAAATAAATATGTGCAAGGTTTCCTCTAGTATGCAATGGCCAAACCGTATGTTGTGCCAGACAACAGCTTCCAGCCTCATATGTAACCCTACTATTGTCCTCAACACTTTGTATGGAGATTCAGACATGATTGGTAGAGAACATCTACGTGGTCTGTGAGTGGGGCTTATAGTGTTCTTGCTTCGAGTCCCTCTTCTTGAGAAATTGAAAGGCTTATTCATTGCATTTGAAATATCGTGCACTGATTGTTATTTGGATATTGATTATTTTTTGCAATTCCTTCTCATACTCTTTTATTCAAAGGGACTATTCTTGGTTTGAAATCTTAACAAACCTTCTTGGAGAAGTTTTTGGCCATATCTTTCTAGAACTTTTATAGGTGCTATTGTCATAGCTCATCATGGTATCAATGGAATTCATATTCTATATGTTCATAAATTTCTTCTTTGGTCGGAATTAGTGTCGATTGATGCTGTAAGTGATACTTGTCTAGGGCCATTTATATGGCTGCTTTTTTATTCACTGTGATGATAGGAAAGATAACTATATTGCTTATTTATATTTAAAGATATGCGTGTTCATGTTCTACTTTGGCCAGAAATGTAATACTGCAGTCATTTTTTAGTTGAGAAAACAAACTTTTGTCATTCTAAACCAGAAAATCAAGCGGAATTTTTTTTTTAAATTAAGTGAAAGTAGACAAAAGACAACTGGCAATCATCTAGTCATCCCTAATTTATGGCATATTAGTCATATTTCACAAACTTTCAAATATTAAGTACTATATATCATATATGAATATTCGGCAATAACTAATGCTGTATATACTATGTAACATGGGGAGGTGAAATGTTGGTTTTTGTTGTTAGTCCCGGGGCATAATTTTTCGATGGAAAACTGAAAATTATGCAACACTTCAAGGAAGGTGCAAGACAGAGATCCTTGGAGGATTCTAAGAGACGAAAACCAATGTGTTACTTCAAAGAAGACACAGAAGAATTCGTAGCAGCAGCAGCAACAACGGACATCCACTAACTTTTCTGATTAGATCAGAAAAGCTCTTGTTCAGAACGAGTTGCAAGTGGATAATAGAAGAACATAAGGTTCTAATTAGATCAGAGAAGAAGAAAGCCTGTTGGGGTGAATTATCACCGGCACTCAAAGTTTGATTCGCTCCACACGAACAGCTTCCAGGAACCAGCAAGTTCGACGGAGAACTTTGAACACTCCGCTCTTCTGACTCCTCGGATGGCGCGAACTCTGCTCCTAAAGGACCTCTCTTCTCTGCTCTGAACTTAGAGAATTTCGTAGGAAATTTTTGATACTTTTGTTCTGTCTCACGAGAGAGAAGAGAGGGACTTTATATAGGTGCGCCCAGTAACTGCTCGGTATACAGAACGTTCAGGACGTGAAAAAAATCGCTCCGAACGTTCCGTAACCGCTCAAATCGTGCACAGACACGATTGAGTCAACTGGCACACAACGTGCGCCAATTAGCGCATAACGCGTGCGAACGGCTCACAGCGCGCGCAATTGCGCACCGTGCCAACTGCGCATACGCGCACTACGCGCCAACTGCGCCATCTGGCAGCGCCATCAGGCCGCGCCAATCAGGCCGCACCAACTGGTGCGCCACTGGGCAGCGCCAATTGGTCGCACCATTTGGCCGCGCGATCGGGGCACGCGAACGGACGCGCGATCTGCTGCGCAGAGGCTCGCGCAACGAGCGTAACTTAAGCGCACTATATGCCTAGCGACGATGCTGACGTCCTAAGTGCAAAGTACGCCAACAAAATGCCACTTATGCCTCATGAGCCCATGAGCTCGAGTCCGAGTCCGAGTATGAATCCGAGTCGCTAAGCCCCTACGGGACTTAGCTCCAATGGAAATAAATTCCCAAGAGCAAAAACTATTAATGCTTTACCATGGAGTCTTATCTTTACCTCCTAGTAAAATCACCCACATGGTTCCCTCCTTAGGGTCACCATCCCATGTGCACATCTCAACAACATACCAAGAATATATTGAGATACAACCCATGATGCTTTTCCAATGTGGGACTAAATATCACTAGGCATGAATTGAAAGCAAGAGAAGCAAGCTTTCTCTACATGTCAAGTAAAAGCTCCAACAATCCCCCACATATCTCGATATATGGAGTTGAGTGTTCCCCATAGTAACTGTCCATCATGCATTAGGAGAGATGTCGCTGACGACTTGAATCTTCCCGCATGGGTCAAACAACAGACTATAATACAAGAATGGACTAAGTCTTGAATTCTGCACCACACTGCAATTCTTTCACTCACATAATGTAGTTACATGTGCTTCTGGCTGCACATTAAAGGCCATGTGCCAGCCTGGTTTCAGTGTATAATTTGGGCGTCTATAAGTTTACCTTCAAGATACGGCCTGATATCTCTGTCTATAGACTATAGGCGAGTTCTTTATTAAAGAGACATAGCATGAAGTTTTATGCTTCCTTGGCGGTACTACGCCGCTATGACATGGCCTAAAGCCGATACATTACCCCTACCCGGGAACCTCATCGTAGTGTCATACTATAGTAGCATGAGGTCACAAGCCTCTTTGTAGTGCCAAACTACCTAGCATGAAGCCTTAGGCTCCTTTGCGGTGTTACGCCACATTGCCATAACGACATGGCTTGCAAGGCCGAGACTTTACCCCTATTCGGTACCTCATCGTGGTGTCGTGCCACTGTAACATGGGGACATCCTCCCCTTTATAGCGTTGCCTACCCCTCTTTAATTTTATCATACAACATTAGGCTATCTGCTTATTTGTGGTGCTACGCCGCTGTGACTTGGCTAGCAAAGCCGAGGCATTACCCCTACCTGGGAACCTCATGGTGGAGTCACCCTACTGTAGCATGGAGTTTCACTCCTTGTAGTGCTGCTCTACCATGTTTCCTGTAAAGCACACCAGACATTCATTCTGCCTGAGAACTCATTAAGGCGTTTAACCATCCTTATCACAGGGTCCGTTTTCTGCAGAAAACATATAGTAGACAACAGTGGTTGTAGGTCCGTAATCTATAGTAGACAACAGTGGTTGTAGGTCCGTAATCTTTCCATGCCACAGAGGACATGTACCACTGTTTCTGATATTTTTTTCAGTTAGTGGTCCTCGAACCAAAAGCTAGATGCCTAGTAGATTTTTTTTGAATTAATAGCATAAAATTTTATGGTAGGATTGCAATAACATAATATCAGAATGCCTTCAAGACAATTTTACTTGCTGTGTCATCGACCAGCTAACGTTTGAGGTCCTTGGTGAACGGATCCGCCAGGTTCTCCTGACCCCGAACATCAATCACTGCAATAACACCTCTCTTGATGAGATCGTGTACTGTCCTGTGCTTTAACCGCACAGTTCTCTTCTTCCCGTTGAAGGGATCATTTGATGCCACCGCCGCAGTCGCCTGGTTGTCGTAGTATATATCAGAATTGCCGGTATTTGCGTCCCAACCACTGAAGATCATACATGAGCTCCCGAAGCAATTCTACTTCCTCCGCTGCGGTATCAAGTACAAAGAACTCATATTCCATGGAGGAACGAGAGAGCATAGTCTGCTTCTTCGACTTCCACGATATAGCAACTCCATCCATTGTGAAAATGAATCCACCTGTTGACCTCTCGCTCTCCAACTCTGAGCACCAGCTGGCATCACTGAAGCCTTCTACTATCGGCGGATCTCCGTTGTAGTGCAGTGCATATGTCTGAGTCTTCTTGTGATATTTCATTACCCGTTTCACAGCTTTCCAGTGCTCAATGCCTGGGTTGCTCGTGAAATGACTCAACATTCCCACGAAAAAAGCTATGCCAGGCCTTGTGGCACTAGTAGCATACATCAAACTCCCGATTACGCTTGTATACTCCAGCTGCTTGACGCTTTCCCTCGAATTAGGCTTCAGCTTCAGATCACACCTGTAAGACGTATCGATCCCTGGAAGATCTTGATACCCGTAGCGTGTGATCATTTTCTCAATATAATAAGACTGTGACAGCGCCAGTCCAGTGTATGTCCGGATGATCTTGATCCCTAAGATCACATCAGCTTCCCCCAAGTTCTTCATACTTAACTTAGTTGAGATAAACTTCTTTGTCTCAGTGACATAATCCATATCCGTACCTAGGATCAACATGTCGTCCACGTACAGACAAACGATTACACCTCTTCCACCAGCGAACTTTGTGTAAACACACTTGTCCGTCTTGCTGACCCTGTAGCCATTTGACCTTATAACCTTGTCAAACTTTTCATGCCACATCTTGGGAGTCTGTTTAAGACGTACAAGGATTTCATCAACTTGCAGATTGTCTTCAAGACCCTTGGCGACAAATTCCTCTGGCTGTTGTATGTAAATCTTTTCGGTCAGCTCGCCATTTAGGAAAGCCGTTTTTACATCCATCTGATGTATCACCAACTTATGTATTACTGCGAGCGCAATCAACATTCTCATGGTGGTCATCCGGGCTACTGGAGCATACGTGTCAAAGTAGTCGATCCCCTGCTTCTGAGAAAATCCTTTGGCTACTAGCCTAGCCTTGAACTTGTCAATAGTTCCATCTGCTTTCATCTTCTTCTTGAAGATCCATTTGCATCCGATGGGTTTTGCTCCTTCAGGAAGATCAACCAACACCCAAGTGTTATTAGAGATGATTGAATCAATTTCATTGTCTATCGCCTCCCTCCAGAAAACAACGTCTCTAGTCTTCATCGCCTCATCATAGGTAAGCAGATCTGCTTCCACATGATAGGTGACAAAGTCATTTTCGAAGTCCTTCGGTCTCCTCACTCGCTTAGTTGATGGCTTAGCGAGCTCTGGTTCAACCGTTGTTTCAACAACTTCTTCTTGGACTACATTCTCATTGGAAGCTTCAGTTTCCTACGCACCCTCATTGTTCTCCGGAATATCCTCAAGAACAATGTTCTTGTGCCTTGCAAATTTGTCTTCAAAAAGTTCTTCGTCACGAGATTCATTGATATGATTTGATTCAATATCAAGAAATCTCCGAGCATCACTCTTCTCGGCATAACCCAAGAAGATTGTCTTCGTAGTCTTTGTCCCGAGCTTCTGAATCTTCAGATTTGGAAGCTTCACATATGCCAGACACCCCCATACTCGAATGACATTCAAGTTAGGTCTGACTTTGAACCAAAGTTCATGAGGAGTAACGTCTGAAGTTGTACGAGGCACTCTATTTAGAATAAAAGTGGCCGTCAATGCAGCTTCTCCACAGTAGCATTTTGGAAGATCCGCAGTCAACATCATTGAGTTTATCATTTCTGTCAACGTTCTGTTCTTCCTCTCTGCTACTTCGTTGGATTGAGGGAATATGGAGCAGTAGTCTCATTGACAATTCCATGTTCTTTGCAGAACGATGCGAATTCATGAGACCGGTACTCTCCTCCTCGATCACTTCTTATTCTCTTGAGTTGTTGTTCAGTTTGCCGTTCAGCCTCGGCCCTGAACTCTTTGAACTTTTCGAATGTTTCGTCTTTAGTCTTTAGCAAGTAAACGAACGCGTACTTTGAGAAGTCATTGATGAAGGTTATGAAATACTTCATCCCGGCCTTTGTGAGAACTGTTTGAAGTCACATATATTAGAGTGTACCAACTCCAGAAGATCTGTGCTTCGATTAACCCGAGGAAAGGGTTTCCTTGTGATCTTCGTCTGAGCACATACTTCACATTTCTCTACCTTACCCCCACATTTGGGATAAGTCCTAGACTAGATATTCTGTTTATTCGTTTACAATGAACATGTCCTAGTCTATTATGCCACAACTCAAGAGTATAACCAGAATGAGCGATTGCATTAATTACTTTGACTGATTTTACAAGATGAATTTTAAACATTCCTTCGGTATAAAAAGCTTTCCCGAAGTATGTTTCCTTTAGACATTACCATCTGGCCAGCATTGATGTCCATCATTAGGCCTGCGTTACAGAGTAGGCCTCCAGAGATTATGTTCTTTGCGATAGCAGGTACCTATTTCACACCTTGAAGCGTCAGAGACTTCCCATAAGTCAGCTTCAAGACCATCATCCCGATCCCTTGTACTTCAGCTTGTGCCTGGTTCGCCACCATAACAACTTCAGAAGTTGGTGTGTACATGGTGAACCATTCCTTACTTGAGCAGAGATGGCAGGTGGCACCGGTGTCTATCCACCAGTCAGAGTCAGCCCCTACCGCAGTGACCTGTGCAATCATTGCAACAACGTCAGTGATCATTGAAACTTTACTAGGCTCACCTTGCTCTGATTGCTTGGGCTTAGATTTGCATTCACTCTTGAAGTGACCCTTCCTGCCACACTTGAAACAAGGCATCTGGGACTTTGCCTTCTGTTGCTTGAAGGAAGTCCCCTTCACTTTCAGATTATTGGGGTCTTTCTTCTTGCTGTGGGAAGCCGCCTGCTTTCCCTTGTATTCCTTAGTGTGAACCAAATTGGCGTTAGCCATCTGTTTGGACAGTGCGTTAACCTTCAGTTGAGCCCTCATCTGGTCCTCAACATAGATTTTTTGTAGGAGATCTTCCAGACTGATCTCCAACTTCTTCCTATGCATGTTTGCATAGAACTTGCTCCACCCAGCGGGGAGCTTTGAGACGATCCCTCCAACAACAAACTTGTCGGTGAGGGACATCGCCTCATCTTCCAACTTCTGTCGCAGCTTCAGGAACTCCTTCACCTGCGGCAGCATAGACTTCTCGTCTTCAAAGAGCAACTTATGATATTTTCAACGATAAATATCTTGCTCCTGTTTTTGTCATCTTCGTAAAGTTTTTCCAGAGACTCCCATATCTCTCTGGCAATTGTCTTCTTTGAATATGATTCCGCTAGGGAGTCCTCCATAGCATTTAGGATTAAAAGCCTACATATGCTATTCTTCCTTCTCCATTTGGCCTGATTTTTAGTAGTAGCAGTAATTGCGGCTGCAGACCCAGTTTCTGGAACAGTAGGTTCTTTCTCGGTTAACACGTGGTCAACTTCGAAAAGTTGAAGATTGAGAGTAACCTTCTCTTCCAGACTTGATAGTGCTCTCCATCAAATTGCTAACTTGGTGAAGTTATGATTGATTAGTGAAGCATGAAAGTTTTCCGTCTTGTGAACTCAAGCTTTGAGATTGTTAGTCCCGAGACGTAATTTTTCGATAGAAAACTAAAAATTATGCAACACTTCAAGGAAGGTGCAAGACAGTGATCCTTGGAGGATTCTAAGAGACGAAAACCAATGTGTTACTTCGAAGAAAAAAAGAATTCGTAGTAGCAACAACAACGAACGTCCACTAACTTTTCTAATTATATCAGAAAAGCTCTCGTTCAGAACGAGTTGCAAGTGGATAATAGAAGAACAGAAGGTTCTGATTAGATCATAGAAGAAGAAAGCCTGCTGGGATGAATTATCACCGGTGCTCAAAGCTTGATTCGTCTCACACAAACAGCTTCCAGGAACCAGCAAGTTTGACGAAAAACTTTGGAACACTCCGCTCTTCTGACTCCTCGGATGGTGCGAACTCTGCTCCTAAAGGACCTCTCTTCTCTGCTCTGAACTTAGAAAATTTTGTAGGAAAATTTATGATACTTGTGTTCTGTCTCACGAGAGAGAAGAGAGGGACTTTATATAGGTGCGTCCAGTAACTCTTCGGTATACAGAACGTGGAAAAAACCGCTCCGAACGTTCCGTAACCGCTCAAATCGTGCACAGACATGATTGAGCCAACTGGCGCACAACGCGTGCCAATTAGCGCATAGCGTGCGCGAACGGCGCACAGCGCGCGCAATTGCGCACCGCTGTGCCAACTGCACACACGTGCACTACGTGCCAACTGCGCGCCATTTGGCAGCGCCATCAGGCCGCGCCAACTAGCGCGCCACTGGGCGCGCCACTGGACAGCGCCAATTGGTCAGCACCAATTGGCCGTGCCATCCGGCCGCACGATCGTGCCATGCGAACGGGCGCGCAGAGGCTCGTACAACGAGTGCAATTTAAGCGCACTATGCACCTAGCGACGATGCTGACATGCTAAGTGCAAAGTGCGCCAACAAAATGCCACATTATGCCTCATGAGCCCATGAGCCCGAGTTCGAGTCGCTAAGCCCCTACGGGGCTTAGCTCCAATGGAAATAAATTCTCAAGAGCAAAAAACATTAATGCTTTACCATGGAGTCTTATCCTTACCTCCTAGTAAAATCACCCACATGGTTCCCTCCTTAGGGTCACCACCTCATGTGCACATCTCAACAACATACCAAGTATATATTGAGATACAACCTATGGTGCTTTTCCAATGTGGGAAAATATCACTAGGCATGTATTGAAAGCAAGCTTTCTCTACATGTCAAGGAAAAGCTCCAACATTTATCACTTCTCATATCTTTGGTAAAAGGCCTTATATTGGGATGTGGTTAATTTGCCAAGACAATTTAATTGTTGTGGCCAATGTCGTTCTGATTCGGTCAAGTCTTTAATCCATATTATTTATTTTCCCAATCTGTTATTTACATTTCTTGACATTAATCATAAATTAAAGCTTTTATCTGTGGTTTGCAGGATAGGTCTGCTTCATGGAGTACTTGTGAGGAATTAGTCAATGGTAACCATGACATTTTGGAAGGAGATACCTTCGAAACACCTACCTTCAAAGCTAGGCCAAATGGTTTTGTTGTGAAACGGGCATCCTTTTCAGGAGTACTTGATTCCAGTCCGATCCCTGAAAATTTTGCTAACGTAGCGGATGAAGACTTGTGGACGCAATTGAATAAAGGCTGCACCACTAATCTTGATATGCTTCAGATGACACCCAATTTGAAATTCCAATCCAGACAAGCAACTGATGTTTCCATTGTAAGATTGTTATTCTTAGAACTTTCATCATTATTTTTATTTGCAGCCTTGCCATATCAAAGTTTTCATATACAACTAGTCACGTTCACATGCGTTGCACGTACCAAAAGAAAAACTATGATACATATATAAGAATTTAAATTATATTAAAATATTTTAAATATTATTTGAATATATTTTAATTAAGATTTTTTATCGATATGTTTTTAGAATTTTGGATATGTGTTTAATTGGATAATAAAAGGTACTTAGTTTAAATATAATTTGAATATTAAATATTTTTGTAGGATTTGTTATATGTTCAGTTAGTTAGAACTTAGAAGGATTTTAGATTTTTTAAACTACGTAAGAAGATACATACCGATAGTTAAAGATTTTTTGATTTCTTTGAATTTTTTACATTAGTTAATGGAGGTTATACATACGGTGATGGCTTATTTTTGAGCCGTTTCCAAGCTGCATTATATTAGTAGAGATATTTGTCAATAGAAGCTGAAAGTGAGACGTAGTCCTTTAGTCATGTATGTTTATAATTGTTTTAACCATGATAAACTGCTCCATTCCATGTACACTAATACAACTTGATACAGACACGGTGATACAATCACATATCGAATTTACATTTTTAAGTTTGTGTTTTATCTCATTCAATACTGACATGACACCAATTTTCATTGATTCCTAGACGACGTACCTTCAATTCTTCACTAACATTATATTAGATAACTTGACATACTTTTTTCATAGCTATTTTTTGTTCCTTTCTAATGTTTGATGTTACTTGAATGCAAACATATCTAGAGTGTGCACCATTTGCTTTGTTTATTACTTGTCTTTTATTCAACACTGACAATAGACAATGTTTATTTAAATTTTTTTGGTTCATCTTCTCTGTAACTATATATATATTATATATATATATATATAAATGGTAAATTTTATTCCTGATAAATAACAAAGTAAAGTGTTGGGACTCAACTGCCCAACACAGGAACACAACACCACCACTAGTAGATACTACCCTACAACACATAGCTAGACCACAAGAACCGACTGTTCTACCCCTTGATAAGCCTTGTAGTAACCCTAAGCTTGGGGCTAGTACCTTGCTTCATCCTCTGTGTGTGTGTATATATATATATATATATTATATATATATTAAATATATATATATATATATATATATATATATATATATATATATATATATATATATGGTAAATTTTATTCCTGATAAATAACAAAGTAAAGTATTGGAACTCAACTGCCCAAACAGGAACACAACACCACCACTAGTAGATACTACCCTACAACACATAGCTAGACCACAAGAACCGACTGTTCTACCCCTTGGTAAGCCTTGTAGTAACCCTAAGCTTGGGGCTAGTACCTTGCTTCATCCTCTGAGTTCTCTGCCTTGACGTTTCATATTCCTCTTGCTAGAGAAGTTGAAGCCACTTCTCATTCTGCCTAGTCAACTGGAGTTCATCCCTTTGGGCCTTACTCATGTTCACTTCTGCCTCTACGTCCTCATTAATGGAGGACTCGGTGCATCTAGCCAGATTCCATACTTTGGTGATGGGTTGCACCTCAATCTTTGAAGGAAGTTCCTCACCTATACTGAAATCATCTATGATGAGAGCTTTACGTTGCTCCATGACTGGAATAAGTTACAGTAATGGCCCTTGCTGGAGTGGGTATCTCTCGCTCAACTGGACTAGCAAGCCTACTGCTTGCTAGTCCTACCAGTGCCTGCCCCTCCCTTTCAGTCCCTTACCACAGAAGGAAGCACTTGCTTAAAACGTCTATCAGGACTACCGAAGGAAGCTCCCTACAAGCAGTGATCTTCACCAGGAAACAAGCGAACGCAAGCTGCTTGCGGTGAGCCATGACAACATTCATGCGAATCGGAACACCAATGATGCTGGAAAGCTTCCGAATAGAGGACTCGTTCCAAAGCTGGAGTGGGAGCTTCAAGAGCTGGACCCAAATAGGTATAAAGGTCAAGAGATCGCTACATGAAAATCGACAAATCCCACCGCTTGGTAATGACTAGCCCGAACATCTTGGGGCTACCTTTGAGCATCACCTCTATATCCGATTTTATGACAAAACACACTAAGAAGAAGCCATTCTTGTGGGAGAAGACTTCCACGCTACCCATTGGCTTCAAGACCCTACGAATAGAGGCAAAAATGGATGCCCTATCACGTATATAGCCAATGTGAATTTCTACTCTAATATCGGACTCTTAATGTCCTCAGCAGAGATATCCGTAGTATGTACTCCGCCCATCACATAGGGTTCCTGGAAGTGAAGCCTCAAGTCGACATTAGCAAGAGAAGGGGAGCAGATTGCCGCCGCCCATGAAATGGGTTTGGAGGAGGAGAAAACCCGTACTGCAGGATTTAAAGGAGAGGAGCGAGCCACCTCATTCATATTCTCCATGTGAGCTGACACCGCCTCCGATCCTGGCGTTAAACGGATAGGCATGCCCGTCCCTCTGGCCCATTGCATTCCTTGGAAATCACTCGCTGCTTGCTGGCCCGAACGTTCGCTTCTGCAATATGATCGCGTCTCTGAGCTCTTCCAAGGGTTGTCGCCTGCGACCCATTCCTATGACGCCCTGGGACCCGACTCGCATATGCATCATGCTGCTATATCCTCCCTTCTTGGCCTTGGTAGATCTATATTTAGATCTCCTATAGTAGACCTTAGTCTAGACTTGTTCCTTCTCCTGATTCACCTCTAGAGGATGAGAGATCTCCCGCACCGAGAGTAGGTCTCTTTGATATAGTAAATAAACTTGGCCAATTATATAATATGCATAGGTCTCTTTGATATAAATATATCCATCAAGTATAAAACTTAAACCTAGTTATATCATATGATACCACCATAAAGTTTTATTTGTTTTAACAAATAAATAACAAATTGACGGTCTGAATTAATTCTTAGAATGTTATAAAGATTTGCAACATAAATTTCGATTATTACTATAAATATTAATTGAATGTTAGATGCTAAATAAATGCTAATGATAAGAATAATATCTTTTTTCCAATTTAACTACCAAGCCTAGTATACAATATACACAATTACTATTTATAATTTTTATCTGTCAGTTATAACATTGTATGCATATATTAATACTTAAACCTCTTAACTTTTAAAAGTTATCTTAACAATATTTTATTGATAACAAAATAAAATTAATTAGTTGATGCCTAACACTGTTATCCTGAAGGAATCTTAGATTTTCGAGTGTAGAAATAGAATGAACCCCTTAATTCTCTTATGAGGGTTTGGACTCATATATATAGGAGCAAGGTTCTAAACGGCAGCAGGCGGGTGTGCGGCGGAGAGAGTCCGCCTACCACCTAGGCGGTTGATACATTTTAGACATTTTTTTATTACTATTTTACCATTATTTTTTCCATAATATACATATTTTAAGGGTGTTCTATGCATAACTAAGCTGTAGAACGAAGATTTATGAAGTTTTAGTTTTGTAAATGAACCATAGACCTATAATGTTTGCAAAACCTTTTGGCCAAAACATCTTGTTAGGTATTGCTCCGCCTATACGCCCGTCTACACCGCATCACCTCTGCCTATGCTGCCAAACCTCCGTTGGCCTTCTACTCCACCGCCTACCAAAAAGTGGCACGGAGAGAGATCACCTACCGCCTAGGCAGCCGACTCAACCGACATTTAGGACATTAGGAGTAAGAATGTTACATTCATATTTAGGTCCATACTTATTTAGATATTACATAATAGCACTAATATCTCAACACCTTCTCTCAAGATGGAGCATAGATGTCAATCATATCCAACTTGTTACAAAGAAAACGAATACATTGGTCTAAAAGAGACTTCGTAAAGACATATGCTATTTGATATCCAATCTTTATATGGTGAAATGTTATCACCCCCTTTTTGTATTCATTATGGACGAAGTGGACGTTGATATCAATGTGTTTCGTCCTTTCATGAAATACATGATTGATAGTAATGTGGATGACTGATTGGTTATGACACCGCATATCCGCTGCTTTCAATTCTGTCATTTCTCCCAGCTCCTTTAGAAGATATTATAAATATAACACCTCTGCTGTGCCATGAGCAATTGGTTATGAGACCACACTGTTTCTTGCTCTTCCACGATACTGAATAGTCGGATGTAGAACGTCGATCTGGAAGACTCATACCCTAGTCAACATCTGTACAACTCTTAAGATGAGTATGCCTCTATTCTCCATACAAATTTCTTTTCTTGTATCCTGAGCTAGATAGCACAAGATCCCGAGAATTGCCTACCAATGTGGAATTTATAGAGAAGCCATAAACCTACTCACTAGGGTGCAACTTGGGCGGGTTGGGTCGAGCTTGAGCTCAACCCGAGTCCAACCCGATGAATCATAAGCCTAGCCCGGGACCAAGCCCAACCCGACCTCGGGTTCAACATATGAAGTCCAAGACCAAGCTCGGAGGAATATAAAAGGAACCTAGGTTCTTTGGGTTGGGTCGGGTCCATCGGGTTTATCGGGCTCTAATATAATACTTGAAATAATTTTAAACACGATTAATATTAAACATATAATCAAATAGCAGTCAAGCACGAATCATTACAAAATACAAACTGAAATAAGATTTAGGAGGAGTTCAAGAGTTTGGGTGGAAAAATTTAGGGTTTGAACTTTTTATTTTAGAAGTATAAAACAATGTGTGTGTGTGTATATATATATAAGAATTATATGTATGTCGGGTTTCAGGTTCTTTGGGTAACCCGACACATGAACTCGAATCAAACCCGATATATATATATATATATATATATATATATATATATATATATATATATATATATATATATATATGAAGGAAGGTAATTGTTATTGATAGGAAAAAGTATGGGACAACCGGCATCAGCTACTAAGCCCTACTAAAACTCTACATCAGCTACTATCTTAATTCTGTTACATCAAACTCTATGTTTCGAATAATGCCAATAACTGGCGTGACCAGCCCCTCGAAGGTTCGACGGTTCCTTTCTCTCCAGATGTGCCAGACAACAGCCGCCAGTCGTAATCGAGCTTCTTTGTACCACTGCTTGCCTTTCCCTTTACCCCCCCGATCTGGATCATGATATCCTTCCACATCTGGATCCCTCCCGGCTGTAGGCGCAACTGATTGCTCTGCGCAGTTCAAATGCTCCACGAGACTTCACATGTGAAAAACAGGTGATAGATATCTTCAGGTCCCTGCCCACATAAGACACACCCCTGACCTGCTATATTTTCTCCGAATCTATGTAATATGTCTAATGTAAGGAGCCTCTCTATGCATAACTTATATAGGTTCAGCTGGAATTTTCTCGCCGCACCTGCTGTCCATACTATATCTTCCCATTCCCACCGACTGTGATGACGTCTATAACCATCATATGCCGTTTGATAGTTAAACCTTGCCTCCCTCGTCCTATCCCATATCCACGCATCGGCCTCGAGTTGGTGGTCGATAGGCACGACACAGATCTTCGATTCAAATCTACGAGTGTACCTGTGTAGTGCAGGCGCCCACTCCCTATGAAGTATTATGCTGCTCACAACTTCTTGCCGTTGCTCCCATCCACGCGCCGGGGATTCATGCATTTCCCCCAATGGGCGATTGGAGAACCAAGGATCTTGCCACAGTAATGTATTCTGCCCATCTTTAATAACTCTATGTACTAGTGAACGAACGGTAGCTCGATAGATGCAGATATTTTTGAACACAACTGAATCATTATTATTAGCATGTACACACCAGATACTGTTGTTCTTCACATATCTGTTTCGGACCCACGTCGCCCATACTGAGTCGGACACCATGGCCTTCCAGGACAACAACCACGTCACACAAGCTTCTGAAGTTAAACAGACCGACCCCTCCTTCGGTAGGGCTGCATAGAGAGTCCCAACTAATGCCATGCAGACCACCTCGCCATATAAAGGCCGCACATATTTGTTCTATTCTTTTGATAGTAGCTGTCGGTAACAGTATGGCCTGAAGCCAAAACCGAAGTATGGATGTAAGGACAGCTCGTACTAATTCGATTCGGCCCGCAAAAGAGAGACATCTCGCATACCAACCCTCCACCCGCCTTTGAGTATATTTGTCCAGACAATGACACTCCATATTTCGAGCGTAATTAACCGATAACGGTATGCCCAAATATTTGACTGGCAAAATACCCCGTTCTATACCTAGGATAGCGGCCCGTTCACTCTGGCTAGAGCAGTTAGAGCTGAAGTAAACTGTGCTCTTCTCCTGGTTCAAATGCAGACATGTTAATTTGCCAAACATATCCAGGATTGCCGCTAACTCTTGTAGCCCTCTCCAAGTAGGAGACATGGACACGAGTAAATCGTCCGCATAAATCAGGTGGGACACATGGGGTTGTATATGCTGATACAACGGGGTAATCCGCTTCCTGATCAATGCATAATCCATCAGACAAGAGAAGTATTCCATCACAATAGTGAAGATGTACGGGGAGAGGGGGTCACCCTGCCGTATTCCCCTATTGCTCTTGATGAAGCCATACGGTTGCCCATTCAGGAGGACTGAAAAAGTTGGCGTCGATATGCACTTACGGACCATATCAACCCACTCCTTTTCGAAACCCATTTCCAGCATGATGTGACATACAAACTCTTTATTTACCGTGTCGTATGCTTTACGTAGATCTAACTTGGAGCAAGATTTGATGCCGCCAATCTTATTGAAATGCCGGACTAACTCATGTGCAAGTAGGTTGCTCTCCGCAATGTCACGTCCCTTTATGAAGGCAGTTTGGTTCGGTGAGATCAATTCCTACATGATACCTTCCATGCGCTGACACATTAGATGGGTGATAACTTTATAAATAAAATTGCAGCATGAAATAGGGCAAAAATCCGATAATAGTGTAGAACCTTCCTTCTTAGGAATAAGAACAAGGAAGGTGTGGTTGAGTTCACGTAGAAGTCGCCTGTTTCTGAAAAAATTCTGTACAACTTCGAGGATGGACTCCTTCAGATCAACCCAGTACAATTTATAAAACTTGCTTCCGAAGCCATCCGGACCCGGAGCTTTATTTTGATCAGCTTTCATAACAATCGCTTCTATTTCTTCCATAGTCACAGGGGCCCGTAGAACCCGATTGCCAAATTGTGTAACCTTCCGCTTGCAAATTATTTCAGGAAAGTTAGATCAATAATCACTCTGATTATATAGGTCGGAATAATACTTGACTACCGCGGCTTGTATATTAGTTGGGTTGACAAGCAATTTCCTGTCCGAACCCAGGAGTTTCCGAATATGATTCTGGTGCTGTCGAGATCGAACCATGTTGTAGAAAAATTTAGAGTTCTTGTCTCCCTCCCTGAGCCAATTACATTTCGCGCATTGGGCAAGCTCGACCTCTTCTTGGAGACGAAGTAATCGGACCCGATCCCCAAGGACCCGCTCCTCTTCTACAATGGCCGGATTCAAAATGTCCGCCTGCCTCTGTTCTAAAAGGCGGCCGCCTAGACCGCCTAGGCGGCGCCTAGGCTCTAGGCGTCGGGTGCCCGCCCGATGCCCGCTTAGGTGCCCGCCTAGTCTCCCTGACGCCCAACTATGCATGTTTTGGAGTTTTGTGAATTTTTAAATGCATTTTTAGTATATATATATTTTTTTATTCTTTTTACTTTTTGAACCGCCTAGATCTAGGCGGCCGCCTAGGCACCCGCCTAAGCGGGCTAGGCGCTAGGCGGAAGGTACCCGCCCGACTAGCGCCTAGCGCTTTCCACAACCGGCGCCTGCAGCCGCTCTTGAAGCTCCTTCAACGCCTGTTCTTCCTCATCCACCCGCTTGGGCGGGTGCTCCTTTTGTCGCTTTTTTAAGTTTTCTTTGGTCTGTTTCAATCGGCTAACTAACCAGAATTGCGGATTTCCCTCAGTCTGGTTGAGGAGTCCTCTCTAAACCGTATCGGAATAACCCTCCATTAATGGCCATTTGTTGTTGAAGCGAAACGGACGACCTCGAGGGGCGCTCCGTTCCACCAGACGGACGTAAATGGGGCTATGATCGCTCGTTCCCGCCGGCAAACCTTCGGTGAATACTAGCGGAAACTTATCCAACCAGGCTTGGTTCACTAGCGCCCGATCTAATTGGCAGGTGATGCGGAGCCGAGTGGCCTTATTATGCCACGTCTACATGTGACCCGTCCGACCCATGGTTTGAAGGCCGGAAAGTAGTAGACATGTTTGAAAATCTTGGAGTATACGCTTCGGAATCATCCTGCCGCCAACCTTTTCATGTTGATATAACACTGCATTGTAATCTCCCATAATAATGAGTGGTACCTTATACTGTACCGTGGCTAGAGTGCTAATTCGAGAGATGTCTTGCCAAAGTATTTCTCGTCTCCGCCTATCATTATATCCATACGCAGCGCCGAACAAGAAGGAAAATCCTCCTTTGTTGGTGTAGAGTTGAACTATAAGTTACACCTCCTGAGCATCCCAACACCTGGTATCCCACCTGATCCAGATACGAGCCATATGACATATCTGTAAGTTATTTACCTGTTGCCACGTCGATGAAGTCCTACTTAGTATCTTTTGCGTCTTAATCTTAGTTTCAAGTAGCGCCACAATCTCACCTTGTTCTCTCCTTATCATCTCACTACATTCCCTCCATCTCCCAATGGAGCAAATGTCTCGAACATTCCATGCGATTAAAGACATGGGGGTACGTCTGGGTCCCCGTTAGGTCCCTCGAGGCTAATGTCTAGGACGTCAATAGCCTCATCTTCTACAACTTTCGTCACCCTCTGCTCCTTATTACTCTCTATTGTGTTACATTCTGGATGGACTTCCTTCCATCTGGGATTGTCATAGCTTAACGCCTCCCTGTTTCCTGACACCTCATGGGTTGATAGGCCCGCGTCCTCCTGCATGGAGGTGGCAAGCCGTTTACTGCTCGTGTTGCCATACAGGGGCGTGATCGTGCTGTTTCTTTGTGAGTTGCTTCGTAGGTTATGACGCCTACTTCCTCATCGGGAGTATCCAACCACCTCTTTCTGCCGCACCTGACCTCCCTTCGATTTGTTGCTACTTGTTTCTTTCGTTGCTTGGAACACCGGGCCCCTACCAATAGCTGCATCCTTCTGACCTACTGCTCTATTGTCCGCCACTCTCGGCTCCCCCTCCCTATTTGGGACTATACCGAGCTCTTCACTCTCAATATCCATACCCTGTGTGCGTCGATCCCCCGGATCTCTCGTAGTATCCTCCTCCGCTGAAACACGATCCAAATCCGCTGACGCCAACTTGCACTCTCGAGACGGGTGGCCAAAGCAATTGCATAGGACACAGGTAGGTGGAACCCACTCATACTCCACACGTTGTCTGTAGATCTCCCTAGATGGTACTTCATACTCCACAAATCCCGGAAGATCCTTATCCGCAGATATCCCGACAAATACTCTGGCGTACCCCAGTCTTGTTCTGTAGGCAGTTGCCTCATCAGCTTTTATAGGCCTTCCTACCATGCTAGCTAACTTAGTTAGCATGCTAATACTCCAAAAATTTATCGAAAGCTCTGGGAATCGAATCCAGATGGGGACCGAGTGCAGGACTTCCCCACACCGATGATCTTGTGTCCATGCCTTCATAATGATCAATCGTCCATCAAATGTCCATGGGCCTCCATGAAGGACTCTCTCCATATCCTCCTTCACAGCGAACCGGACGTTGTAGAAGCCATTTTCTCTAGAGAAGAACTTGATGTCCCCCCTCGGGCTCCACATCCGATTGGCATATGCTCGAATCTGTCCGTAAAACGGCTTGTTCCCCAGAACATATAGTATGACCGTATTGCTCCAATAATCCGCTGTTTCTGCAAGGTCTTCCTCCGTGAATAATGCCCTCACCCCTGTGGCACTCGTCTTAGGGGGAACAAACTGCATGTATCCATTGTCCGTACTCGAACCAGGTCGACAACAATCCGCCCATGACTTGCTGGCTACCTTGTCCACCATTGGTTGTTTGCCTTTTTCTACCATCGTGGCTCTCCGAGTCTCCATGTGAATGCGGAGTCCATCCGACGCCCGCCGTGTCTCCATGTGTTTGTTGATACCATCTAACTGCACCTCCCCCCCCGAGTTCGTAGGGTTGGCTCCTCCACTCGCCGCCGTTGGGCGGTTCTCCCTATGACTCGTTAGGCCAGACCCCCTTGGCACCCATGTTCTCCGCTCCCTCGTCGCGAACTCACGTGTGGGCTTCTCATCCAGATGGCGTCGTTCTCCCCTCCGAGCGCTGTCCGCCACCCTACTACTCCGCCTCCGACGAACCGTCGTCCACCCCCGCCATCAGCCAAGCCTTCTTGTATTTGGGGTCCACCGCCTGTTCCTTCCCTGCGAGGTTCCACCGGGTCCCAGGCCAGCTCCTTCGCCTGCTAACCCTAGATCGCCCATAGACTGCTTCGCCTCCATCTTATATATATATATATATATATATATATATATATGTCGGGTTTTAGGTTCTTTGCGTAACCCGACACATGAACACGAATCCAACCCGATTTTTGATCGGGTTTCAAACATTTTAAACCGAACTCGAATCCGAGCTCGAGTATCTTCAATCCTAATCTAACCTATTAACGGGTTTACCCGATCGGGCTCAGGTTTAGTCCGCCCGAGTTGCACCCTTACACTACACTTACAACAAAGAAAATGTCCGGACGAGTCGTAATCACCAAGTAATTGAATTTTCTGACCAGTCGACCATAGTGCTCAGGATTGGTCATCAATACTTCCTTACCCGGAAGTAACTTTACCCTTGGATCTATTGGCGAGGTTGCTTTCTTAGTTTGCATCATTCCTGCTTCAGTTAGTATATCAAGAATGTATTTCCTATGAGATAGTACAATGTCTTGCTTGTCCCGTGTGACTTCGATGCCAAAGAAGTACTTAATGCTACCATCTTTTGGTTTGAAACTGTTCGTCCAGAAATTTTTTTAGCTCGACAATACCTTGACTATTATCCCCCATAATCATGATGTCATCAACATAAATCCCAAGTAGTATCTGTCCGGTTGATGTTCGTCTATAAAATATCGAATGATCCTTCTTCGATTGACACATGCCAAACTGATTAACTATATGTAAAAATAAACCAAATCAAGTACGATGTGATTGTTTGAGACCATAAAGTACCTTTCTATGACACTTTATCCTCCATTGCAACGCACCCATGAGGTTACATCACATACGCTTCCTCGTCAAGACCCCCATGGAGAAAGACATTCTTCACATCCAACTGCAGTAAGTATCAATCATATCGTACGGCTAACGACATGAGCAATCATACAAAGGTTATCCTTGCAACTAGTGTGAAAGTTTCAAAATAATCCACGCCGTAAGTCTAAGAATACTTTTTTGCCACAAGATGAGCTTTCAGACGATCATGAGTGCCATCCGATTTTACCTTGAAGTACTTTTTGGGTGCGGGACAAGGAGGATGTGTAGGGCAGGGAGGTTGTGGAGGGGCGGGGCAGGGAGGTTATGAAGGGGCGGCATGGGGTAGGGAGGTTGTGGAGGGGTGGAGGCTAAGCTGTGGAGAGCAGGGGCGGGCAGGAAGGTCATGGAGGGGCAGGGCATGGAGGCTGTGGAGGGGCGGAGGGTAGGTTTAGGGTTAGGGTTTTGAGAGAGAGAAAAGATGACTAGGGTTAGGATTTTGGCTCTGATGCCATGTAGAAATATAATGAACCCCACAATTCTCTTATGAGGGTTTGGACTCATATATATATATATATGTATGATATGATATCATTACAAAGAAGCTGGTGACGCCCTATGGGAATAGCCAGCTACTTGCGTCGGTTATGGAGGAGGTAGAGGCTATTATCATGAAGGCCACAACAAGGTCTCGGGGCCTGATGGATTCACCAGTGGGTTCTACAAACGCTACTGAGATATTCTGAAGTTTCCGGTGCTTGAGGCGGTCCAAGAGTTGTTCACTGAGGGGAAGCTTCTGAAGGAACTGAATCATACCTTTCTGACTCTTGTGTCGAAGAAAGAAGGTACGACATCGCTGGCGAACTTTAGGCCTATTACCCTCGTTTTTCGTTATCCGTATTTCCAGTATACGCGTATGGAATCCTGACACGTATTTGTACTTCTCTTGCCTTGCTAGCTAATTTTGGTTTAATCTTGCTTAGGTTCATCATGGCATATCATGGTTTGACTTGGTTCATTTTGGTTTGGCTTGGTTTATTTCCTTTGGTTTATCATGTTAAACCCCCTCCCATATAAAGCCCACCAACCTTCTCTCTCCTCCATTACTTCTTCTTCCTCCTCTTTCATTAATTCCTCCACCCACCAAGCTTTGGCAAGTACAACTTGCTTCATGAAGGAACCCTCTATTTTATTGTTCTAATCCCTTCTATGCAACATTCTAAGCTACTTTAGTTCTTGTTATTTTGCATTTTCATGTATATATTTTTGTAGATCTAACTATGCACCATTTTGGATTTTTTTGGGTTTTGATCTAGCAAACCATCTTGTTTTCGAAAACTAAGAGTTCCATGTGGTACAAAATTTGATTTTACACAACTTTGACTTTTGAAAAGTTAGATTTCATTGTGTTTTGACCAAGTTATGAGAGTCGGAAGTTCATGGGTTCCATGACTTGTGCTCTCGGCCAACTTGGAGAAGATGAACAGTGTTTGCACACTGTTGAGTGCAAACCTGTGGGCGCATAGCCAAATCATGTGGGCACATAAGGCCACATGGGGGCGCATAGGTATATATGTGGGCGCATGGCCTCCATTGGGTGGTGCATGAGCTCTGACTTGTAATCCTTCATGGCATTTTCATGCTTATGTAGGCGCATAGGTCTGGGCGCATAGCTCACCTTGGACTTGCATCTTTCCATAGACCCATGTTGTGCCAATGGTGGGCGCATGGCTCCCTGACTTAGGCGCATAAGGCCCTGAGACTTGTAGTACATTCTCTGACTTAACCCCCCATATGTAGGCGCATAGGCGTGGGTGCATAGCCCATGGGCGCATATTTCCTTGGTGCATACCCTCCATAGCATATGCTTTACATAATAGGTTTAGCCCTAGGCGCATACATGTGGGCGCATGCCACTCTCAGCGCATGCATTTTGGGTGCATGCTCTTCATGACACCCCATTGACCACTTTGTGCCACCCTTTGCAAATGTCCATATTGTCCTCATGGTCCTTAGTGTAAATTGTGTCCTTTTTTGTACTCTTTACTTGATTAGTCCTATAATGTTACTTTTCGTGTTGCACATGTACTCTGCGTTTTAAACACGATCTTGGTATGTCACATACACTCTCTAAACAACTCCTTGATAGTGGTCCGCTGTGGTGCACTTACGTGGATACGACATGACATTATGACTTTACATGATAACTCTTGATAGTGATCCGTCATGGTGCACTCTTGACAAGTAACTTGACATGATAATTCTTGATGGTGGTCCGTTGTGGCGCACCCTTGACAAGCAATCTTGATAAGTAACCTAACATGAGTAATCTTGATATGCTGTCGCGACGGCCATCTTGACTCGCTGAGTAACTCTTGTCTTGACACCGTGGATGGTTGTGCTTGTATAAGCTACATGTCTCGTCTTGCATCATGTCTAGGACATGAATTCCTGATTTCCACGGTCAGGAATTCGTTACTGAATTTGACTAAGATAATGACTAGATTAATCAAGTAGTCTATGAAGAGATTCCCAGCTACAAGCAGTCCCGTTATTTGGACGCTTTAATTGGACTTGTAGCATGCCGTCGAGTAGGGCACATTTCCATCACACTGTCATGTGTTGCACCTCCAAGCCACCTAATCCAACTCTCTCAACTTGTGACCGGATAACCTGGATTAAGACTGTAGGGCTTGTGGCCAAGGTTATAAACGGCGGTAGGCGGGTGCGCGGCGGAGAGAGTCCGCCTACCGCCTAGGCCGCCTAGGCGGTGCCTAGGCGCCGCCTAGGCGGTTGATACATTTGAACATTTTTTACTATTTTACCAATGTTTTTTGCATAATATGCATATTTTAAGGGTGTTCCATGCATAACTAAGTTGTAGAACGAAGATTTATAAAGTTTTAGTGTTGTTAGGCTCATAATGTTAAAAAAAACCTTTTTGGCCAAAATATTTTGTAAAGTATTTATCCGCCTAGACGCTCGCCTACGCTGCCTCACCTTCGCCTATGTCGCCAACCTCCATTGACCGCCTACTCCACCGCCTACAACAAAGCGGTACGGAGAGGGACCGCCTACCACCTAGGCGCCGCCTAGGCGGGCGCCATTTAGAACACTGCTTGTGGCTGTTGGAACATCTCGATGCATCTTGTTAGTAACTAAGCTTTTGATAACCCTAGTTAGTTAAAGTATCAAGCCGTACTCATTGCTTGACCGTGATTGATGGATGGAGTCCCGTCTGGTCTTGCCTAGACAAGACCGGTACATGGTTATTTCAGCATGTTACTGTTATACTTTACTGTATCGATAATTGGTTAGAGACTAAGTTCTGTTCAGGTGAAGGGTTACAACCCCGGTCCTTGTTTGGTTTACGGGTTGTAACTTGGCTACTGGAATAGTCCTTTAGTTATATTATCGTTTATCGCCTTGTTTCTCTAACTCATGTCTTTCATTATTATGGATGTATTTTATGTGCTAATATGCTGGTTTTAGTTCTTAAGTGAAGCCTCCCTTGTGGCACTTGCTCTTTCTGGGGTCTGACCCAGCTGGTTTTGTATGGCCAGATTTCGGAGTAGCACCCGAGGATCTTCCAGCCTTCCCCGCCAGATGGTGAACACTAGGCGCAACCCTGGCAACGATTGGGTTTTATTTTGCTCTCTCGCTCTATTGTAAATTATTCTTTTGAGACGTTTAGCCGCCGAGCAAGTGTTAGCTCGTGTTGAATTTACATTCATGTCTGCCTAAGGGCTGTAACATGATTGACAAATCCTAGGGTTGATCATGTATGACTTAAACTCTTGCTAGTCTTCGTATTTTGTATGACTAGCTTCATGACCATCTGAATATGTAATGTATGGGATGCCTTACTTTGTATGTCTGATGATCTACTATCTTGTTATATTTACTTGCTTGCTTGAGATTGAGACACTAGGCTTGTACTTGACCATAAGAGACTGTTTGCTTGTAGTTAAACCCTCATGCATCTAGACAGCCGTGACCATATAGCGAGGTGGGATTCACTTCTATATACGTAGCTAGCTGTGTCTGTCCCCCGCTCTCCAGTATTCTGGTTCTAGGACGTGACACGGTTTAAGTGGTGGCCCATGCAGGTCTTGAAAATCAAGATGTGTGAGGGTTTTACTGAATAGATGTCTCAATCTGCACTCGCCCTTGATCTCTACTCGTGTCTTCTAATCTTTCCGAAATCTTGATCTCACATGCTTATATCCTCGATCTATCATGGTCCTTCCTTATTGTTCCCCATGTCGTTTCTTCAGCGGCATTGTTACTGGTCCTACTGATCAGCAAGGCGGAACACCTTCAGTGAACCAGCAGCAACCTGGAGACCAAGCCCAGCATTCAGGGGTAGCCTCCAGAGTCATGCCTACCGGGGGTCAAGAGCCACCAGTTCAGCCAATCCAGCCTGTAGAGCCTGATAATGGAATCCTGGTGGGACTCATTAGGGAATTGCTTGCATCTCAAGATCGTCGGGGCGATGCCCTGCACCAGACAGTACAAGATGCCATGGGCAGAGTTGGTTACCAAGGGAATAACACGGCCAACAACTTCAAGTGTCTGAACCCTCCTTTCTTTGATGGCAGTGAAGATGCTATCGCTGCCGATGCGTGGCTTCAGGACATAGAGGTTATCCTGGAGGCAGCTAGGATTCCCGAGGCAGAGAAGGTGGCCGTTGTGCGCTTGCAGTTATTGGATTTAGCCCGCAGCTGGTGGACGATGCTAGCAGTTGGATTACCGACGCCTGTCTCATGGGCGGTATTCAGCAATAAGTTTCAGACCAAGTACTTCGACACAGTAGCTAGGTATGATCTGCAGACGAGATTCACCAATCTTAAGCAGATGGGGAGGACAGTCGATGGATATGCGGCTGGGTTTTCTAGACTCAGTCGGTTTACTCCTACTTTGGTGACAACCGAGTTGGATCGAGCCCAGCGATTCCAGCAGGGGCTCCACCTAGAGATTATTATATCAGTGAAGCAGTTTGAGCACCAGACTTTTGATGCCGTCTTGCGAGCAACGAAGAGGCATAAGTATACTTTGCAGAGGATTGTAGATAGAAGCGGAGGACGGAAGAGGTCTCATGGGCAGATGTCCCAGTCATCAGCACCGGTTCCGGCAGCTAGGGCTTTGACTATTGGAGCTCCTAGGAGGGCGACCACAGTTTCGTCGGTTCAGCACTCGACACCGACGTATCCTCAGCGCCAGAAGCAGAAGCAGTCTTCCGCAATGGGTTGCTCTCATTGTGGGAAGCCAGGGCATTTAGTATCAGAGTGTCGTAGAGCACATGGATTGTGCTTGGCTTGTGAGGCACCGGACCATAAGATAGGGTCCTGTCCGAATAGAGCTAGTTCATCGTCGTCAAACCTAACCAGTCCATCGGTTAGGGGTCCAGCACCAGCGCAGCAGCAGTACCAGCCTCCAAGGCCATTGCCGCCTCAGGCTCAGCAGTATGCCCAAGCTCAGATTCAGAATCGGCAGAAAGGTTTCCAGCAGAGGGGACCAGCACCAAGAGGACAAGGACATGTTGTAGCTCTGACCGTAGCAGAAGAATAGGCATCAGGTGAGGTGGTGGCATGTACCATTCTCGTCAACTCTTTTTCAGCATCAGTATTATTTGATTCGGGTGCATCACATTCATTTATTTCTGCACGATTCGGAACACGGATAGAACTGGAGCCCGAGTCATTATCAGTAAGGCTCAATATACTTACTGGTAACGGTCTTGTGGGAGTAGATAGAGTCTATTCCTCGTGTCGAATCGTAGTTAGCGGTAGAGAGTTTGCCGCTAGGTTGATAGAATTTTCGATGGCCGACTATGATGTAGTCCGAGGGATGGATTGGTTGAAGGATCAATACGTAAGAATAGAATGCCATATTGACAGGATTATTTTTGGTATTTCCGATGAACCGGAGTTTTCATTTTCCAGAGGCGAAGTAGAACCTTCTCCACCAGTATTGCGGATGGCAGTAGCAGTAGCAGTTCAGTTTCCCAGAATAGTAGAAGAGTTTCCTGATGTATTTTCCGAAGAGCTTCCAGGCATGCCCCCCCAGAGAGAGAGATAGAGTTCACCATTGATTTGCTTCCAGGGACGACTCCAGTGTCAGGGGGAGTCTACAGGATGGCACCTTCAGAGTTAGAGATCTTGTACAAGATGATTGAAGAACTTAGAACCAAGGGATTCATTCGTGCTAGTGGATCACCTTGGGGGAGCCCCGATACTTCTTGTGAAGAAGAAGGATGGTACGTTAAGATTATGTGTTGATTATCGTACCTTGAACTCTGTAACAATCAAGAACATATATCCTCTACCAAGGATAGACGATTTATTTGACCAACTCAGAGGAGCGGTAGTATTCTCGAAGATTGACTTGCGGTCAGGATACCATCAGATCAGAGCCAGAGAGCATGACGTTCCGAAGACGGCGTTCAGATATAGATATGGACACTGGGAGTTCCTTGTTATGCCATTTGGAGCGACCAACGCGCCAGCCGTATTCATGGACCTCATGAATCGTATCTTCATGCCCTATTTGGACCAGTTTGTGATAGTGTTTATAGACGACATCTTAGTCTATAGCAAGAATAAGGCAGAGCATCAGCAGCATCTTCGTGTAGTTCTTCAGATTCTCAGAGAGCACTAGTTGTACGCGAAGTTCAGTAAGTGCGAGTTTTGGCTGGATCGTATCTCGTACTTGGGTCACATCATCACCAGAGATGGAGTGGAAGTGGATCCCCTGAAGATAGTGGCTATAGAGACATGGCCAGTTCCCAGTACCGTCGCAGAAGTTCGGAGTTTCCTAGGATTGGCCGGCTATTACCGACGATTTGTTTCAGACTTTGCTCGGATTTCAGCACCAATAACGCAGTTGACCCGCAAGGATGTGCAGTTTGCTTGGACAGCAGAGTGTCAGAGTTCATTTGAGAAGTTGAAGCAAGGATTGGTGACGACACCCATTCTCACTCTTCCAGACGGGACTGGAGGATTTTCAGTCTATTGTGACGCTTCCGGTAAGGGATTGGGATGCGTCTTGATGCATCATGGTAATGTAGTAGCTTATGCGTCACGTCAGCTTCGTGATCATGAGAGGAATTACCCAACCCATGACATAGATTAGCAGCGGTGGTTTTCGCACTTAAGCTTTGGAGGCATTATTTATATGGAGATCGGGTGGAGATTTTCACCGACCACAAGAGTCTTAAGTATGTGTTTACCCAGAAGGATCTTAACATGCGTCAAAGAAGATGGCTAGAGCTACTTGTGGATTATGACATCAACCTGCAGTATCATCCTGGGAAGGCCAATGTTGTTGCGGATGCATTGAGCAGAAGAGCCGGAGTTTATTTTCTGACAGCACAACCAGAATCGTTAGCAGATCTTCAGAAGATGGGTATTGAAGTTATTTTTCCTACCAATATGGCATTGATGGCCAGTATGCAAGTTCAGTCCAGTATAGTTGAGAGGATTAAGTAGCTCAGTCAGCGGATTCTAAGTTTCAGCGGCTTAGGACAGAATGTGTAGCAG
This sequence comes from Iris pallida, assembly GCA_029216955.1. Lineage (NCBI taxonomy): Eukaryota > Viridiplantae > Streptophyta > Magnoliopsida > Asparagales > Iridaceae > Iris > Iris pallida. Next base: position 14,889,543 of record JANAVB010039212.1, on the reverse strand, counting down.
GACGGAGAGCAGAGTTATGTATCCATGAGGATGGTACACTCCGTCATGGAAGGCGTCTTTGTGTACCCAGTGGTGATATCAGACAAGAGATCATGGCAGAGGCTCACAGTTCGCAGTATTCGATTCATCCCGGCGGTACGAAAATGTATCGTGATATCCGTCAGCATTTTTGGTGGAATGACATGAAGAGGGAGATAGCCCGGTTTGTCTCTCGTTGTTTAGTTTGCCAACAAGTTAAAGCCGAACATCAGAGACCAACTGGACTTCTTCAACCTTTACCGATCCCAGAATGGAAATAGGAGCACATTACCATGGATTTTGTAACCGGGTTACCTAAATCTCCAGCTGGGAGAGATGATATCTGGGTTACAGTTGATAGACTCACCAAGGTAGCTCGTTTTATCCCTTTCAGAATTGGCTAGTCGACGGATCAGCTTGTAGAGATGTACCTCATGCAGATAGTCAGATTGCACGGAGTGCCAGTTAGTGTTGTATCCGACAGAGATTCAAGATTTACCTCGCACTTTTGGCGGAGTCTTCAGGGGAGCTTGGGGACTTGTCTCAAGTTCAGTTCAGCTTATCATCCGCAGACAGATGGTCAGTCAGAACGCGATCCATACTCTTGAAGATATGTTGCGGTCATGTACACTCGACTTCGGTGGTACGTGGGAAGATCACCTGCATCTCGTGGAGTTCTCCTATAACAACAGTTTCCAGGCCAGTATCCAGATGGCTCCCTTTGAAGCCTTGTACGACAGAAAGTGCAGATCCCCGTTAGCATGAGATGATATAGGCGAGCGGCAGATGCTTGGTCCAGAGATGATTACGCGGACTATTGAGGTGGTCAGACAAGTCAGAGATCATCTTAGAGTTGCACAAGATCGCCAGCGTCATTGGGCCGATTCTTATCGACGTCCCCTTGAATTTTCTATCGACGACCATGTATTCCTTAGGATCTCGCCTACCCGTGGCGTCATTCGTTTTGGCGTACGGAGAAAGCTTAGTCCTATGTATATAGGGCCGTTCGACATTCTAGAGCGGGTAGGTGATGTGTCCTATCGTCTCGCTCTTTCGCCGTCGTTACGCGAGGTATATGATGTCTTCCATGTATCCCAATTGTGATGGTATATCCCGGATCCGAGTCATGTCCTTGATTATTCAGAATTGGTTGTTGGTACCAACCTTTCGTATGAGAAAAGACCCGTATCCATATTGGACCGGAGGGAGAAGATACTCAAGAACAAGACTATTAGTTTAGTCCGTGTTGCTTGGGGTCATCACTCATTGGGTGAGTCAACGTGGGAGCGTGAGGATGATATCCGATTGCGATATCCACACCTGTTTGACTCGTAAGGTATAATGTCTTCCTTATGCCTTATGTTTTTAGATCCTTGCTTGCATGAATGATTGCTTGATTAACTGCTAGTCGTAGATTGCTCGTGATTAGTATAGCTTGCCCCAACATCTCTAGCCTCTTGATTTAAATTCCGAGGACGAAATTATTTTAAGGTGGGTAGAGTTGTCACTCCCGTTTTCCGTTATCCATATTTCCAGTATACGCGTACAGAATTCTGACATGTATTTGTACTTCTCTTGCCTTGCTAGCTGATTTTGGTTTAATCTTGCTTAGGTTCATCATGGCATATCATGGTTTGACTTGGTTCATTATGGTTTGGCTTGGTTTATTTCCTTTGGTTTATCATGTTAAACCCCCTCCCATATAAAGCCCACCAACCTTCTCTCTCCTCCATTACTTCTTCTTCCTTCTCTTTCATTAATTCCTCCACCCACCAAGCTTAGGCAAGTGCAACTTGCTTCATGAAGGAACCCTCCATTTTATTGTTCTAATCCCTTCTACGCAACATTCTAAGCTACTTTAGTTCTTGTCATTTTGCATTTTCATGTATATATTTTTGTAGATCTAACTATGCACCATTTTAGGGTTTTCATAGGTTTTGATCTAGCAAACCATCTTGTTTTCGAAAACTATCCATGTGGTAGAGAATTTGATTTTACACAACTTTGACTTTTGAAAAGTTAGATTTCATTGTGTTTTGACCAAGTTATGAGAGTTGGAAGTTCATGGGTTCCATGACTTGTGCTCTCGGCCAACATGGAGAAGATGAACAGTGTTTGCATACTGTTGAGTGCAAACCTGTGGGCGCATAGCCAAATCATGTGGGCGCATAAGGCCACATGGGGCGCATAGGCATATATGTGGGCGCATGGCCTCCATTGGGTGGTGCATGAGCTCCTGACTTGTAATCCTTCATGGCATTTTCATGCTTATGTAGGCGCATAGGTCTGGGCGCATAGCTCACCTTGGACTTGCATCTTTCCATAGACCCATCTTGTCCCAATGGTGGGCACATGGCTCCCTGACTTGGGCTCATGTTGCAAACGGTCCGGTCCGGGCCGGCCCACGGGCCGAATTCGGCGGGCCAGACCAGGCTCGGGCCGGTCCAGGACCGGCCCTTAGATTGAAACGGTCCGGGCCAGGCCTGGCCCGGTTCAGAGCAAGCAGGCCCAGCCCGACCCACTGGACCGGACCAGGGGGTAGCCGGTCCGGGCCGGGCCGGGCCTTGGTCGGTTCGGGCCGGTTGAAACGGGCCGGCCCGGTTTGAATGGTTTTTTTTCCCCTTACTTTATTTAAAGTTTTTTTGTTAAATTATTTTCATAAAAAATTTGTAATTTAATTTTGAAAAAAAATGCTAAAAGTAAAAAAAAAACATTTCTCCCTCTTCCTTTATCCGGGCTTGGGACCGGCAAATGCTTGCTTGGCATAGGCGGAGTTAAAAAATATTTTTTTTAAAAAATAAAAAATAGTTTTTGAAAGTATAAGTTAAAATTTGAAAAGTATAAGTTAAAATTTAAAAGTATAAGTTAAAATTGAAATATTTTAAGTATAAATGTATAAGTTTAAATGTACATACCTAATACCTTGCACCGTAGCCTCATTGTTGTTCGCCTTCATGCAATGAAAGCGATTCCAAATCCAGCTCGTGGACATCATGATCTTCTTTATCTTTCTGGTTTTGGGTTCTTTTATCGGCTTTCATCAAATCTTGTACGCACACTAGTGCTTCCAAGATATCGGGTTTCAAGCGGCTCCTATCGCTCAACATCCTTGAACTTGTACTAAAACAGGACTCCGATGCTACCGTAGACACCGGAACCATCAGTAGATCACGTGCTATGTTAGAAAGAACAGGAAATCTCTTGTCGTGTCTCTTCCACCATTCTAAAACGGCGAAGTGATCTGGAGTCTCATCTTCGTCTTGATAAGAATTAAGGTAAAGAGACAACACTTGAGTAGGTTGGGAAGATTGCTTTTGTTTCTTCCTTTGTAGTATGCGACCGGCTGCTGATAGCTTAGACGCCAAGCCGGAGCTACTACTAGCCCCCCTGAGTTGGTCGGGTCGACGTTGCTCCTTCTTCGTACAGTATAACTAACCTGTCCAACACAACTTTAACTTCTATTTTCATGTCAGTAACATCTATACCCATATATTCTCCATATCCATCTAATAAAACCTCTATGCCATCCAATTTGATTGTAGGATCAAATATGGAAGCCAAACAATATAAAAGAGGTACTTCACCCCAATATTTCTTGAATTTGGCTTCCATATTTCTCACCGCATATTCAAAATTTGGATGATCTCTATATTTAGAAAATAAATAAGACATGTTACAAAGTTCACGTAAAGCTAAGCAAGATGTGGGATAATAAATACCAGAAAGAGTACATGTAGCATTGTAAAAAACTTCTAAAAATTCACAACCACTTTCAGCGGCTACCCAATCATCAGTAGTAACTTGATAGTCAAAGCTGACATCCGAATTACAATAATATGTAATAGCATTCTTAAAAGAAATTGTAGATTTCAACATCAAGTAGGTGGAGTTCCACCTATTTGGTATATCCTTCACAAATCTTCTAAAAGTAATACCAAAATGTGCGCACGTACATGCAAAACTTTGTTGTCTACTTGGAGACGAGTTTAGGTGGAGCAAGCATTGTCGCAGAGTGTCTAAATGGGGATCAAAAAATTTTAAACATTCTTTAACAACTAAGTTAATTATATGGCAATCACACCTAACATGCAAAAGTCTACCTTTTAAAATAGGCTGAAAAATCACTGACAAAGAAGACATAGCAGCAGTATTGTTTGATGCATTGTCCAAAGAGAGAGAAAATTTTTTAGGGTGAATATCATATTCACGCACGTGTTTTGAAATCTCACTTGAAATTATAGCGCCCGTGTGTAGACATTCTATAATTTTAAGACAGATGATGCGTTTTTGCAACATCCATTGTGCATCTATATAGTGTGCAGTAATACAAATGTAAACATAACTCCACTTAATAGTCCAAATATCAGAAGTAATAGACAACTTACTAACATTTTGAAAATCCGCTTTCAAAGCGGCTTTCCGCTCGTTAAAGAGACGAATAACCTCATTTCGAGCTTGTTGTCTACTCACTCTAGTAAATGAGGGGTTTAGAGAAATTGATGCATAATCTCGTAAAGATTCGCTTTCACCCGTCGTGAAAGGAAGTTCTTCACGAATAATATGTTTAGTTAATTTAGTTTTATGCCGAGCAGCTGAGTAAGTAAAGTTACCCATTGAAGAACCGGTGGCGCCAAAGCTTATTTGGGTTTGGGACGCTTGAAGTGTGTCCTTCCCGTAGCAAGTGTCGTAGTGTCTGGATATGGTCCCGGTGCGACCGCCCTTCTTCCATGCGTACTGGTTGCAACATTTCTTGCATTGCGCCTTGTACGGTATTGGTTCACCCTTGGCATCTAAAACAAGCGAACCATCAGGATTAGTTTCAAAAATCAAAGTAAAATATTCCCAATACTTGGACCTTTTTTTCTTTTCAGGACGTTGGGTAGAACTAGCGACTTCCGGAGGAGATGGTTGGAACCCCTCCGGAATCGGATTGGTTGCTACTTGCTCAGGTGGAATTTCAGTACCGTCAAAAAAAGTATTAAAAAATTGGTAAGTCAGTCCAGCAAGATCAGGTGGGTTTGAACCTTCACCAGCCATATATAAAATAAAATAAAGTAAAACTTTGTTAGAAAAAAGTAAGAGATTGAGAGGAAGATCGGGAAGCCGTAGAGCCAGAATGGAGTTGGGAGGGAGATCGGGAAGCTGTAGAGCACCAGAGCACTGGGGGGGAAAGCCGTAGAACACCGTAGAGAAATGTTTGGAATGAGTTGTGTTTGAAAAATGGAATTTTTGGCATATTTATAGGAAATTTTCAGGGTTATTTTGGTAATTTTGGGCCCAAAATGACCAAAATGCCCCTCCCAACGTTTTAAAAACGGCTATATGGGAGGGGCATTTTGGTAAAAGACCCCCCAAACGGTCGGCTGCAGTTAAAAAAAAAAAATCCAACGGCTAACCCAACGGTCGGCTGGACCGGTCCAACCGGGCCGGGCTTCGGGCCGGTCCAACCGGGCCGAGCTTCGGGCCGGGCCTAAACTGCATTTAAAAAAAAATTGGTCGGGTCGGGCCGGGCTCGGGCTTGGGGGGAAGGCCCGACCCGACCCGTTCGGGGGTGGGGGGCCGGGCCGGGCTGATTTGACAGCGGGCCGGTCCGGGCCTGGGTTGGGCTCCGGGCTAACCGGCCCAATTTGCAAGATGAACTTGGGCGCATAAGGCCCTGAGACTTGTAGTGCATTCTCTGACTTACCCCCCCATATGTAGGTGTCACGACCCGCACCCTAGAGTTAGGGCACGAGAACGTAACAACGCCCAGCCTACGCCGCAGTGTCGGCGGTAGAACGCTGTCCTAGGTCTCAATGCATCTAACAGTATAAGACTAAACAGTTTATACTCCCTGAATGGGGGTGGCATAGCAGAATGTAAACTCAATCACACCTAAGGTAGAGCATAAAGGAAGATAGATAAAACATGAAATCGAAAAGAGATGCAACAGATAGAAGTCTAAGTGTCTAAGATACAAACTCAGAATACATCTCAAAACTCAAATACAGTAATCCATAAATACAACTCAAGATGACTGAAAATAAACTATAGGCAAAAACCCTAGCTATCTATGCAACCCCTACTGTCTCCTCTAGGCTAGTAGGCAACCTCCAGGCTATCTGTAAAATTTATCAACGGGTCCAGTCAGGACTGGAGCGAGCACAGTACATCTCAACAGATCATAGCAGGTTAGAAAATATAATCATGCAGTAAAGTAAGATACAGGATCTGAAGGAAATACAGTATGTAAACAGAGAAAGAGAACTGTAATAGAAATATCTACTATACATAGAGAACTAACAGTGACTAGTGAGTCAGAGTAAAATATAAACATGTGAATGGCATAGGAGATTCATGACTACAGCTAAGAGAGTGATTCATGACTACAGCTACTTGGATAATATTCACATGTCTATTTCTACTCCCCCATCCCCAATCAATACACAAGGATCTGTTCAAGTTATGTTAAGATTCGTGAAACTTTACATGGCTCATAAAATGAGTGATACGTGAAGGTGATTCATGATGGCTCTGTGAACATGAGAGTACATGTGTCACAAGCGATTCGTGAATCAGAGGAAGCATAGAGATACGTGATGATTCGTGAAACGCACAAAACATGCAGTATCCGATGCTCCTGAGGGGGATAACATCTCATAAAAAGATCCATATAGTACCAATCCGTGTGACCAATGTGACAATATCAAGTAAAGTAATTTAAAGCAGGAAAATAATTCTAAACAAGATATGAAATGATCAGAGAATGTACTCGCCTGATATCTGAATGTCCAAGGTAAAGATACTGTCCGAGGAGAGGTGTCTGGCTCCTAATTAGAACAGCACAAGTCACAACATGTCCAGAAGGGTAATATAGAGCACTACAATGCATTATACATGAATCTTGGTCAAACTAGGCCAAAGTCAACCCTTGGTCAACTCTGGTCAACTGCACTAGTCAAACTAGGTCAAACTAGGTCATGTCCTAACCCAGCAAGTCTTACTAGGCCTAACCAAGACTATCCTAGCAAGCACACATCAATACAAGGCTATACAAGCCAACATACACCCAACTCTATATAGCATGCAATTATTCAATACTCAAATAGGCAAGAATTCACATTGGATATACACTAGGTAATCTATTACTTTAAGCTATATATGTCTACACATATATACACATGCATATATTGGTATTCAACATTAGGTCTATAATCATGGCATTTCAAATGGTTATATAAACTTATATATTACAACACAATATGCTAACATATATATAATATACATACATAGCTAAGTTAACTATATTCATAAATACTTATTTAAGAGGCTATGTGTGTGTATGTGAACATGGCAAAGGGGCAAGTGAGGGTTAAATGGGCATACATAGTGTATACATATCAAAGATTGTCAAAGTGTAAGTGAACAAAGTGTCAAGTGTGATAGTGTCAACATAGTGTAAGGGGTACATGAGGTAATATAGGATTTGTGTTAACATAGAACATTACATCTCATTAACTTGTATATTGCATACATTACATCTATTATTACATTACATTCATGCTTGCATTCATTCATCATTCATTTATTCTCTTGCACTACTATATGCACCATACATTACATACTATGGAACCTACATATTCATTACAAGCCATACTTATACATGCTTACATTAGATAGGATACTTACACCTCATACATCATTTATTTAAACATTTACTCATGCTTGCATTCTCTATTTAATTACATAATGTATATACATTAACATGGGTTAAAATCAAATAGAACATTATATTACACACAAGGGTGCACAAAATGCATATGTCGAATAGTAACTCCTACTAATAATCAATACTGTACCATCTCAGCATGAATTAAAATCTAGGATTAAAGTATGTTATAGATCTATGTGTTAGCTTTCCGAAACTTTAAACGGATCGCGTTTTCGTTTCCGGAAACTCCCGGAATCGCGAAAACACCGAGAACGCGTTTGTCTTTCGTACAGCTGACACTCAAATAATTCTCCAGAAAGTTACAGAAAGAATTAGGCCTATTAATACATGTTTTTGGAAAGCTAACTTCAATACGCTTCTTTTAAAAAAAACGGGAGATTAAACCGAGCTTTGAGCTAGAAGTTATGACATTTCTAAGTTAGGGCTGAAATTAAAAACGTGGATAAAAATCATGACGAATTTAGATAGTTTGAGCCAAAAGATTACACAATATATATCCTAATTATCCACAACAATAATTACAATAATAATATGAGGAACCACACTCACAAACTTGATTATATAATCATCATGAACCATTTATTACATATATAGATATATATACACTCTCATTACAATATATATTTACAATATATATATATATATATATATATATATATATATATATATATATACACAAATCTATATATGTTACATGAACACATCTATAAGAGATACATGAATGAAATGTAAAGTACTCAAGAACACATCTCTACATATTCAAATCTGAGATTTAATATGAATTAATTCATTTAATCAATATTTTAAATATAAAGTGTGTCCAAGTTTGGGGGTTTTTCCCATGAACACAAGACACAACAATAATACAATAGAAATCCCTAAAGGACACATAATGGACACAAGAGGACACAAAATAGGGACACAACAATGGGGGTCATTCCTATGGTTAAAACTTTTCTAAATGCAAAATGGAGAAATAAAAGAGAAGGAAATATTACCTAAAGGAGAAAATCCAAGGAGAAAGGCTTCTTCCTTGGGAGAACTTGAGAGCACTTGGGGAAGAAGACTTCTCAAAGAAAAGAAATGAGATGGGAGTCCTATTAGGGCCGGCCATAATGGTTACCCCCCCATTGAATATTACAAGTTTGCCCCTCCCTTAGTTACAAGTGTTTAAAACAATTTTGGTTAGGGTTTGGGGATAAAAGGGTCAAAATAAAAACTCTAAATGGTTAACCTAATAATTAGGATTATGACTAATCTTTCTAACATGACTAATTAAAATGTGGGCCATGGCTAACTAATGCATGGGTCCAACTAGAGTCTAAGTTACCCCGGGTCCCCGTTACAAGTCGGATTGAGATGAAATTCGAACCCGACTCAAATAATCCCAAAACAATATCATAAATAATAAAATAATATCAAAATAATTCAAAGAGGTCAAATGCAAAAAATATCCTTAGGCCAGAAATGATATTAAAATATCATAATCACATGATTAGGCTCTAAGTCAAACAGTCTCTAGGGTTTCACTAGCAAAATGTCAAAACCACAAGTCATTGATTTAAATAATTTTAAAATAATTTAAAATCACCAAAAATTATATCATGAATTAAATATCATTATTAAAATAATTATAAACACGAAATTTCAAAATTATCCTCATTTGAAAAACTGGGTGCTCTACCCACCTTAGAAAAATTTCGTCCTCGAAATTTAAGATCGATAGTACTCCTACTAGAGCCTCTAACCTACCCAATATCTAAGGTAACACTTCCTAACACTGGAATAATAAACGGACATCTAAATAGTGTCAATCTAGGAATACCTCCAACACTGCTCTGCTGTACGGCGGTAATGGAACTTCAATAAAATATGGACTGAAACCTATATCCAAGGGACTGGACCTATTTTAAAGTGGTCTTAACTAAGGATAAAAAGGAACTGATCATAGGCTATAGGTATGCTCAAACTATTATCTTCCTATTAACCATCTATTAATACATTCTATTACCATAGGAACGATGCATTACTAAGACATATAGGCCCCTATCTCTCATAACACATTTATACTCACCAAAAGACTAGTACATCCTATCAAGGCTGATACTATAATCTCTCATAAATCTCATAAGCTACATGTTTATAGACACACATCCCCACATCAAGGACTAACCTATATATATCTACAACTGATACTAATGGGGTGACGTCCCTATTTCCCAACAATCAAGGTCAATTTTTTTTTTAATCTAAATCATGCAATTTGAAGGAATAGTATACAAGGTCAGGGCATACCGTAGCAGTTGGAAGTCTCACCTAGGTACACTAATCATTCTAGGTCAAAACAGTACTATGGTATCAACACACAAACAATCTAGGATGTCCTAATTGGGAAGGTAAGGGAACAACAATCATCAAGGTTGTAGGGCTGTCTACTATCCTATATAAAAATTGGTCATTAACAAGCAACTAAGAAATTATTAAAATGTTATTATTCCATAAAATGGCAAAAATTGAAAATTTAGGCACAACAAATAACAAATAGATTTTTGTCTTGACACGATCTAAGTTGATCAATTTCGGGATAAAACGAGATTTGGGCAAGAAGGAAAATCAATGAAATCAAAGTATGAGCACGAGCATCCAATGATGGAGGTTCAGGTCATGATTAAATTTAATTCGACTGAGTACGAATACGAGGTTCATAGGCGATGAAAAGATTTCAAGGAGAATTGTCAAGGCTGTCGCGAATGAGACTCTAGGGTCAAGTTTAACTATGTCTCCATTCTCGTAGATTGATACATAAAAAAGCGAACCAAAGTGCAATAGGTTGATCAGACCATCATGTACCGGTTCTGATTAGACAATATGTTAGTGGATGGCCACCCAATAAAATATGTTATGACCAAGCTCGAAAATAGATAAGCTTGCAAAACTAAGGCTAATTTAGCAGCACAAGATATAATGGTGGTAATGATGAAAGGAATTACATAGTCCAAGTTTCTTAACCAACGGGTCAAGTAATCAGATAAGGTACAAGGTTGAGCATCTAAGGAAACAAGCAGAACGCCATCACATGTCGGGTCGAAAGAATTGAGTCAAGGCTGGATTTCTAATTGAAATAAGAAGAAATTTAGTATAATGGTAGAGGTTATAGTTTAGCCAGTTAACCAGAAAATCATATCAAAAAAATAGAGTACAAGAAGACGGGTTTTAGTGGGACATGATATACCTACACGAAGGTGAGCTCGTCTAGGTCTTGCATATAAGATTTGTTGGAGGGTAACAGCTAGTATTACATTCTGAATATCAAAGTCACGATAAAGAACGTCAAGGATCTCAATTAGAAAGTGGGAGTTCAAGAGGTGGTAATTAATGCACAAAAATAATGAAGATCGAGTTAGTCATCTGCTTCTGATACTCTTAAGTTCATCTGGTCATAACTTGCCAATCATATCTTTACCTCACCAGTCTCCATATGAAAATTTAACCTTTACTTAAACCCTTACCATGACTACCGTAGGCAATTCCCAATTTCCAAACATCACTCTTGAAGCACAACCCTCACATTTGGGAATCAACATTAACCATTTATTTAAATTTCCAAGTTCTTTCACCTTGTCTTAAATTTGACCCAAAATCTCTAAATCCCGTTTACGAATTCTTTGAACTTGTTCAAATTGTTCTCCTCGTATTATTTAATTTAAATCTCTAGGCCTTACAAAACTTATCTTCCATCATAAAATCAACTTCCGTATTTTCTTCGACATACACCTTTGAATATTATTCTCCTAAAAATATTTCACAACAATCTCTAAACTTCCATAACTTTGTGTTCTCTCTATCCCTAGTCATTTCCTCGCAACATCTTGTTTAATATCCTTATTAAACACAATTAACTTCTCTTTTCCATTACTAACCTTCTACATAGCCTCAGAGTAAAAGTTTTCTCCAGAATCAATAACCAAGATTTTCTAAGTTCTCAAAACTAGGTTGACCTCTGATATCCTTATTAGTTTTGAATACACCTATAAACTATCTCATAACCCCAAAATTTCTCTAAATGTAATTGTTTCCAGATTGGCAGTATACATCTCTTTATTCTATTCGAGACCTTTACCACATTTCTATCTCAAGTTTCCATATGGAACACTCCACATTTGATTTCTTTTAGATCATCATAAAATAACCAGTTACGTCTTCTCTGAGCTACATAATTTACGTCACTTCCTTAGCCTTCCCCATGCAAAAGATACGAAGATTCAAGGGTTTCGAAGTACATCTGGTAGGGACGACAAGATATGGGTAATTAATGTAATGAGACAGAGTTTAAGATAAGAGGTAAATAAGAATACAAGGGAATAATGGCGAGAAAGGATAATGAAGATATGTTCCTTCTCATCGGTTCAAACGAGAGGAACCCATCAAGCTTAAATTCAATAGCAAGGAATGAGGGTGAATCCGAACAAGAGGAAAAAGGAATTCCAATTGAAGTTCAAAATGAGTTTCTCAGGGGTCGTCCCAGAAATCTCTCAAAGAATCCTAAGTGTGATTGAGTACCTTGGATTTGAAAATATTAATCTAAATACAAAATTAAATCAACAACTACAAAATTTTATCAAAATCATCAATTAATACCAGAATTCAAAGTTCTACAATGAATCCACAAAATCAAATTCAAATCAAGGAAAAAGGTGAATCAAAACAAGGAAAAAGAGTTTAAATCGGAATTCAAAATGAGATTCTCAAGGGTCATCCCAGGAATCTCTCAAGGAATCCTAACAGTGATTGAGTATCCTCTCATCCTAACATCTTAATTTATATATCCTATAGCAGGCTCGTAGTAGTACAACTAAGTCGTTGCGCTACTACGAAATCGCACTAATGCGAATCTCGACCTGCATGGGCCACCACTAAAAACGTGTCACGATCCGCACCCTAGAGTTAGGGCACGAGAACGTAACAACGCCCAGCCTACGCCGCAGTATCGGCGGTAGAACGCTGTCCTAGGTCTCAATGCATCTAACAGTATAAGACTAAGCAGTTTATACTCCCCGAATGGGGGTAGCATAGCAGAATGTAAACTCAATCACACCTAAGGTAGAGCATAAAGGAAGATAGATAAAACATGAAATCGAAAAAAGATACAACATATAGAAGTCTAAGTGTCTAAGATACAAACTCAGAATACATCTCAAAACTCAAATACAGTAATCCATAAATACAACTCAAGATGACTGAAAATAAACTATAAGCAAAAACTCTAGCTATCTATGCAACCCCTACTGTCTCCTCTAGGCTAGCAGGCAACCTCCAGGCTATCTATAAAATTTATCAACGGGTCCAGTCAGGACTGGAGCGAGCACAGTACATCTCAACAGATCATAGCAGGTTAAAAAATATAATCATGCAGTAAAGTAAGATACATGATCTGAAGAAAATACAGTATGTAAACAGAGAAAGAGAACTGTAATAGAAATATCTACTATACATAGAGAACTAACAGTGACTAGTGAGTCAGAGTAAAATATAAACATGTGAATGGCATAGGAGATTCATGACTACAGCTAAGAGAGTGATTCATGACTACAACTATTTGGATAATATTCACATGTCTATTTCTACTCCCCCATCCCCAATCAATACACAAGGATCTGTTCAAGTTATGTTAAGATTCGTGAAACTTCACATGGCTCATAAAATGAGTGATACGTGAAGGTGATTCATGATGGCTATGTGAACATGAGAGTACATGTGTCACAAGCGATTCGTGAATCAGAGGAAGCATAGAGATACGTGATGATTCGTGAAACGCACAAAATATGCAGTATCCGATGCTCCTGAGGGGGATAACATCTCATGAAAAGATCCATATAGTACCAATTCGTGTGACCAACGTGACAGTATCAAGTAAAGTAATTTAAAGCAGAAAAATAATTCTAAACAAGATATGAAATGATCAGAGAATGTACTCGCCTGATATCTAAATGTCCAAGGTAAAGATACTGTCTGAGGAGAGGTGTCTGGCTCCTAATTAGAACAACACAAGTCACAACATGTCCAGAAGGGTAATATAAAGCACTACAATACATTATACATGAATCTAGGTCAAACTAGGCCAAAGTCAACCGTTGGTCTACTGTGGTCAACTGCACTAGTCAACTAGGTCAAACTAGGTCATGTCCTAACCCAGCAAGTCTTACTAGGCCTAACCAAGACTATCCTAGCAAGCACACATCAATACAAGGCTATACAAGCCAACATACACCCAACTCTATATAGTATGCAATTATTCAATACTCAAATAGGCAAGAATTTATATTGGATATACACTAGGTAATCTATTACTTTAAGCTATATATGTCTACACATATATACACATGCATATATTGGTATTCAACATTAGGTCTATAATCATGGCATTTCAAATGGTTATATAAACTTATATATTACAACACAATATGCTAACATATATATACTATACATACATAGCTAAGTTAACTATATTCATAAATACTTATTTAAGAGGCTATGTGTGTGTATGTGAACATGGCAAAGGTAATCTATTACTTTAAGCTATATATGTCTACACATATATACACATGCATATATTGGTATTCAACATTAGGTCTATAATCATGGCATTTCAAATGGTTATATAAACTTATATATTACAACACAATATGCTAACATATATATACTATACATACATAGCTAAGTTAACTATATTCATAAATACTTATTTAAGAGGCTATGTGTGTGTATGTGAACATGGCAAAGGGGCAAGTGAGGGTTAAATGGGCATACATAGTGTATACATATCAAAGAGTGTCAAAGTGTAAGTGAACAAAGTGTGAAGTGTGATAGTGTCAACATAGTGTAAGGGGTACATGAGGTAATATAGGATTTGTGTTAACATAGAACATTATATCTCATTTGCATACATTACATTTATTATTACATTACATTCATGCTTGCATTCATTCATCATTCATTTATTCTCTTGCACTACTATATGCACCATACATTACATACTATGGAACCTACATATTCATTACAAGCCATACTTATACATGCTTACATTAGATATGATACTTACATCTCATACATTATTTATTTAAATATTTACTCATGCTTGCATTCTCTATTTAATTACATAATGTATATACATTAACATGGGTTAAAATCAAATAGAACATTATATTACACACAAGGGTGCACAAAATGCATATGCCGAATAGTAACTCCTACTAATAATCAATACTGTACCATCTCAGCATGAATTAAAATCTAGGATTAAAGTATGTTATAGATCTATGTGTTAGCTTTCCGAAACTTCAAACGGATCGCGTTTTCGTTTTCGGAAACTCCCGGAATCGCGAAAACACCGAGAACGCGTTTGTCTTTCGTACAGCTGACACTCAAATAATTCTCCAGAAAGTTACAGAAAGAATTAGGCCTATTAATACATGTTTTTGGAAAGCTAACTTCAATACGCTTCTTTTAAAAAAACCGGGAGATTAAACCGAGCTTTGAGCTAGAAGTTATGACATTTCTAAGTTAGGGCTGAAATTAAAAACGTGGATAAAAATCATGATGGATTTAGATAGTTTGAGCCAAAAGAATACACAATATATATCCTAATTATCCACAACAATAATGACAATAATAATATGAGGAACCACACTCACAAACTTGATTATATAATCATCATGGACCATTTATTACATATATAAGTATAGATACACTCTCATTACAATATATATATATATATATATATATATATATATATATATATATATATATATATATATATATATATATATATATGTTACATGAACACATCTATAAGAGATACATGAATGAAATGTAAAGTACTCAAGAACACATCTCTACATATTCAAATCTGAGATTTAATATGAATTAATTCATTTAATCAATATTTTAAATATAAAGTGTGTCCAAGTTTGGGATTTTTCCCATGAACACAAGACACAACAATAATACAATAGAAATCCTTAAAGGACATATAATGGAAACAAGAGGACACAAAATAGGAACACAACAATGGGGGTCATTCCTATGGTTAAAACTTTCCTAAATGCAAAATGGAGAAATAAAAGAGAAGGAAATATACCTAAAGGAGAGAAAATCCAAGGAGAAAGGCTTCTTCCTTGGGAGAGCTTCAGAGCACTTGGGGAAGAAGACTTCTCAAAGAAAAGAAATGAGATGGGAGTCCTATTAGGGCCGACCACAATGGTTATCCCCCCCTCATTGAATATTACAAGTTTGCCCCTCCCTTAGTTACAAGTGTTTAAAACAATTTTGGTTAGGGTTTGGGGGTAAAAGGGTCAAAATAAAAACTCTAAATGGTTAACCTAATAATTAGGATTATGACTAATCTTTCTAACATGACTAATTAAAATGTGGGCCATGGCTAACTAATGCATGGGTCCAACTAGAGTCTAAGTTACCCCGGGTCCCCGTTACAAGTCGGATTGAGATAAAATTCGAACCCGACTCAAATAATCCCAAAACAATATCATAAATAATAAAATAATATCAAAATAATTCAAAGAGGTCAAATGCAAAAAATATCCTTAGGCCAGAAATGACATTAAAATATCATAATCACATGGTTAGGCTCTAAGTCAAACAGTCTCTAGGGTTTCACTAGCAAAACGTCAAAACCACAAGTCATTGATTTAAATAATTTTAAAATAATTTAAAATCACCAAAAATTATATCATGAATTAAATATCATTATTAAAATAATTATAAACACGAAATTTCAAAATAATTTTAAATTACCCTCATTTCAAAATTATATCAGGACTTGGTCTCTCCGAACCAGGCGGCTTTCATAAAGGGGAGATCGATTGCTGACCACAGTCTTCTAGCCCATGAGATGGTAAGAGATTTCAATATACCAGGAGCGGAGAAGTTGTGTGTGAAGTTGGACCCGAGGAAGACCTATGACATGGTCAATAGGGATTTTCTGTGCCAGTTGATGCTAGCCATGGATTTCGACGTGCGGTGGGATGAGAGGATACTGGAGTGCATCACGTCCCCTACCTTCTCTGTACTTATCCAGGGCACTCCGTATGGGTTCTTCCGAAGCAACTGCGGACTCCGGTAAAGCGATCCATTGTCACCTTATCTGTTCACACTTGTCATGGAGTACTTCACCTGCTTGATGGATATGACGGTTCATAGTGGAAGGCTAGTCCCGCTGTCCAGGAGGATCGAGCCCCCGGTTACTCATCTCATATATGCTGACGATCTCCTGGTCTTCCTCCAGCCCTCTATGGAAGGCATGAACGTGATCTCCGAGATTATAGGCGAACTGGAATCTCTTACAGGGCTATAAATGAATCGGAAGAAGAGTCGGGTCTACTTCAGTTCCCTCTGCTCTCTGAAGGAGAAACGAGCTGAAGCTCTGGGTGTGGATAGAAGTGATCTCCCGGTGAAATATATCAGTCCCTCTGACGGTAAATTATGCTCGAGACATGGATTGTCATAGTCTGGTGGAGTATACACAGAGGAGGGTTGAAGGGTGGCAGGCTGCTGGCCTATCATTTGGTGGGCGCGTTGAGTTGGTTAGATCGGTCATCTCGGCTCTGGCACAGTTCTGGCTCCAATCTATTCTGATTCCTGTCGCCACCATCGGAAAGTGGAGAGCATTTGCGCCAATTTCATCTGGAGGGGAGGTATGCTTGCGATCTCTTGGGAGCATCTCTGCCGTCCGAGGAAGGAGGGAGGGATGGACCTTAGACCCTTGTTGGAGATCAAGGAGGTCTCGGCTCTGAAGCTGGCGTGGAGGTTCATTAAAGGGGGGATCTCTATGGGCTGACTGGATGCACAGTAGATATGTGAAGCAAGGCAGCTTCTGGACCTGCTCCATCAACAACAACAACTCTATTACGTTCAAACATATTATGCGGTACAGAGCTGTACTCAAATCTTCCATCAGGAGGTCCATGAGAGATGGTGCTGGAACTGACCTCTGGCAGGACCCTTGGTTAGAGTGTCAGTCTCTGATTGAGATCTTGGGAGACCAGATGCACAGGGAGGCTGGTAGGCGGCTGACCTGCCAGCATATTATCAGGAATGGAGCATGGAGGCATGAGACCTATCGTCATACCGAGGAGCTTGGAGAGGTTATTCGTGCGGTTGGGATCGATCCGACTCTGCCAGCTGATTGCTGGATTTGGGATCCGTCGGGTGTTACTGGGGGCTCTGGAGAGTTCAGGTTTCATTTCTGCTACAACCTCTGATTGAGATCTTGGTGTAAGGGACTGGCCAGAAAGATGCAGCTATGTGTATACCGTTTACTTCTGGGCCGCTTTCTGACGAGGGACAGACTCATCTTATTTGGGATCCGGGTGCCCAACCCAAAGTGTGTGCTTTGTGACTTGGATGATGAATCTATGCGACACTTATTTTTTGAGTGTGCGGTGTACTGGTACATCTGGAATGAACAATGCCGTGCGCTGGACGGATGTGACAATGGCAGGGCGATCGGAAATGTTATCAGTAGGATCCGGGACCGAAGAGGAGAGGGCAGGTCTGGTTCAAGATCGCTAGAGTACGGCTGACTGCTGCTGTCTGGCATGTATGAAGGGAAATGAATCGTCGCATCTTCGAGGGATTTACCACCCCTCAGAGTGGGAGACCACTCTGATTGTATGATTATGTGTTGAGTTCGGAATAAAATTTACCCTTTTTGCAAATATATATATATTTATATGTTAAAAAAATATTAATGTTATATTTACATATAGGTCCACACTTATTTAGATATTACATAATATAACTAATTTCTCAACACTGAGCGACAATATCAAGCTATCGGGAAATCCACACGAATCTCCTTGTTCACTTGACCATCTATTCCCACCTAGATCCAAAAGAAATTTGCAAAGATTTTTACACTTGACATCTTTTGTTAGCAGAAAAAAATGGGTATTAGGATAAGAGATTGTTACACTTACATCTCATGTTAGTGGACAAAATGAGCATAAGGATGTAAGATTTTGCTACATTTGACTTCTTTTGATAGTGGAAAAAATTAGTATAAAGAAGTGAGATTCCGTATCATCCCCAGCTTAATTTTATGTTAACTTTCTGTCAAATTGTTGTTTTATGGCACTGTCGCATGACCGGTCTACCTACACAATCAAGATTACTTTGAATTCCTTACATTTCTGTTGTTTTATGCCAGACATAGTTTTTTACCTTTTTTTTCTTTTCATAACATAATTTTGGAGAGCCTTCTATCGAATAACTAATGATAGGTTGTATTTGGCTGTTTATGCATCTCTTTCTGTGAAGGAGCTGGCTTTCAAGGAAGAGTTGGGTACCAAGGAAAGATGTCATGGCTTGGAATCAGAATGCAATCTGAACAAGCGACAGCTCCATGATCTGAAGGAAAAATATACTATGCTTGAAAACGAATGTAGCCTACTGAGGAAGGAAAAGGCCTCCTTGGTTCATACACTTTCCCTCTCTGAACAAGATATAGAACTGCTAACTTCTGAAAAAGAAGAGCTGCTGAAGAACTTGAACACTGAAAAACAAAAGATGAAGGATCTTAAAGAAGAAATCAGGCTGTTCAGTTTGGCTTTTACACAGCGAGAGGGCTTACTCACATCTCTTTACTCCAAATCTAAGGCTATGGTGGAAAACCTTAAAGCCTCTCGAGCTCCGATGCCTGAACTATGTGATTGCTAGTGAAAAGATCATTCAGTTTATGTTTCCAGTAGCTTGCTGCTGCATCCACGCGTCAGTTGTTGTATGTATTTATAATTGTTATATGCAATACACATTTCTCTGAGTGTTACATGAGTGAATATTGTCAAATCACCCTCTATTGTGATATGTACTCTGTTTAATTTATACCTACAGGCATGGATTTAATTCAAGGCTACCATGGTGGCCGTGAGGAACATGTACGAGTGTTAAGATGATGTGAAGCTGGAATTTTATTTGATTCCTTTTGGTCTTTGAAATGTCAATGTTCATTCATGAGTTCAATCTCTTTCAATCTCCGTTGAGGGACATGCCATTTCTTGAATGGTATCATGGTATCAGCCTATAAATAGTATGCACGATATGGATCATGTTTCTTCAATGTCTTATTGGATCGTAATAAGTGATTATATAAGAATAGGAGGCTTTTTGGTTCTAGAAAATTTGAATGTGGCTGCAAAAACTTTTGGGGCTTCATACTCGGTAAACAAATCGGACTCGATTCGTTCAGGTTCTGTGTTTTAGGTTAAAAGAAATGGTTTCTTTCTTGTCATTGGCAGGAATAATCCCAAAATAACACGTTAAGCAATTCAGAGCAAGAAAAAGAATACCAGAGCTCAGATTCACCAAATATTTCGAACTTTATTATTGCCCACGGGTGGGTGGTTGGATTTTCACCTGATGGTTTGATGTTAACTATGGTGCATACTTATAGAGGTAGATGCAGCACATAGAAAACACAGATTCCCCTCAATTCAGCTACTTCTTGTCCCCCTATATTAAACTCCTCCATCTCCCTCTTCTCCTCTATATTAAAGACAGCCTTTAGCATCACTACATCCATTTCCATCTCCAGAGCTAGCTATACTTGAACGCATTTGCTACAACACTGCACGGGTTGATAAATTTGCTCCCCTAGTTTTTGTTTCTCAGTACCAATATTGTGCCTTCGTAGTTGGTGTTCTTCCCACTCTACTAAATGGCCAATCAGAAGCTCTTGTTCGAATTGTTAGAAGAACAGCAGCAGGCTTTTGACGTCGAAGCCTACCTTGTAGAGAACGGATGCACAAGCAAGAGGCTGCAAATGATTAGCAGTTGCAGCGATATAGGCCGACTAAAGGAAGGGGCATTGCTGTCGGCTTCTTCAAGTCTATACTGATCAAGCTTGTTCATGGGAAGGCTTTCGGAAAGGTTCTCATCTTGGACAACAAGATTAGTGAGAGTAGAAGGCTAAGTCATGTCTTCAGCTGTTTCTCTGAAACCAGAGCAAGACCACCTGATATGTTCTCGGACGGCATGTGTTCAAGAGGGACGTGAGTGGAGATGCATGGAACTGGAAAGCTCAAAGCAGCATAGTCCAGTCACAGTACTAGAATTCCTTGACCATTGTAAGTAATTGTTCTCCTTTTAGTACTTACTGGAATGCTCAAACCAGCATAGTCCATTCTCAGTACTAGAATTTCATAACCACAATAAATAATTGTTCTCTTTTAAGCACTGTCAAGTTAAGTAGCAAAAGCTCAGTTATTTACATCATATTTGTTTAATCATATGTGAATATCATTCCTTTTAACTAAAAAGGTAAATGTGTCGTAAAAATGAATGTAATTACCAATAGCTTAATTTTTTTTTTTGGGTTAGGAAACAGCAGGTTATAACTACTGTCAATTCTTTTGTGGAGCTTACACTTCTTAGCCGACCCATTCGATAGGAGATGGGCTGGATGATGGTGAGGATGGATGTTTTCTTAATTTTTTTCCTTATTAAATCATTTTCCTTCTCTTGCAATATAGGATCTAAAGAAGGGAACTCATCATCAACCTCCAGTTTTGATTCACCAAGAGAAGCTCCAGATGTCTCTGCCTTCACTCATTACAGTACTATTGATTTAGAGAAGCAGCTCATGGAGGACTGTGTGAGGGAGGCAGAGGGGAGGATTTGGGAGTCCAATGTGTGTTCAGGCTCTGAGGAGATTGAAAAGGTCATCAATGAGAAGATCATGTCATGCCAGAGTCTGAAATTAGGAGATGTGAGCAGCTTGAGCAAGTTGTTAGGCTCAGACATATCAGAGGTCAGCAAGGAATGGAGCAGTTTTGGACGCGAGGCGACATGTCTTGGGATAGAGATTGATTCTGCCATCTTCGAAGATATCCATAGATGAAACTGTCCTGGACATTCTTGTAGGAACCCTAGAGGGGGGGTGAATAGGGTCAAGCTAACTAATCAAGCACTTAGCACAAGCTAATGGACAATTTAAAAATATAAGTGCAAGAGAAGAAGCAATAACAATACCGACACACGATATATCCTGATATCCTCCCAAGGGGCACTCCAGTCCCGGAACTCTCTCCGGCTTTAATCCACTATTTGAGTAAATAGTTACAACGAGTTTGGATCCGAAGAACTCGCCAACTTCTTACACGAGAGCTTTAGTCCAAAGGCCTCTCCGACTTCAACCGAGAGTTTGGATACGAAGAGTCTCCAACTTCAACCGAGAGTTTGGATACGAAGACTCTCCAACTTCAATTGAGAGTTTGGATTTGAAGACTCCAACTTCAACATTTCACAATAGGTTTTGATCTCCTTATACAACAAGATAAAGATCTTACTTTTCAACTCAATAACTCTAACGCAATTTATGGATGGCAAATGAAAGCTTTGTAAAGTTGTTTGTGGATAGGCTTTGGTGGTTTATAATTTTTTAGGCTCAAAGCATCAACCTTGAATGAAGGGGTTCAAGGCTATTTATAACAAAAGCATTGAAAAGAGTACAAAGGCAACTTTTCAGTCAATAATCGGTATACCATCGGTATACTGTCTGTATACCGTCGGTATGCCGATCTGGAATGCAACGGCTAGAAATATAGCCGTTGGGATCATTAAATGCTCGAAATCCGACCATTGGAATTTCAACGTTACTGAATCGGTATACCGTCGGTATAGATCGGTATTCCGTCGGTATGCCGATTCTGTAGACAGAAACTTTCTGTGAACAAAATCGGTATACCGTCGGTATGACGATTTCCATCCGAAAATGATCCTGGGCTAATTTCTACCCTACCTTTCGATTTTGCCATCTATTTCTTGTGTTTACAATTATTTCTAAGACTCATTACAGACTCCAGAAATACTGTAGCAGGTGCAGGCTTCTTCAGAGTCTTGAAATGATGATGGCATGACATAGCTTATTTCCTTGATAGATGTTGGCTTTTTTCCTTGGCGGCAGCTGTCCAAAGATATCCAGTTTATGAAAACTGAATACCTTTCGTGGGCTTCGTCCCCGAACCCCCGACGAGGGGCGCTGCCCCCTCGTCCCCCGTCCGCTGACCGGGCAGCGGAACCCCCGAGTGCGTGGCTCCGGAGATGTCGTCGGGTGGTTCAGAAAAATCTCGTGGGATCCGTCGTCTTTGGCCCACCATAATTTCTTCATTGCATATGTCCACATTGATCTTGCTTATTGCTTTTCTGCATGTACATGTTAGACGAACAAAGCAATATACATGTAGCAAATATGATAAGATAAAGCATAGTAGGACAATGCTAAGTTTAAGTATAAGAGCTATAGTGATAGCATAAATATTAGTGATATCATAATGTTAAACTTAATTGAATAACCATAATCAAAACATAGTTTTGATTTTGGTAACTCAATTAAATTTAAGATATATATAATAAAAACTCATATTACTAACAAGTAAAATAATAAGCACATATCACCAAAGGTATAAGTATAAGTAGAAATGCTATAGTGATAGTATGAAGATTAGTGATAATGAAAATGCTAAAATTAACAGATTGACCATATTAAAAAATATGATACAATCATTGGGCCAACAATTCTAGGCTCTCATTTTAGATAGGATAAATATTCCCCTCATTGATCACTTGTCAAATACATGAGTTTAGCTTGTAGTAATCAATTTTGAGTTTTGGTTTCTACTATTTGGTGATGGCGTCGCTTCGCGTGATGGCGCTTAGACATTTGCGGAGCTAGAAATTCAACCTAGGTGGACTAGGTTAGGCTAAGGTAGATTGAAGCGTCGACGGACTCATATGAATCCAAAAAATATATATGAAAAAAGACCCAAATTTTTTTAGGGGGGACTGGACCCACCTTATCCCTAATGTGGCTCCAGCCTGCACTTAGATCATAAGGACGCGGATTTTCGGGTCATGCTAACAACTCTTCATATGTTGGAGGTAAGGCTAGGTTACATCTTGATCCTTTCCGTACAGGTACCACACATTAGTTGGATCCTCACAGCATATGAACATCTTATGGTTTCTATACCTGGGTTCTTAGTTAAAAGATCTTAGTAAATGTTGTTTTCTATGTGGTGGTAGATATGAAAGATGGGGAAGAAGAGATGACGCCTAGCCCTAATTGAGTAAAGTAAATACTATTGAGAACAAGCAACATACCTCCCCATTGTGGAGCATCATATAAATTATGGGTGCGGCTATCCGCACCCCATCACCTACTGAGCACACCCTTTTTTTTAAAAATAAAAAAATAAATTCAAATTCCTATTCTATCCTCCCCCTGCTCCTGCTCCCCTCCCCTCCCCCCACCCCCCGCTCCGCCGACCCCGACCCCTCCTCCTCCGCCTCCCGACCTCCTCCATCTCCTCCCTCTCCTCCTCCCGACCCTCCTCCTTCTCCTCCCCCGACCCTCCTCCTCCCGACCCTCATCCTTCGCCTCCTCCTCCTCCCGACCCCTCCTCCTCCTGGGTCGAAGGTCGGGGTCGGAGGAGGGTCGGGGGAGGAGGAGGAGGGTCGGGAGGCGGAGGAGGAGACGGGGGAGGAGGAGGAGGCGGAGGAGGCGGAGGATGAGGGGTCGGGGTCGGCGGAGCAGGGGGAAGGGAGGGGAGCAGGGGGAGGGGGAGGGTAGAATAGGAATTTGAATTTATTTTTTAATGGGGTGTGCTTAGTAGGTGATGGGGTGCGGATAGCCGCACTCATAAATTATAGATGGAGAAATACAAGTAGAAATGTTATTATATATGTTATGTTGTTATTGTTGATGATAGAGAAATGCAAGTAGAAAGCCAATAATCCATAAAAACCTGAGTGTTGGCTCATCCGGATTGGATCAGTCGATCCCCTTCACAAGGGTGGCCGACCCATGTGGGACCAAGGGCATTATAGTAAGTGTGCGCATAAAAGATGCACTACTAAGACTTCTTATAATTTTATATATATACTAGTCACTTTTAAGTGCATTGTACGTACAAAAAAATGTTATTAAAAAATTAAATAATCATTTAAGTTATATTGAAATATTTTAAATATTATTTGAATATATTTGAATTAATTTTTTTATAGATATATTTTTAGAATTTTGGATATGTGTTTGGTTAGATAATATCATGTACTTAGTTTAAATGTAATTTAAATATTAAATATTTAGGATTTGTTATATGTTCAGTAAATAGGAAAGCTTCATACATTTCAGAACACCATCACCCCTTTGTTTGCAAAAACAAAAGTTTTCGAAAGAAAACTCAACTACAAACTATGAAAGAAAGTACAAAGTACAATTTTAATTCTGGAAAAGTACAACTGTAGGAATCTGATCAGAAGACGATCACTTTATCCCTTAGACGATGCGATGTCGAAGAAGAAAAATTCTTGAACTTGCTGCGGAAGCGGTAGAGAATTGCCGAGAATTCTTGCCTGGAGTCAATGATAAGCAATGATGCCTTGAGAAGTGATTTTGGAACTCTATTTATAGAGTTTTGGATAACTGTCAGACAATTACATTGATTGGCGCGCAGTACAAAAGTATGCTGATTGTGCACTGCTTTGTGCGCCATGTATTGATTCACCCATTGGCACGAACGATTAACTTAACTGTACGGGACACGTGGCTTTCTGTGAGAGAAAGACGCTTGGTCATGGACAGTGTCGTGTGTACGTTCTTTGTAACACCCGTATTTCGAAATACGTATTTAATTAGGCTTATATGTATTTCGAACCTGTATTTTATTTTCTCAGATTCTGGCCTGAAATTGAGTTTTGGCTTAACTTGCGGATTTTGGTTTTCTCATAAAAATGGGTGTTGGACATGGCATGGTTTATTTTGTGGAGAAGGATTTGGTTTGGTTTGGTTTACATTGGACCACCCTAGTTAATCTCCACCCTCAACACAACACACCATCCCTCATTAAAACCCCACCTAACTTTCTCTCTCCTCATAACTTCCATTAATTTCTTCATCTTCTTCCTTCCTCCACACAACACCCAACACCATAGGCAAGTGCACCTTGCCACCAAATAAGCACCCCATTTTATTTGTCCATTAGCTAGATTAGGCCATGGTGAACAACATTAGAACTTGGCATTTTGTGATTTGGAGCTTCCATTTTTCTAGATCTAGGTTTTAACCATTTTTGGAAATCCTTGGTTTTGATCTATTAAACCTTGATTTTTGCTTGTTTTGATACTTCCATGTGGAAGAGAATTCAATTTTACACAAGATAGAACTTTGAAAATCCAAATTTGGATTTGATTTGGTCAAGATATAAAGATTGGAAGTTCTTAGAGTTCCTCTCGGCTTGGAGAAGAAGACCCCCTCGGCCAGCGCTCTTTAGCGCTGAGCTGACTTGCGCTCGGTCCCCTGGGCTGAACTGCGCAACTCTTCGGCCAGCACCTTGCGCTGAGCTGAACCGCGCTGGCGCTCCTTAGCTCCAGCGCCTCCCTCCCCCCTAGTGCGCTCGAACCCCTGCGCAAGTCGACCTGGCGCAGCTCGCCTCAGCGCCACCCAACTCAGCGCCCTCCGACCCTGCGCAACTGACTCAGCACAGTCTAACCCCCGCGCCCTTCGACCCAGCGCGCTTGGCTCTATGCGCAGCTCGACCCAGCGCAACCCAATCCAGCGCAGCTCACCCCTGCGCAGTTTACACCCAGCACACTTGGCTCCAGCGCAGTTCATCCCCTGCGCAGTCCATTCCCCCAGCGCAATCTGATCTCCTGCGCAACCTGTCTTCCCATGGTGATTTGGTTTTATTTCCTTAGGGCTTGGCTTCTCTTTTATGGATTGGAGTTTTGAGATCTTGTTCCTCACAACACGACTGTCTTGACCCAACACGACCTGGCACAATTTTTGATGATTTGCTTATGACTAGTACGGTTTTCATGGTTTTTGTGAATTATGATTTTAGTACTTCTGATCTTCTTGATAGTGACCCGATGGGGTGCACTCTTAACTTGTAACCTGTGATTCATGATTAATCTCTGTAACTGGATAATTCGATAGTGGCCCGTGGCGGCGCACTCCTGACTTGTACTTGACTTGATGCTGTGGCGATGGCTAACTTGACTCGTATAACCAACTCGGACACCGTAGAAGTTCATTCTTGTTGCTTGTGCAAATCTACTTGTCTTGTCTTGCATCATGTCTAGGACGCGACTCCCTGGGTACCACGGCCAGGGACTCGTATTCAATTGGATTAGGCTAATGAATAGATCAAACTAGAACATGGAGGATCCCCAGTCACAGGCGATCTCGTTATCTGGACGCTTTAAATGGACTTGTAGCTTGTCGACGAGTAGAGCACATTTCCAGCACACTGTCATGTGTTGCACTCTCTAAGTCACCTAAGGGTATATCGTCTCCAGGGCGATGTACCCAACCATACTCTCAACCCGCGGAAGGATAACTGGATAGTCTGTAGGGCTTGGGACTGGGAATTTCTCATTTGCATCTTGTTAGTAATTAGGCTTGTGATAACCCTAGTTAGTCAAGTAGTAAGCCGTAGTAATTGCTTGGCCGTTTGTGAATGGATGGTGTCCAGCCCTGTCTAAGTCTCGTCTAGTTCCTGTACCTGGTACCCCTGAACATGATTATTTTACTTATCTTTAACAATAAATGGGTAGAGACAAGGTGCTATTCAGGAGAAAGGTTACGACCCCGGTCCTTGTTTGGTTTACGGGTTGTAACTTGGCTTCCAGAATGGTTCCACGTTCCTAGCCGTTTATTATCCTGTTGTACCCTTTATTACTAGTACTTTTCTTCTATTTCTTATGATTTGATATGCTGACTTTTGTTCTTATTTCGTGGCCTCCTTTGTGGCACTTGCTCTTTCTGGGGTTTGACCCAGCTGGTTTTGTGTGGCCAGATTTCGGAGCAGCTCCCGAAGATCTACCGAACCTCTAGCCCGATGGTGGCGACTAGAAGGAACCCGGGCTACGAGTGGGTTTTCTATTTTGTTTTGCTCACTCATTGTAAATTATTCTTTTGAGGCGTTTAGCTGACGAGCACCTGTTAGCTCGATGCATATTTACTTACTATCTGCCTACGGGCTGTAAACATGATTAACAAATCCTATGGTTGATCATGTATGACTAAACTCTTGCTAGTCCTCGTATTTTGTACGACTAGCTTCATGATCAGCTGAATATGTAATATTTGGGATGCCTTTTATTGTATATTTGGTGGTCTAACATCTTGTAACTATATTACTTGCTTGAGATTGAGACAATAGGCTTGACCTTAAGAGACTGTTGGCTTGTAGTAAACCCTTATATCTAGACAGCCGTGACCGTATAGCGAGATGAATTCCATTTTAATGTATGTAGCTGGCTATGTACGCCCCCGCTCTCCAGTATTCTGGTTCTGAGGCGTGACATGGTTAAAGTGGTGGCCCATGCAGGTCTTGTAAATCAAGATATGTGAGGGTTACCAAATAGATGTCTCAATCAGTACTCGTCCTTGATCTCCGCTCATATCCTCTGAATCTCTATATTCTTGCCCTGATCATGTGCTTGTATCGTTGATCTGTCCTGGTCCTTCCTTATTGTTTCCCTGTGTCGTCTTCTTCAGCGGTACTGTACCTGACCCCGCCGATCAGCAAGGTGGAGCACTTCCTGTGGACCAGCCGCAACCCGGAGATCAAGCCCAGCATTCCGGAGTAGCCTCCAGAGTTGTACCTACCGGAAGGGAGCCCCCAGTTCAGCCCGTTTGACCTGCCGAGCCTGACGATGGCACCTTGGTAGGTCTCATCAGGACCTTGATAGCTTCCCAGGATCGTAGGTGAGATGCCTTGTACCAGGCAGTGGCAGATGCTTTGACCAGAGGCGGTCATCCAGGGAACAGTGCGGCCAACAGCTTCAAGCGCTTGAACCCTCCATTATTCGACGGCAGTGAAGATGCGATTGCCGCGGACGCTTGGCTTCACGATACCGAGGTGGTTTCGGAAGCAGCTAGGACACCTGAGAATGAGAAGGTGGTGGTGGTATGCCTACAGTTGCTGGACTTAGCTCGCAGTTGGTGGGCGGCGCATGCCATGGGATTAGTGGCACCCATTGCTTGGGCGGTGTTTAGAGAGAGATTCCAGACGAAGTATTTTGATGCTGTAGCTCGGTACGACCTGCAGACGAGGTTTACTAACTTGAAGCAAGGAGGCAGAATGGTCGACGGTTATGTATCTGAGTTTTCTAGACTTAGTAGGTTTGCCCCTACCTTGGTGGCGACGGAGTTTGATAGGGCCCAGCGGTTCCAACAGAGACTGCATTTGGAAAACTTGTTGGCAGTTGAACAGTTCGAGCACCAGACGTTCGATGCAGTATTAAGAGCAGCTAGGAGGCATGAGTACACCTCCCAGAGGATCATGGATAGGACCGGAGGTAGGAAGCGGTCCCACAATCAGATGCACCAATCATCAGCTCCAGCCCCGGCAGCAAGGGGTTTGACCATTGAAACTCCGAGGCGGGCGGCCTCAGTGACGTCGGTTCAGCATTCAACCCCGACGTATCCGCAGCAGCAGAAGCAGAAGCAGACTTCCACGATGGGATGTTCTCATTACGGGAAGCCAGGACATGTGGTGGCAGATTGTCGCAGGGCGCAGGAATTGTGCCTGGCTTGTGGAGCGACAGATCACAAGATAGGAGCCTGCCCAAATAGGGGTAGTTCGTCCTCTTCCAACCTAACCAGTCCATCGGTTAGGGGACCAGCACCTATGCAGCAGCAGCAGTACCCGAGGCCATTGTTGCCTCAGGCCCAGGCGTTTCATCAGCAGAACCAGCAGTAGTATACCCAATCCCAAGTGCAGAACAGGCAGAGAGGTTTCCAGCAGAGGGGACCCGCAGCTAGAGGACAAGGTCAGGCAATGATGATGGCTATGGAAGAAGAAGTTGCACCAGGTGAGGTAGTGGCAGGTACTATTCTCGTCAACTCCTCTCCAGCATCGGTATTATTTGATTCTGGTGCATCGCATTCATTCATGTCTGCACGATTTGCGACACGGATAGGATTGGAGCCAAAGTCATTATCAGTAAGGCTCAATATACTTACTGGTAATGGTCTTGTGGGAGTAGATCAAGTGTTTTCCTCGTGTCGGATCGTAGTTAGCGGTAGAGAGTTCCCCGCTAGATTTATAGAGTTCCCTATGGCAGACTATGATGTAGTCTTATGCATGGATTGGTTGAGGAACTAGTATGCTAGGATAGACTGCCATATTGGTAGGGTTGTCTTTAGTATTCCAGGAGAGCCAGAGTTTTCATTTTCCAGAGGCACAATGGAGCCATCTTTCCCAGTATTGCGGATGGCAGTAGCAGCAGAGCAGTTGCCCCGGATAGTTGAAGAGTTTTTAGATGTCTTTCCAGAGGAACTTCTAGGGATGCCGCCAGAGAGGGAGATCGAGTTCACTATAGACTTGATCCCCGGAACGGCACCAGTATCAGAGCGAGTCTACAGGATGGCGCCTTCAGAGTTGAAGATTTTGTACAAGATGATTGAAGAACTCAGGACCAAGGGATTCATTCGTGCAAGTGGATCGCCTTAGGGAGCCCCGATGCTTCTTGTGAAAAAGAAGGATGGTATGTCCAGGCTATGTGTAGATTATCGTACCTTGAACTCAGTGACAATAAAGAACAGATACCCTCTCCCGAGGATAGATGACTTGTTTGATCAACTCAAAGGGGCTTCAGTGTTCTCGAAGATAGACTTACGGTCAGGATACCACCAGATCAGAGTCAGAGAGCAGGGCATCCCGAAGACAGCGTTTAGAACGAGGTATGGGCATTGGGAGTTCCTTGTTATTCCCTTTGGAGCGACCAATGCGTCGGTCGTATTCATAGACCTCATGAATCACATTGTCATGCCTTACTTTGATCAGTTCGTGATCGTGTTCCTAGATGACATCCTGGTCTACAGCAAGAGCGAAGCAGAGCATGAGCAATATCTCAGATTCGTCCTTCAGACGCTTAGGGAGCACCAGTTGTATGCCAAGTTCAGTAAATACGAGTTCTAGTTCGATCGCATTTCGTACTTGGGTCACATCATTACCCGAGGAGGAGGAGTGGAAGTAGATCCCCAGAATATTATGGCTATCGAGTCATGGCGAGTACCCAGCTCAGTGGCAGAGGTTCGCAGCTTCCTTGGATTAGCCGGCTACTACCGACGATTTGTTTCAGATTTTGCAAGGATTTCGGCGCTAATGACCCATTTGACCCGCAAGGATGTGCAGTTTACTTGGACAACAGAGTGCCAGAAATCATTTGAGAAGTTGAAGCGAGGTTTGATAACGGCTCCTATTCTTACACTTTCGGATGGGACCGGAGGATTCTCAGTTTATTGCGACGCTTCAGACAGAGGATTGGGGTGTGTCTTGATGCAGCATAGAAGGTAATATCTTATGCATCACGTCAACTTCGTGATCATGAGAGGAATTACCTGACCCATGACTTGGAACTGGCAGCAGTAGTGTTTGCACTTAAGCTTTGGCGGCACTACTTGTATGAAGATAGAGTGGAGATATTTACTGATCACAAGAGACTGAAGTATGTTTTCACCCAGAAGGACCTTAATATGCGGCAGAGAAGATGGCTCGAGCTACTGGTGGACTACGATTTAGATTTGCAGTATCATCCAGGGAAGGCCAACGTTGTAGCTGATACATTGAGCAGAAGAGCCGGAATTTACTTCCTAACGGCGCAACCAGAGTTATTGGCAGATCTTCAGAACATGGGAATTGAAGTGGTTCTTCCTACCAACGTGGCGTTGATGGCCAGTCTACATGTTCAGTCCAGCATAGTTGAGAGGATCCGGAGAGCGCAGTCAGCAGATTCCAAGCTTCAGCGACTCAGAGCAGAGTGTGAGGCAGGAAGAAGGCCAGAGTTATGTATCCATGAAGATGGTACACTTCGATACGGCACTTGTCTTTGTGTACCCAGTGGAGATATCAGACAGGAGGTCATGGCAGAAGCTCACAGTTCACAGTATTCTATTCATCCCGGTGGCACGAAGATGTACCGTAATATTCGTCAGCATTTCTGGTGGAATGGCATGAAGAGGGAGATAGCCCGATTTTTCTCTCGGTATTTGGTTTGTCAGCAGGTTAAAGCTGAACATCAGAGGCCCGCTGGACTTCTTCATCCCTTACCGATTCTAGAATGGAAGTGGGAGCATGTGACCATGGATTTTGTGACTGGATTGCCTAGATCCCCAGCTGGTCGAGATGCTATTTGGGTTATAGTTGACAGGCTCACGAAGGTGGCTCATTTTCTTCCATTCAGAGTTGGGCAGTCTACGGCTCAGCTAGCAGAGATGTACCTCAGACAAATTGTCAGGCTTCACGGTGTGCCCGTCAGTATCACTTCGGACCGAGATTCAAGGTTTACGTCATACTTTTGGCGCAGCCTGCAAGAGAGTTTGGGAACTCACCTTCAGTTTAGCTCAGCTTATCACCCGCAGACAGATAGCCAGTCAGAACGCACGATCCAGACTCTTGAAGATATGTTGCGGTCATGTACCCTTGACTTCGGTAGTTCATGGGAGGATCACCTGCACCTGGTAGAATTCTCCTACAACAATAGTTTCCAGGCCAGTATTCAGATGGCTCCGTTCGAGGCACTGTATGGTAGGAAGTGCAGATCCCCGCTAGCATGGGATGATGTTGGAGAGAGGCAGATGCTTGGTCCAGAGATGATTGCCCAGACAGTTGAGGTGGTCAGAAGGATCAGAGATCGTCTTCGAGTGGCCCAAGATCGCCAACGGTATTGGGCCGATGCTCATCGACATCCCTTAGAGTTTGCTATCGGCGACCATGTATTCCTTAGGATCTCGCCTAACCGCGACGTCATTCACTTTGGCATACGGGGAAAGCTTAGTCCTAGGTATATAGGGCCGTTCGATATCCTGGAGCGAGTAGGAGATGTATCCTATTGTCTCGCTCTTCCGCCGTCACTAAGTGATGTGCATGATGTATTCCATGTGTCCCAATTACGACGGTACATCCCGGACCCGAGCCATATCGTGGACCATTCGGAACTGGTTATTGGTACCAACCTTTCGTATGAGGAGAGGCCCGTGTCTATATTGGACCGGAGAGAAAAGATACACAAGAACAAGACTATTAGCTTAGTCCGTGTTGCTTGGGGTCATCACTCTCTAGGTGAGTCAACGTGGGAGCGTGAGGATGATATCCGATCGTGATATCCCTACCTGTTTGACTCGTAAGGTATAATGTCTTCCTTATGCCTTATGCTTTTCATTCCTTGATTGCATGTATGATTGTATGATTGAATTGCTTAGTGTAGCTTGCTGTGGCAATCTCTAGCTCCTTGATTAAATTCCGAGGACAAAATTCTTTTAAGGTGGGTAGAGTTATAACACCCGTATTTCGGAATACGTATTTAATTAGGCTTATATGTATTTCGAACCTGTATTTTATTTTCTCAGATTCTGGCCTGAAATTGAGTTTTGGCTTAACTTGCGGATTTTGGTTTTCTCATAAAAATGGGTGTTGGACATGGCATGGTTTATTTTGTGGAGAAGGATTTGGTTTGGTTTGGTTTATATTGGACCACCCTAGTTAATCTCCACCCTCAACACAACACACCATCCCTCATTAAAACCCCACCTAACTTTCTCTCTCCTCATAACTTCCATTAATTTCTTCATCTTCTTCCTTCCTCCACACAACACCCAACACCATAGGCAAGTGCACCTTGCCACCAAATAAGCACCCTATTTTATTTGTCCATTAGCTAGATTAGGCTATGGTGAACAATATTAGAACTTGGCATTTTGTGATTTCGAGCTTCTATTTTTCTAGATCTAGGTTTTAACCATTTTCAGAAATCCTTGGTTTTGATCTATTAAACCTTGATTTTTGCTTGTTTTGATGCTTCCATGTGGAAGAGAATTCAATTTTACACAAGATAGAACTTTGAAAATCCAAATTTGGTTTTGATTTGGTCAAGATATGAAGATTGGAAGTTCTTGGAGTTCCTCTCGGCTTGAAGAAGAAGACCCCCTCGGCCAGCGCTCTTTAGCGCTGAGCTGACTTGCGCTCGCCCCCCTGGGCTGAACTGCGCAACTCCTCGGCCAGCGCCTTGCGCTGAGCTGAACCGCGCTGGCGCTCCTTAGCTCCAGCGCCTCCCTCCCCCCTAGTGCGCTCGAACCCCTGCGCAAGCCGACCTGGCGCAGCTCGCCTCAGCGCCACCCAACTCAGCGCCCTCCGACCCTGCGCAACCGACTCAACGCAGTCTAACCCTCGCGCCCTTCGACCCA
The DNA here is from genome assembly GCA_029216955.1 of Iris pallida. Classification (NCBI taxonomy): domain Eukaryota; kingdom Viridiplantae; phylum Streptophyta; class Magnoliopsida; order Asparagales; family Iridaceae; genus Iris; species Iris pallida. Next base: position 14,855,548 of record JANAVB010039212.1, on the reverse strand, counting down.
GCGCACTTGGCTCTATGCGCAGCTCGACCCAGCGTAACCCAATCCAGCGCAGCTCACCCCTGCGCAGTTTGCACCCAGCGCACTTGGCTCCAGCGCAGTTCATCCCCTGCGCAGTCCATTCCCCCAGCGCAATCTGATCCCTTGCGCAACCTGTCTTCCCATGGTGATTTGGTTTTATTTCCTTAGGGCTTGGCTTCTCTTTTATGGATTGGAGTTTTGAGATCTTGTTCCTCACAACACGACTGTCTTGACCCAACACGACCTGGCACAATTTTCGATGATTTGCTTATGACTAGTACGATTTTCATGGTTTCTGTGAATTATGATTTTAGTACTTCTGATCTTCTTGATAGTGACCAGATGGGGTGCACTCTTAACTTGTAACCTGTGATTCATGATTAATCTCTGTAACTGGATAATTCGATAGTGGCCCGTGGCGGCGCACTCCTGACTTGTACTTGACTTGATGCTGTGGTGATGGCTAACTTGACCCGTATAACCAACTCGGACACCGTAGAAGTTCATTCTTGTTGCTGTCAGAACTCGAGGAGATTTTCTCGACTGCTGTGCTGTCAGTCATCATGACTGATGATTTAGCTTCTTGAGGAAGATTGTCATGTGGTGGCCTGACGCTATCTGATGGATGGTGCCATTTGATGTTGGACGCTATTTGATAGATATAGCTGCGCGCTATCTGTGAATGGCACGACGCACTCTATTTACGAATCTTTTAGCTTCTACACCCTTCTCTTTTCATCGTTTCTGATGACGTGCTGAATAAAGGAAACTGAAATAATATCAAATAGAAATAAAATAGTCACATGGGAAAACCCATGGATACAAGTCTTAGCAAAATAAAAAGAACGATACAAGCCTCAAATGAAATGTAAAAGAAATCACTACAAGTCCACAGTTCTGACAATATATAAAATAAAAATAGCAATAATGAATAACTACTCAAGTGCAACCTCGTCTTCCTTAGCTGGTACAAAAGAAGAATATACTCCCGGCCCGTACTCCTTAGAAAAGATCTCGGCACCTATATCTGAAAAATAACCAGGTTCTAAGGGGACATAACAAGGCACATAATATACAAGCTAAAGTACAGTAAATAAAATATTACGTGGTAACTAAACCAAACTGACGTGACGCTTTGAGGACAACGTTCGCAAGCGCAGACATCTCCAAAATAAATGCAAAAGGACAGGACTATACATATAGCCGTAGCGTCGTGTCGGAGTCTCAACGGTAACTAAGAGAGAAACACACAGAAAACATGTATTCTCTCAGAATAAATATATGTACATAATATAAATGTTTAGTGCACAACATGGCCGGCGCAAGTAGTAATTGTCCTCAACTCTCAAGAATCAATAAGTTGCATCTACAACTTACCGTTCTGACTTCTATCTAGACGGCAAATCCTATGACACACTTCTATATAAAAAATAAAGTGACAACACCAACCATGTCCTACAATCGAAAATCTGGTATCTCAGGTAATCAAGCTCAGGTATCAGGATAATATGTGTCAATAACGTGTTGTATCCTAAAGGTCTCAATAGCAAATAAAATACAAAGAATCACATGAAGGCTCTAGATATCGACACTAGACAACTTAACAGCTGAATGCACCCAAATATAATCTGGAAGCACGTATTGATATAAACACTATGGTCCAAGACAATAACATAAATACAAAAAATAAAATAAAATAAAAGATAAACATGAACTGACAATAGCAAGGTGCACTTGTCTGATTCCGCAGTGTGAAGATGAAAAGTAGCTCTCGTGTCCACGCCTCCAGAATCTAATGCTCCTAAATAATTAATTAAATACTTAAAGTATTTAACCAAGATACTTATAATATGACTTAATTAACTAATTTAATATTTAAAACCATATTAACTATATCCAAATACCCTATGGAACCATTTAGATTCATACACAATAACACATACGTTAGATGAGACATCGGGACATAGTTTTACGATTTTCGACTTCAAAATTTTACGGTTAAGGAAATAATAATTTCAAATTATTTTATACAGAAATAGGCTCTGAATTTTAGATTTAAAATTCTAAAGAAAATATATGGCTAGTTGACTTCTATGTCAGATAGTCTACCCAAAATTTGTCTGAAACATCGCCAACTTCGAATATAAGTAAAATTACATAAAATATTCTTATAAAAGATATTTAATACTGATTATTTCATAGAAAATAAACTTGGATTCAATGTCCCAATTAACCACTAAGTTTTGGCTCTTCTATGTCAGCAACTTATCCGAAAAGTTAGTATTTTGACCCCTATTTTTTTCGATCAGATCTAAGATGATAAAATCATGAAAAATTGCTTAAAAATTATATTTTATAGTAATAAACCTATATTAGATTCAGTTTTGAAAATTCCAACAATACCATAGGGTTCTTTCACAATGGTGCAAAAATCAATGCTACCGTAACTTGATTTCTCAATAATCCTATATGAAAATTCAAGAGATGAAAATATAGGATACATGAGATCAAAATCTAATTTCTAAGACATTAAACTCAGATTTCCTATAGAATTATTAGCATGAGATTCGAGATAGAAAAAGATAAATTTTTTACCGAAATCTTTTGCTAGAAGGGTTGTAGGTGCTCCTCCTTGCCAAAGGTCACGACTTTCTTGTCTTGCTTGCTAACCCCTTCTTTATGGGTTTGAAGGTGTTGGCAATGGTTCTTGAAGTAGGATGGTGAAGATTATTCTTCTAGGGTTTGTTTGGTGGAGTTTGGATGTGAGGAGGATGAAAAGGATGAGTTTTATGATAGAGGAGGGGGTGTTTGATGAAGGAGATGAAGATGGAAGGCTATGGGGCTTCGTGTTGGCTGAAAATTTGGAGAGGGAGAGGTGTAGGGGTTGGATAATGAGAGGGGGAGGAGGTTTGTGATGTTTAGGGTTAGGATTTGGATGAAGATATATGGGCCTATGGGTTGGGTTAACATATGTAGGAGGGTGTTTCCATGCATGGCATGGTTGGCCAATATAGGGGCTGCTTTAGGGGTATTCGGCCAAGGGTGTGGGGCTCACATGGGTTGGTTTGGGTGTTAGTTAGTTTGAGTTTTGGGTAGTTACTCATTTGCCAACTAGGATGACACCTAGGATGTTTATTATATATAGAAACTTCCTAAAATGGAAACATAGAAAATATATATACAAAAAAATATATATCTACATGAAGGTATTTGAGAGTACTATATGTCTACATAGGTTTGGGTTTGGTTCGGGTTAAGTTCGAAAATGTTTGATAAAATCCGGTCTCCTAAAAAGTCAAAAAGATATATAATTAATTAATTAATAAAAAATATGGTTTGTGCCACAACTTAAATTTTTAGCATGCAAGAGACTAAAATATGACTATGCCATCCGCACCATGGCTAGTATGCTAGTCATGGCACCTGATTACACTAGGCATGCTATAATTTCTAGTCAACATGCTACTAAAATTCAACCATGACTATGGCCCCTTTTATATAATAAAAATAGAATTGAAAAAAAAAATTAAAATCCAATAAAAATATATTTATATAAATTAAAATTTTATTTAATTGTTGAGGGGTTTTACATTCTTTCCTCCTTAAAAGAATTTCGTTCTCGAAATTAAAACAGTGCCATATAGGAAATTAGAAAACAAAATAAGGAAACACAACAAATTACATCTAAAAAAATGAGGGAAACATTGTCTCATGGAATCCTCACGCTCCCACATTGACTCGTCCGGTGAATGATTCTTGCAAACAACTCGTACAAGTCTAATGGTCTGACCTCGTAATATCTTCTCGCTACGGTCAAGAATCCCAACTGCCTGCTCCTCATAAGATAAAGTCGACCCAATTGTAATATCAGAATGATCAAGTGTCTGCCACATACCTTCTCAACTTAGACATATGGAATACGTCATGCACACCCTCTAGTGATGGAAGTAAAGCAAGACGATAGGCCACTTCTCCAACTCTTTCAAGAATATCAAAAGAACTAATGTACCTTGGACTTAGCTTTCCTTTCACTACAAAAAAAGTGTCTTTCTGGGACCCAAAAAATCCGTCTTAAAAAGACCCAAATCAGTCCTAAATTGTGATTTGGGACGAATTTTAGGACGGTAAGTGACAATGCTATTAGGGTGGCGTGGCAAAAAGTTTTAGGATGAAAAATACCGTCCTAATTTGGTTTTAGGGTCGAAAAATGTAACCGTACCAAAAGAGTTTGAATTATTACATATTTACGACGGTTTACAAAACGGTCCCAAAATAAAAGAGTTTGTGACGAATAACATCCGTCCTAAACAAATTTGCTAGCGTTATAAAAGAATGTCGTTTATATCTAGGACAATTACATAACTGTCCCAATAGTAACACTTATGAAATTATTGTCTGTATTTTTCAGCTATAAAACATACAATTTAAATACACATAATTCATATAATCATGGACGTTGTCAAGCTTGTCCTCAGATGTATCTCCAGGTATCAGAGCTCCAATACAAAAAATGCTTAACAACATCAAGCATTCTTTACCATTAAGTAGAAGACAACAAAATCCATATATAACTATATATGTTCAATTGATAAACAACAAAAAGCTTAACATTAAGCATCCTTAACCACCATTTCCAAAATAAATCCAAAATACTATACATCACCCACAGCATCAGTTACAAAATGAACCCATTGTCTCCACCATTACATACACAATGTTGAACCCATTAAGCATCCTTAACCACCTTTTCCAAAATAAATCCAAAATACTATACATCATCCACAACATCAGTTACAAAATGAACCCATTGTCTCCACCATTACACCATGTTTTTAGTATATCCAACATGAACCCAAAAATTAACCCAAACTTTTTATCATCACAAGATCGTTGTCCATCATTTTAGCATATCCAGAATGCTTTTGAAGGACCTGCAAATGAATATATGACAAACCCATTTAAACCGGTCAGTGAAAAGCTACCAAGTCAACAAGCACCTCAAAGAGAGTGCTACCTAGTATGCATCCATGAACAAATCTTTTTTTTAAACGAAAAGACATTAGTAAAGACTTCCTTGTGCCAATTAATCATTGAAAAACAAACATAATTCAATCTCTACAAAAATAGACTAAAATCTCATTATTCATATGAAATGTCATAACTCTTAATTCTGGGATTTGCAATTATACATTTGTACTGATTTCCATGCAATAAACAGATCCTAATGTCATTAGAATTAGATGAATCAATGATATATATACAAGACATCACTGTCTCCAAATGTATATATACAGTTCATAGATATATTTACAACTAAATATATCATGTATCAGAAATTGTTGTAGACAAATCAAAGTAAACATATATGTCAACTTCAACTACAACAAAATTTAGATTTATTGACAGATGGAAGTGAAAACAGAATAAATTGTGCAGGCTTTAGATGGTAAAATTTGAAATTGTTTTCCAGTAATTTTTCTGTCAAGAGTGTGTCACTAGCTTCTGAAAGTGTACTTCCACAATAAAAAGATTGAGTTCGAAGTTTAGATTTTTCAGTATGCTACAACGAAATTGTAATCATAAAAACCATAGAAGCAAGAAAAAGAGAGAACATATAATAGCAATAAATATACCTTTGCAGTTTTCTAGGATTGTCGAGAGGTACGAACTGCAAGCATCTATGATGGGTGAAGCACCACATTTCCACCAATGAACTCAGGGCCGGCCCTGGCAAAACAGACAGTTATCTGGTTTTGGTTTATGTTTGGAGGAACCTATGATTCATCTCTTATATCCAAAGAAGTATTTTGTTTTGTTGGAATAGCCCCTTGGCAGCAGCACCTTGGTGAGAAAAAGTCTTCACCAACTCTTCTTCACCCTAAACTCCGGAAATCCACCAGTTTACTCTCAACTCCTATTAACATGACAAAAAAGAGCCAAAATATATGCCTATGGTGTTGATAATAGAGCCAACTATAAAATTAATCCCCAAAAGACACGCATTCATTCTACTCCAGTGAAATAGGAAAGTGAAGCAATAGAAAATTTCCAGGACAATATGAGAATCAAATAAAAAAGTGAAAACATCTGAAAGGAAAGTCTTGAAGGTCTCCTTATGCAACCCAGCACATGGAGATGTTAAATTCCATAAAAATAAGTACTAATATAAGATTAATGGTTTGGAATAATCTATTTGATGAAACCTGTCTCATGTTTAAGTAATGAAGATTATGCAAATTATCTTTAGTGTGTAAGGTTACCAGAACTTCTAATAATACAGACTTAGTGCACTAGATAATAGCCAAACTAGATGCATCTATATCTATTTGACATAAACAAACATTTGATGTTGATAAATAATTGATTGTTTCTAAAGCTATATTAATATAAACTGAGCATGGAAGCAAACTAACTTATATTAATTAAGAGCTAATTGCCAGTTAAATCGAATCATTGAAAGTCCCTAATACAATTATCTAAAATTGCAAAGATGGAACTGAACAAACAACATACCAACAAACGCCACAAGAAAGGTGCACCCTCTCTCTTTTTGACTACCTTCCCAATAACTTCAATTGCTGTAGCACAAAATAAATGAAATTATTCTTTAGAGCTGAACTACATTGGAATTCTGCATGAAGACCAACCATATCAATACCTTTGGAGGCTTGTCCAGATTTCAATAGAACATCGTACCAAACTTCATTAAAAACATCAAGTTGTTCATCAGATGCCCCAATAACCTGACACAAAATGTTTGCTTTTACTAGAGATGAAAGAAAATAATATGTAGCCAAAAATATGAAACCGTGAGATAGTGATTCTGGATGGAATTGAACTTTTTTCCTTTATATGTGCCTTCTTTCTGGAGGATAAAGTATACATTTAGTACATTGGAATAATATATTCAAAATAATAGTCAACAAATGAGTAATAGAAAATTGTAACTTCAGAGCAGGTACTGTATGTTACATTTAGAGCCAATTAAACGAAAATAAAATAAATCTAAAAAAATGCATAGAATTAGCAACATAAGTATCTCAAAAAGTAAATGGTACTTACCAATCGCTTGGTCATCTGTCCCCACCAGCTGGGCTAGGAGCTTCTCTATCTCAATCTGAGAAGCAAACAAGTAAAATGAGAAGAAAAAAAGAAAGTGGAACTAAAATAAGGACCCTTAAATGATTCAAAACCACATTCATGGGGTAAGTGTTCATGATTCAAAACGCACATCCTTCAGGATGCAAGAGCCAGCCTCAATGTCGTGCCCAATATTAATACAAATACAATATTATCAAAGATAAAACTGCTTCACGGAAATATGTTTTAAACTATCTATGTTTTTGTTTTTATTTTTAATTGTCATATCCATGCCGTATTGTGTCCTAGTTTTTTGCAATTTGTCGTATCGCCATATCATATCCCCGTTACACATATCCGTATCCGTGCTTCATAGCTACAATTAGACTCGTATCCTCAGTATGGTAAGATGGACCCTTGGTTCAATCTATAAAAATATAGACTAAACCTTGGTCTGAATGACCTATTTATCCTAAAACAGAGAAAATTTTACTGTATTTTCCTACAATGATAGAGAAGTACCTTCAAATGCTGGAAGAGATACAAACCAGACAAGTAGGTACCAAAATAGAAACAAATTTGCAGGAAACATAAGAAGTATATTGAAAAAACAGAAAGGAGAGGAAGAGATACAAACCTTCAAATGCTGCAAATAGCCAATTAGGTGTGTGAGTGAATTCAGGCTAAAACGAGGGGGTTTAAATAGATTTCAAAAGACCACGTTAAAATATACAGGGGGAGTTGCATATGTCAAAATAAAAGTGCCCAGGTTGAAGTCGTGCAAGTTACTGGTAAGGAAGAGTGACATGTAGGAAAATCTACCGGCAATTGTAAGAAGAAGGATCATTCAATAACCGCAAATAAAATCCTGCTATAAAGCATTTATGTGAATAATGTTAATCACTTAATATTAAATTATAACTAGCAAAGCATTAATAATGAAAAAGCGAACACCATGTTGGGTCTCAAATAAAAGAAATCAAGAACGTAAATTTTAAAATACTTATTAAGAATGAGACAAATCAAGAAACATACAGGTTCAGTTTGTCTGTGGAAAGCTTCTAGCCTCGACTTAAGAACTTCAGCCGTGTCGTCCCTCCTCTAAATTAAAGGCTCTCCAGTAACCTATAAAAAGCAGCAAGAGAAAGCAAAAACGAACTAAGTGCATCAACAGAAGATAAAAGCATGATTTTAATGCCAACACAACCAAAATCATAGAGATATTTAGACCTAGAACAGACAAACTTTTTGATAAAAAAAACCATGGATAATGAATTAGACGTCAAAAGTAGATAACAAAATAGCATCGCCTTAAACTATTGTAGCTTGATAGTACCAGTTACACAGCAAACCCTGAAAATGATTTCCAAATCCTGTTGATATTAAGAGGTGGACTCATGCAACTAGTTTTCCTGTTGGAAATGATTTCCAAATCCTTAAAATTGCCGTTTGGTCTCAAATTTTCTAAACTTTTGGGTCTATTTGATACCGAATCGCGTGAAATTGACTTCCTTTTGCTGGAATCTCATTTATTTGCTGAATTTTGTTGCTAAGATCGTGAATTTTTTACTGTAAATTTAGAGTTTAGGGACTTAAGCTGGAGGATTTGGGGAAACTTCTGAAATTTGCCCTAATGTAGCTGTTTTCCTCTAATTTGTTGGTTTCTTAGCATCCATATTTTATATCATTTGGTGTTAAGTGTTAACCTTCACTATTCACATCAATTGGGTTCCCCAGGGTTATGTTATGAACAATCCTCTTATAGTTAATTTACAAATAAACCCTACTACCATGCATGTTGGTCTCTTTTCTCATACTTCGCATATTTTGGACCATTTTTAAATCAATTAGTGCTGGTAATTGATTGTTAGATGCTCAAAACTGTGTATTATGTGCTAGAAATTAGTTCACATCTGAATTTATGCTATATACCTGTAAGTTTTAATTTCTAATAACCATAGTTTATTTCAATACCTAAATTGAGTTCATGAATCGCATACCAGGTTAGTCCAAATGGATAGAAATAACCCACCAATTACATATTTTTACTTACTGTACTTTTACACCCTTGCTAATTGGTCTTTTTCGATCAATTTTCTTTGCCTACTTGACCGAAAAAGAGAGCCCCAATATCGGTATCAGTCAATATCAGGTGTCGGTCAGTATCGGATCCGGACATACCAAACCGTATAGGATCAGATTTGGCCGATACTGCAAAATATGTAATTATAACAAGAAAGGCCCAAAATGAGAACAATTTCCAAATGAACTAAATATGGCAAGAAGGTAGTATAATATAGGTATAGTGTAAAACATTGTCAACTACAAAATAAACTGATACATGTGGAAAAGGATATTTCAAGCGTCGCTTGCCAAAAAAGGTTTAAAAAACCGACACAATACTATATTGTTCTAGACTTGTAGTCTATAAGAAAGACTCAGAAACCTCACAAGGCTCAGTTAATGAGTTTATAACATTCGCAAAACCTTCATCTTCAGACTTCACAATCTCTCTAGTTTGGCACTTTAACTAACAGTATTCCTGATAGATACCAAAACTTGGAATATAAAAAAAAATCGCAAAATTACTGACTTGATCCGTTGCAGCATCCGACGAATTCATGTTGAACACAAGAACAGAGAACAAGGGCTATGTGATTGTCAGGTAGATATTTGACTAAGGCTTCACAAGCTATTGTATTCTTTGAAAAAATGAGCCTCTTTATATCGGAGAAAAAGGGATGAGCTTTCCAGGCTTCCTTAACCTCCAAGATACTAACACTTGCCATATAAATCATCGCCATTAAACTAATGATGTGAAGTATAATATAAAAGTCCATCGATTACACGTTAATTCCCAATTTCTCTCAACCAAAAGAGACGTTTGCGATAAATCCAGATAAATATGATACAATGGGAGGGGGTATCTTGGTCTAAATTAAGTTTTCATAGCTAAAGTCTTATCGGCTGACAGAATGGAGATGTGATACAATATAACAGAGGACAAACAGGAATGACATAAACAATTGAATTGATTAATCACAATAACTTGGTCCAAGTCCCCTGTGTGACATTAATTAATTCAGCTTGGTTGGCATGAAGAAGAATATGTGAGGTTCTGATCCACATTTCTTATAGGATGACATTCATTAATTCAACTTGATTGGAATGAACAAGAATATGTGAAGTTCTGATCCACATTCCAGGTTTGAAAGAAATGGAGAACAAAGTTACATCCTTTCTTAAATAATGGAACAGAGACAATGATTTCAAAGTAAAGAGAGATCAAATAATGATCAGAGAACGGTAGTGGCGACTGACCTTACGAGGTTTCGGACAAGGAACCGGAGGTACGTTGAGCACCTTGTCAATTTTAGTACCCTGCCTCTGCAGCATCTGATTAAGCTGCACCCAGAAAAAAGAGAGGAAGTAATTTAAAAATCATGAAGAATATGAATATCATTATCAGCAGAACCAAATATATCATATCCCTAGTATAGCACAAAACTTTTCAGTAAGCATGATACTTTTGAGAGAATTAAAACAAAGTTAAATGAGAACCTGGTACATCCTCACTCCACACTGTAATAATGACATAATGCTTAGTTAGCCCATCAACTATAAAAGGTTTGGATCATTCTCCTAAATCAAGAAACGCTTCCACTTTTGATAATTATACCCTTTCATACAAGTGGAATTCAAGTCACAGAAAGGTAAAACAGAGGTGCCAAAAAAGTGGATTTAGGTATTGTTGGAAAAAAAAAGAACAGCCATAAAAATACCAAAAGCAAAATAAATCCAGTAAAGGAAGCAGTCATATCCATTACATGACAGACTTAGTAGTAGCTACTATACTTTTAGGAGCAAAACTGAGGATCAAAGTTTGAACAAATTGAGAAAACTACCACTCCGAATTTCTAAATATAGGGACATAACATTTATGTCCCAATTAACTCCCACTTTGAAAGATGGAGATTATCTAGGACCTGCCCCAGCCAGGACGTATACTGCAGCTCGTGACCTAAAAGCCAATATCTTATGGTTTGGTTCTTCATCCGTTTTTCCGGATTTCCCATCCTCTTCGTCTACAGGATGGGTGGGTGCTGAAAATAGGGAAAGATCCATCCGGACAAGGTGCCAAAATGTCACTATTGGTTTTCCGGAGCTATACGCTAGACGACTCACCACTAAAGTTTGTCCCTTCCTTTAAAATCTAGTAAGAACCTGTTCCCCCTTTAGATTGCAATGGTACTCTTTAAGACAAGTAGATTCCAAGTGACAGAAGAAGGGTGAACAATTTAGTTGCTAAAAAATGTGGAGTTTAAGGTATTGCTGAAAGGAAGTGTAAAAGTATTATCTTGACATTCACAACAATATACATATAAATTCCTTACGAAGTGATTTTAACATAAGGACGTGCTCCTTGACCATTTCAACAGTAAACAATCCCAAGTTATTCCTTAGATGGGTGCCATCCACATGTACTATTATTTCAAATTTTGCGTAAAAAAGGAAGAAGATATGACAACAGTTTTAGGCATTGTAAAAGTTTTAGTACAAAAGAAAGTTTACAAACCTTTTCGGCTTGAACAACTGTCCTTGGGAAGCCGTCAAGGATGAACCCTTTCTGACGGGATGGCTTAATTAGAGATGCATCGCCGGTAGAACCCTAGCCAAATTTCCTACCAGAACGAAACCGTAAGGTCTCATCCCATGGAGCCCTAATTAGTTCTTCCTTGCATGGTCTAAGCAAACCCCCCTTTTCTATTCAAAATCTAGACCAAATGAACATCAGATCGATCCGATTGAAAAATAGAAGAAGAAGAAGAAGATACTAACACTTGCCAAAGAAGAAGAAGAAGAAGAAGAAGAACTTCTTACCTAGTGGTCATTCTTAGAATCTATCACGATGATGAATGAAAGAGAGAGAGAGGTGGTTGGAGTGGTGGCGCCGATGAGATGAGGGCGGTGGTGGCGGAGGCCTGGCTCGGGGTCGGAGTGGCAGCCATAGTTTTTGATCGGAGAGAGAGATATTTAGGTTGGTTTTGATCAAATGGTGAATAAGTTGTGAATGATTTTGGGATGGACGGTCTGGATTAATCCATCCGATCGAACGGTTACGATGGGAACACGTGGAAGTAAACTTTCCCCCCATAACTTTGGCAATTAGCCGCCAAATGTGTGGTATTCCCGCCGTCCTATTTGGGTCGGAAATATGTATTATTTGGAACAGAACTTTCCATTAGTCCCAAATAATGATCCATTTTCACAATCTGTCCCAAAAAAATGCAACTGTTTGTTACTAAAAATATAGCCGTCCCTACAATTATACTTTTAGGACTTTTTAGACTAGTGTTCCTTATAGTGTCGTCCCAAAAAGACACTTTTTTTTGTAGTGTTTGCTGCCAAATCGGATGGTACCTCGAGTCGATGATATTCGCAAAAAACACATGATCGTCTTCCTTGAACTCCAAAGGCCGGTGATGTGTATCTGTCCCGTGCTTCTGCCTATCCTGAGCTACCTGAAGATGCTTTTGAATCTGCTTCACCGTCTCTACTGTCTAATTCACTAGCTCAGGACCAAGAATCTGACGCTCTCCCACGTTACTCCAACAAACTAGTGATATGTACTTTTTTCCATATAGTTGTAGGAACGAAATCGTAAAGCACAATACTCTAGAGGGGGGGGAGTGAATAGAGTTGGCAGCGAAATAATGCTAATTTAAAATTGTTAGCAGCAAGATCACAGAATAATAATCACAACTAAATAATGTAAAGACAGAGATAAGAAAGCAAACACAAAGATAGTGATGTATATTGGTTTCCCTCTGTTGAGGACTAGTCCAGTCGGTAGAACTCTTGCTACCAGTTGAATCCACTATTGGCAAAACTACAAATTTTCTTACGAAGTCCTTGCAACTTCTACAATACGAGCTTTGATACGAAGAACTCGTCCAACTTCAATTGTGAAGAGGTGAATCTTCTATCAAGCCTTCTGATTACAATCTCTCAAAAACTTCTAGATCGTACCGCACTGGCAAATCGACTAGAGGATTGTAACTGGCTTGGGATCTGAAAATTAAAGCTCGAAAAAAACTCTTTGGAAGACTGAAAGCTTTTAGTAGAGAGAAGATTGAAAGTGAATGAGTGAGTTAAAATGATCGAAATCCTTCTCTATTTATAGGAGTTCTAAAGACAGAATTCTGGCAGAATTCGGGCAGAATTCGGACAGAACTCGATGAGGAAATCTCGGTCAAATACGCAACTGCAGGAGGACCAAGTTCCAAGGAATTCAAAAACGAAATGGCCACTAACCGAACTCTGGCCGAACTCTGGCCGAGTTCTGTCAGGGTTAGGTTAGGGTTTTAAAATTAGTTTTTAGGGAATTTTGAAACCTTTTTTGAAGCTTTTGTTAATACGAATGTTTTTCAAAACTAAGGACATTTTAAAAACATTTTGAAATCATTTTGGAATAGCCTATTTGCCAGTACGACTCGGTGTACATTGTATTCCTATACTCAAATAAAATAAAAAATATATTACTCAAAGAAATACAGACTCGAACAGGCAAATAACGCTTCGGTCTTGAACTGAGTAGATAGCCGTTCTTGATCATGTCCAAGAGTCCGAGATATCCTGACTAGTTCTATATATCGAGACAGAGTTTGATCAATTATTAAAATCAGTTTGACCATATGACCAATGGGCCAACAATCTCCCCCATTTTGATAATTGACAAACTATGAATGATATAACATCTTTTGAGTAAGATACCATAAAACTGTTCAACATTGTTCAAAATTGTTCAATCCCTGTATTATTCTCAAAAACAAAATATTAGATCCTATTTCTCCCCCGTTGTCACTTAGCAAAATAATTGCAAAAGAGAGAGCTCCCCCGCAATCAATGCATAAGAAACAAACAGTGAAGAAATACAAGAAAATAAATAAATAACAGAGATATATAACAGAGAATTATTTCACAGGCAGCGGGTTCTGGTTATATAACCATATACCACTAACCGAACTCGGGCCGAATTCGGTCCGACTTCTGGCCGAATTCGCCTAGAGGTGGTTTGGGCCACTTTCTTTTTCATTTGACTCATTTCAAAGATTTAATTCAAAGATTAGTAATTTCAACCTTCAATTAATATAATTAATATTATTTTATAGATTAAATATCGTTACACAGCGACTGTCTCAGATTAGCAGTAGGAGTACTGTCCCAGCTGGCGGAGGTTCACCGAGAACTCTTAAGTACCGCTTCGCTTCAACCGTAGTTGTGGTGACAGACAGACTCTTTATTGGCTTGTTTCTAACACAGTTTTTGCGTATTGAAATATAATCATAAAACAAAATTAATTAACATTATTGACGTCCAAAATTCCTAATTCTCAACGTAAATAATTGAAACGATCTTCTGCTAGAGGTTTTGTGAAGATGTCAGCTAATTGATTCTCAGTATCTATGTACACAAGGTCAATATCTCCATTCTGATGATGATCTCTAAGAAAATGATATCGAATCTCGATATGCTTCGTACGAGAGTGACATACTGGATTCTTAGTCAAATTAATTGTGCTCGTATTGTCACAGAAAATAGGAATGTGTGTGTGTAAAATAAATCATAGTCTTCTAAGGTTTGTTTCATCCACAAAATTTGAGCACAACAACGTCCTGCGGCGATATACTCAGCCTCTGTTGTTGATAGGGCTACATAATTTTGCTTTTTACTAAACCATGAGACTAAAGCCTTGTCTAAGAAATGACATGTGCCGCTGGTACTTTTTCTATCAACTTTGCATCCAGCAAAATTTGCATCCGAATAACCAATAAGGTCAAAGGACTTAGTTTTGGGATACCATAAGCAAACAGAAGAAGTGCCCTTAAGGTATCGAAAGATACGCTTAACTGTGCACAGATGTGATTCCTTTGGATTAGTTTGAAAACGTGTACACAGGCAAACACTAAACATAATATCTGGACGACTAGCAGTTAAATAAAATAAACTACCGATCATACCTCGATATTTTCTTGTGTCGACCGGCTTGCCTTATTCATCAATATCAAGCTTTGTTGAAGTTGCCATCGGAGTGCCAATAGGTTTGACATTGTCCAGATCAAACTTCTTTAGCAAATCTTTTATGTACTTGGCTTGATTTATGAATGTCCCATTGTCAGTTTGTTTGATTTGCAGTCCGAGAAAGAATTTCAGCTCTCCCATCATGCTCATCTCAAACTCATTCTGCATACACTTAGAGAATTCTTGACAAAGAGATTCATCAGTAGATCCAAATATAATATCATCAACATAGACTTGTATTAAGAGAAGCTTGCCATTAAAAGACTTAATAAAATCGTTGTCAAGTAGGAAAGAGCTTAGACGATCATACCAAGCACGAGGGGCTTGTTTTAAACCGTATAAAGCTTTCTTCAACTTGAAAACATGATCAGGGTTTTTAAAATCTGTGAAACCTGGAGGTTGTGCTACAAAAAATTCTTCTTTTATAAAACCATTTAAAAATGCACTCTTGACATCCATTTGAAATAATTTAAAATTATGAAAACATACAAATGCACATAACATGCGAATGGATTCTAATCTCGTAACTGGGGCATAAGTCTCATCGTAGTCGATACCTTCTTTCTGATTGTATCCTTGAGCTACGAGTCGAGCCTTATTATGAGTCACTAAACCATTCTCATTAAGTTTATTTTGGAATACCCACCGGGTGCCAATGACCGGATGATCAATAGGCTTGGGAACAAGTTCCCAAACTTGATTCCGCTCAAATTGGTTTAACTCCTCTTGCATAGCATCTATCCAAAAATTATTACTACGTGCTTCATCAATAGTTTTGGGTTCTAGCTGTAAAATGAATGCAACACTAGAAACAATATCTCTACTGGATGTACGAGTACTTACTCCTTTAGTAATATCACCAATTACCAAATCCTTTAGATGATCAGCCGTAAATTTTAATCTTTTCGGCAGACTCTGAAGGTAGCTGGTTCCTGGATCTTCTCTAGGAGGATTAGCTAGTACTGAGCTTGGTTGAGAATCAGCTGGTATTGAGCTTGGTACAGTTAGATCTTCGTCATTGTCATCGATAGTCATTTGATTCAATTCATCAAAGGTGACGTTGATTGATTCTTCGATGATCATACTTCGTTTGTTGAAGACTCTGTATCCTTTGCTCTTGGCCGCATAACCTAAAAATATACCTTCATCGGTCTTTTCGTCAAACTTTCCCAAATTGTCTATTGTATTGAGAATAAAGCATTTACAACCAAATATTCTAAAATATGAAACTGATGGAATTCTATCAAACCATAACTCAAATGGAGTCTTCTTAGATTTGGGTCGAATTAGAACTCTATTGAGAACAAAACAAGCTGTATTGACAGCTTCAGCCCAGAAATACTTGTGTAGACTAAACTGGTTTAACATTACTCTAGCCATTTCGGATAGAGTTCTGTTCTTACGTTCCACAACTTCATTTTGTTGTGGAGTCCTAGGGCAGGAGAACTCGTGTACAAAACTGTGTGTGTCACAAAATTGCTCAAACTCTGTATTCTCGAATTCGCCACCATGATCGCTTCTAATACGAGTGATCATGTAACCTTTTTTATTCTGTACTTTCTTGTAAAAGGCGACAAATTCGGATAATGCATCATTCTTGCGTGTCAAAAAGTATACCCACGTGTATCTAGAGTAATCATCTACAATTACAAAAGCATATAGCTTACCTCCGAGGCTAGCAACTCTGCTAGGACCAAATAAGTCCATATGTAGCAATTGTAGAGGTCTAGTAGTACATACTGTGTTTACTGACTTAAATGTGGATCTGGTAGCTTTGTTCTTTTCACATTAGCTGCATACCGAATCCTTCTTGAATGTTATGTCCGGTAAACCGCGTACTAGCTTTTTCGTGGATAATCTTGAGATTGTGTCCATATTTGCGTGACCGAGTCTCATATGCCACAGATGACTCACATCACTTTTAGCCATTAAGCATCTACCTGAAATGTTAGTTTCTTCCAACAAATAGAAAATATATATGTTGTCTTCCCTGATACCTTCAAAGATAGTACTACCAGTTGAGCTATCAACTATAGTACATTTGTCTTTGCCAAAGTTGATGCCATAACCATGATCAACTAAATGACTTATGCTGAGTAGATTATGTTTCAACTCGGTAACCAGACAGACATCTTTAATCATAGGATAGGGAGACTTACCAACATCACCGATACCAATGATATACCCTTTCAAGTTATTACCGAAGGAAACATAACCTTCCTTCTTCTTTTTCGACAGTGTTACAAATAATGTAGCGTCACCGGTCATATGCCGTGAACAACCGCTGTCGAGGATCCATTTGCTTTTAGCATGTGAAAGGTGTTCCACCTGATCGGATGCCATAAAGCATACGTTTGCAGCGTCTTCTGATTGTTCATCTTCTGAGTCGCTGGCTTCACTTTTATGCCATATGCTGGTGTTGGCATACTTCTGAGATGTTGATCTCTTCAGGTTCCCTTTCTCATACCTGTTGCTCTTCTTGCTTGATGATGAGTTTGTAGGACAATCCTTCTTCATGTGTCCCTTCTTCTTGCAGCCATAGCAGACATCATCATCTTGATACCAGTTGTTGCTGCTATTGTTTTCTTTGGCTCTCTTCTCATATCTCATGAATCTTTTGAATTTCTTTACTAGGAGTGCCTGATCTTCAGTATCAGATTTACTGCTGTCTGAGTCACCTTCAGCAGCTTTTCTGTGCTGAGACTTGAAAGCGATCGTCTTCTCCTTTGGTGCAGGCTCTTCAAAATCTTGTAGCTCCAGTTCATGAGTGAGTAGCTTACCCATGAGTACTTCGAGAGACATAGTTGTGAGGTCGTTTCCTTCAATAATTGCAGTAGCCTTTGGAATCCAGTTCTTGGTAAGTGCTCGCAGGAGTTTGCAAATTTTTTTATGGTTACTGTAATCTTTGCCTAGGAAGGACAAAGGATTTACAATATCCAAGAATCTCTCGAACATCTGAGTAACTATTTCGTTGGGCTTCATCTTGAACACCTCATACTCTTGAGTAAGTCTGCTGACCTTTGATTCTTTGACTTGAGTCGTGCCTTCATGTGTGACTTCAAGAAGCTTCCACACTTCATTAGCAGTTGTGCAGATAGACACCCTGTTAAATTCAGTTCTGTCTAAAGCACAAAATAAAGCGTTAATAGCACGTGCGTCAAGACTGGCCTTTTTCTTTTCTTCCTCTGTATATCTGTTATGGGGTTTTTCAATTAAAACTCCATCAACATTTATACGAGGTGGCTTTTGATAGCCATCATTAACAATAGACCATAAATCAAAGTCAAGTAATTTCAAGAAGAAACTCATCCGTATTTTCCAATAGGTATAATTCGTACCATCAAACAGTGGAGGTCAGTTTGTGTCCTGGCCTTCACTTATGAATTTCACAGTTGCCATGTGTTGTGCTGTGATCTATATAATAATTAGTTAAATGAATAAATAATTGCAATGTTACCTTGCTTTACCTGTAACACCCGCTCTGATACCAATTGTAGGAACAATTGGGATCAGAATATATTACCTCTAGTTGGAGAACCTGCTCTGATACTAATTGTAGGAACGAAATCGTAAAGCACAATACTCTAGAGGGGGGTGAATAGAGTTGGCAGTGGAATAATGCTAATTAAAAATTGTTAGCAGCAAGATAACAGAATAATAATCACAACTAAATAATGTAAAGGCAGAGATAAGAAAGCAAATGCAAAGACAGCGATGTATACTGGTTTCCCTCTGTTGAGGACTAGTCCAGTCGGTAGAACTCTTGCTACCAGTTGAATCCACTATTGGCAAAACCGTAAGTTTTCTTACGAAGTCCTTGCAACTTCTACAACACGAGATTTGATACGAAGAACTCGTCCAACTTCAATTATGAAGAGGTAAATCTTCTATCAAGCCTTCTGATTACAATCTCTCAGAAACATCTAGACCGCACCGCACTGGCAAATCGACTAGAGGATTGTAACTGGCTTGGGATTTAAAAATTAAAGCTCGAGAAAAACTCTTTGGAAGACTGAAAGCTTTTAGTAGAGAGAAGATTGAAAGTGAATGAGTGAGTTAAAATGATCAAAATCCTTCTCTATTTATAGGAGTTCCAAAGACAGAATTCTGGTATAATTCGGGCAGAACTCGATGAGGAAATTTCGGTCAAATCCGCAACTGCAGGAGGACCAAGTTCCAAGGAATTCAAAAACAAAACGGCCACTAACCGAACTCTGGCCGAGTTCTGTCAGGGTTAGGTTAGGGTTTTAAAATTAGTTTTTGGGGAATTTTGAAACCCTTTTTGAAAACCTTTTTGAAGCTTTTGTTAATACGAATGTTTTTCAAAACTAAGGACATTTTAAAAACATTTTGAAATCATTTTGGAATAGCCTATTTGCCAGTACGACTCAGTGTACATTGTATTCCTAGACTCAAATAAAATAAAAAATACATTGCTCAAAGAAATACAGACTCGAACAGGCAAATAATGCTTCGGTCTTGAACTGAGTAGATAGTCGTTCTTGATCATGTCCAAGAGTCCGAGATATCTTGACTAGTTCCATATATCGAGACAGAGTTTGATCAATTATTAAAATCAGTTTGACCATATGACCAATGGGCCAACAATAGTGCCTCAAAAAGACGTTATCTAAATACTTGCTTGGTAGCTATTATTGTAAGAGAATTCAACCAAGTACAAGTGATCCTCTAAGATCCTCCAAAATCTAGCATACAAGCTCTCAACATGTCATCGAGTGTCTGAAACGTGCGATTTAACTATCTGTCGATCTGAGGGCGATACGCAGTGCTGAACTTCAATCGAGTTTCCAAACTCTCATGCATACTCCTCCAGAAATACGACGTAAATCTAAAATCACGATCCGACACAATGCTGACAGGTAAGCTGTGCAACTTCACAATCTGTCTTATGTACATGTCCGCCAATACCTTAGTAGGTTGTCCTACTCAAAATAGCAAGAAATATGTCGACTTGGTGAGTCGGTCTACAATCACCCAGACTGCATCCTTTCCGCTAGGGCTCCTCGGGAATACAGTGACGAAATCCATCGTGATATGCTCCCACTTCCATTCAGGAATATGAAGTGGCTGTAGAAGTCCGGCTGAACTCTGATGTTCGGCCTTGACCTGCTAACAGACCAAACATCTGGCTACAAATCGTATAATCTCTCTCTTCACTACGTGCAACCAGAAATGCTGCCTTAGATCTCGGTACATCTTCGTACCTCAAAGATGAATAGATAGATAGAACTATGCACTTCTTCCATCAATTCTTGTCGAAGCTCTCCATTCGGAACATATAGGCGCTCCGCGCACCTTAATGTCCAGTCCTCATGAATAAGCAACCATGTCTGCTCTCTTGCCTTAGTTTTCTCACAAAGTCTTATGGATCTCACATTTGTAGGCAAAGCTACCTTAATACTCTCAACTAATGAAGACCGAACTTCCAACTGTGCTCAAACACCTTCTCATCCTGGCAATATGACTTCGATCCCAAGATCCTAAAGATCCTCAAGCAACTGACGCTCTATTGTGAAGAAGTAAGCTACGACCTTCCTGCTAAAGGCGTCTGTTACTACATTCGCCTTTCTAGGATGATAGTGCAGCTCAATATCGAAGTCCTTCATTATCTCCAACCAACGTCTTTGTATCATATTCAACTCTTTCTGAGTAAAGACGTATTTCAAACTCTTGTGGTCGGTAAATATCTCAACTCTCTTGCCATATAAGTAGTGCCTCCAAAGCTTTAATGCAAATATAACTACAACTAACTCTAGATCATGCGTCGAATAATTCTTTTCATGAGCCCTCAACTGTCTTGACACATAAGCAACTACCTTACCATACTGCATCAGGACACATCCCAATCCACTTTCGGATACCGGATACGTCACTATATACCACAAAGCCTCATGACCCTGAAGGTAGAGTCAAGACTGGTGCTGTCGTCAAACTCTTCTTTAGCTCATCAAAGCCGTCTGATACTCTGCTGTCCAGGTGAACACCTATTCCTTATGTGTTAACCGCGTCACAGGCTCAGCAATCCTCGAGAAATTCTCTAGGAACCTCCGATAGTATCCGACAAGTTCGAGAAACTCCTCACCTCTAAAACTGACGTTGGTACTGGCCATGTCGTAACTGCCTCTATCTTCTTTGGATCAACTGAAAGTCCTTCACCAGAAATAATATGGCCGAGAAATGAGACATTGTCTAAGCAAAAGTCACACTTACTGAGCTTGGCATACAACTTCTCCTTACTCAATACTCCCAACACAACTCTAAGATGCTCCTCGAAATAATAAAAAATAAGCCAGGGAGAAAAATAGAGAAAGGTGTTTACTGCAGAAGAATTCTAATACGACTAGTCATACCATTCTATCGTAGGTATAGTATTATCAACTTATTCAATGATACCCGTCAGTTCACTCCTAGCAATTACTCCTAATAGTCTCTCTAAGCATCTGATATCCAGGCACTCATACTCGAATCATAATCTCACTAGGATCCATCTCTAAGAAACATACCGATTTCTAGCTACCCAACATCACAATCACACCAATAACTTAGCATAATTATATTCTATAATATAACTATAAGGTTTGTCTATTTTAGTCACTAAAGAGGTATAAGGTAACAGGAACCTAAGGCTGGGTCAAGCAAACCATACCGTTATCAAACAACATTAGGGTCAAGTAAAGCAGGAAAATAATTAAAATATTTTCAAGAACAAAATAAAGCCAAGCTGGATGTATAAGATGTAGTCAAGATAAAACCAGAGAATCATATACTCTATAATCACATTATCTGGGGTCTGCCCCGCAAGCACACATCTGGCTGCAAAACTTTCAATTTTATAATTTAACAGATGACTGCAGTGTGTGTCTGCCACACCAGTCAATATAGGTTCTCGGACTTATCTTTGGCCAAATCCATGAGATGTTTCCTGTTGTAATTAATTGATGAGATAATTTCATTGAGTCTTATAGACTTTATATAGCCTTTATATTATGGAATATCCTGTGACATATTCTGGCATCCCAAATATGTCCTCAGGATATTTCCGTAAATATAACATATTTCCGTAATAAATGTAACATATTTCTATACTAAATATACCAACACTCTCCCTCAAGATGGGCGAAAGATATTCACCAAGCCCATATTGTCACATCCTCTAATCATGCTCACAGAGCTAAGTCCCTTGGTCAGTCCGTCTGCTACCTTATGCTTGGTTGGAACATGGCCTAGCTCCAATAGTCCACTAACCAACTACTCTTTGATGAAGAACTATCGATCTCGATGTGTTTGGTCCTGTCATATTGTACTGGATTGTTGGCAATACTAATAGCTGACTGGTTGTCACACCACAGCTTCATCTTGGCTTCTTGATCTAGCTTCAGCTCCATCAGCATATTCTTCAACCAAAGCAGCTCTGCAACTCCCAAGGCCGTAGCTCTATACTCCACTTTAGATGTCGATCTGGCTACCACTGACTGCTTCTTACTTCTCCAAGAGACCAAGTTGCCTCATAAAAATATACAGTATTCCGAGGTAGACCTCCTGTCATCAGCACAACTAGCCCAGTCAAAATTATAGTAGCCCTTGATGTCCATGTGATTATTCTTTCTGAACATCAGTCCCTTCCCGGGGGCACCCTTCAAGTATCTCAGAATCTGGTATACTGCGTCCATATGACCCTTTCGTGGGTCATGCATGTAGCGGCTCACCACACTAACTGCAAAGCATATATCTAGACGTGTGTAGCTCAAATAGATCAGCTTGTCTACCAGTCTATGGTATCTGTCCCGTCAACTGGTTCTCCAGCCTCAACGTTCAGTTTGAATATCTGATCGATTGGCGTCGCTGCAGGTTTGCATCCCAACATCCTTGTCTCTGTGAGAAGGTCCAGTGCATACTTTCTCTGAGAGAGAACAATCCCCTCTGCGTCTCGAGTGATTTCAATCCCAAAGAAGTAGCTAAGAAGACCAAGGTCCTTCACCTCAAATTCCTTGCCAAGGTTCCCTTTGAGTCAGGCGATGTCCTGTTCATCATCTCCCGTGATAATCATGTCGTCAACATACACCGCAAGTATGGTGATGTGGCCTCCACTCCTTCTAAAGAATACAGTATAATCAGCATTAATCTGCTGATGTTCCATCCCTATCATCACTCTCCTGAATATGTCAAATCATGCTTGAGGAGACTGCTTCAGTCCATAGAGGGACTTCTTCAGTCTGTAGACCTTGCCTGCTGTTTGATTTGTGCTAAATCCTGGTGGTATCTCCATGTAATCCTCCTCCAATAGATCTTCATGAATAAATACATTCTTCACGTCCAGTTGGTGTAGCTTCTATCTACCATTCGCTGCCAAAGAGATTAGGGTCCTGACAGTGCTCATCTTTGTAACTGGTGCAAAGGTCTCGTCATAGTCATTGCCATTTGTCTGACTGTATCCTTTCGTCACTAGTCGAGCTTTGTAGCGCTCAACCTGCCCATCTGGGTTCTGCTTCACGGTAAAGACCCAGTTGTATCCGACTGCTCTCTTTCCCTCCGGCAGTCTCACCAGCTCCCAAGTGTGATTCTTTTCAAGAGCTCCTAACTCCTCATACATTGCCGCTTTCCACTTTGGATCATTCTTGGCAACCTGCCAATTATTAGGTATAATAATACTATCCAAAGATGCTATAAATGCTCCATGAGAAGAAGAGATATGGTCATAAGAAACAAACTGAGTAAGATCCCAACCATATCTGTCCGGAGGATTTCTCGCATTGCTGCGAGTGGTCCTTCGTACAGATAGTGGTATGGAAGGAGTAGGAGGAATGATATCTGAAGGGCATGGTGATGTAGGTATCTCAGGAGTTGGGATGAATGCAGGCAAGGGACTTAGCACTGGTACTGTAGGTACTGGTCCTGCAGTTTGCTTCCCTCTCCTGCTGTAGGTAAGTAACTCTTCCTGAGCTGTAGGCCTAACACTTCTCATCATCTCCCCCTGTTTTGCTTCACCTTTATGTTCCTCCTCAACCGTGCCTCCATGCTAAACTTCTAAATTAGTCACCACCAGGTTCTCCATCTCCCTCTCTCGCCTTATACTGCTAGTATTAGGCTATTGTGTGAAGTTTCCTCCTTGCGGTAGTATGGCTCATGCTCCCGGAAGTGGATATCCATACTGAAAAACTTCTTCTTCTCTACTGAACTCCAACACACATACCCCTTCTGAGTTGCTGAGTACCCACGAAGATGCACTTGACCGCTCTGGGGTCAAGTTTTCCAACTGATTGTCTCTTGTCCTTCACAAAACACACACACCCGAACACCTTCAGTGGAAGTATCCCACTATTATATATTCCCCTGTAATACTTCACATGGGAAGTTCCATTCCAGGACTTTCGAAGGCATCTTATTGATGAGTTGAGCTGCTGTTAATACTGTATGCCCCTACAGACTTTATGGGACATTCATGTCGATCATCATACTTCTTGAGGCCTCCAGAAGGTATTGGTTCTTCCTTTATGCTATTCCATTTTGTGCTGGTGTGTATACACAGGTGGTCTGATGCTGGATCCAATATGCTGACAAGTATTCTGCAAGCGTCTTGTTGGTATACTCCGTTCCATTGTCAGACCTTAGTATCTTCACAACTGTATTGTATTGAGTCTGGACATACTTATGAAAATCTCGAAAATAAGCAGGTACATTACTCTTATTTTTTTATCAAATACAGCCAGGTGACACGAGAGGCACAATCAATAAAGGAAACAAAGTACTTATACCCATTCATAGTGTTAATAGTACATGGACCCCAAACATCAGAATGTACTATCTCAAAAGCAATAGTGCTCCTATGACCCGTACCAACATATGAACTTCTAGTAAGTTTTCCTAACTCACATGCATCACATACTAATTTCTTTTTATCTATTTTTGCATAAATCTCTGGATATAACTTACTTAAAGTATCAAAGAAAGAATGTCCCATCCTCCTATGATAAAGTATCAAAGTCTCCTTAGTCCTCTGTTGCAGTCCTTCCATTCCAGCATTCTCTGCCATAGATACCAGTGCTGAGTCCAGTCCTTCTCGATCTAGGTACCACAGTCCCTCATGCCAAGTGCTAGTCCCAAATTTTTATCCCGTCCCTTTCTTCCGGAAGATTACTTTAGGAATATCAAAAGAAACAATGTACTTAAGTTGGAGAATTATAGAACTAATAGACAAGAGACTGACTGGAAAGGATGGAGCATATAAAACATTGGATAATCTTACTGAACCTGTACAATTAATAGTACCCTTACCGACTGTTTGCCATTGATTATAAAAGAACATAACAGTTATATTGGAGGACTGGATTTTTACTTCACAACACAAACTCGCTCGTACAAAGAAAGCCTAGGGACGAAAACCTAGGTACAACAATCTAAGTACAATTATTTAGTTTTTCTGGGGGGTGACGGTAGAGGCTCGGGAAAGCGACGACAGCTCTGCCTTACTCCTTGGACGATCGGACGTAGCCTTGGCTCTGATGAAGAAATGCTCTCAGAATGTGTGGGGAGACTCTTCAGTACGTCGCTGCTCTCTCTGTGTATCCAGCCGGGGGGGTCGTCTCTGTCTGGTCTCTTTTGCAAGGGAATGGCACATTGCTATTTATAGGAGTGGGGTGTGATCATTAGGGTTTGTAATGATTTCCCCTTAAAAAGTCGGCAGTTTAGGGATTAACTACCATTTTCCTTGATCCTGCTTTGTTAGCAATTAATCTGGGCCGTTAATCTTGATTGCAATAAATCTGGGCAGTTAATGTTGATTGCGCCAAATCCGTATGGGCAATTAATGTTGATTGCCATGAATCTTTGTGATTTATTATGACAAGCTCGGATCTCCTGCCACGTGTTCAATCTGCTTGATTGCAATAAATCTGATTTGATCCGGGTAATTGTGATAATTGTAACAAATCTGGGTTGTTATGATTTGCTAGCAGCCATAACTCCGAGGGGATAAGACCGCCACGTGTCTCAACTGTCGTGAGGACCGCCACGTGTCTCAACTGTCATGAGTGGGACGTCCTGGCAGAGCCGCATGAGTGCGGTCTCTAAGTGAACCGCATACGGTGGCCCCCCACAATCCTAGCCGCATAAAGGTAGCAGCCGCATGAAGGAGGCAGCCGCATGAAGGAGACCGCTGCATGAAGAGGGCAGCCGTATGAAGGAGGCAGCTGCATGAAGAGGGCAGCCGCATGAAGAGGGCAGCCGCGTAAGGGTGGCAGCCGTATGAAGAGGGCAGCCGCATAGGGGTGGCAGCCGCATAGGAAGCTTTGGGACTTGGCGGATCATGCCAGCTATATAAAAGATTTTCTTTTTTTCCCTAGGAGCACGCCATCATGTCAGAGCTATCATTTTAGCTTTATGTCAAAGTTGTCACTTCGTCTTTCTGTCAGAGCTGCCGTCAGGGCATTTAATGAGGCAGTTGCTTTATGGCCAGCTGTAGCAGAAAACTGCTTAGGGCTACGTGGCTCCTTTCTGAACCGCATGAGTCTTGCTGGAAACTTTTGAACCGCATAAATTCCTAATGGATTCCTGGGCCGCATGAGGCTTTTTCTGTCTAAGCCGCATGGGCTTTTCTTGTTCTTTTCCATGCTTCTATAAGACCCCCTTCAAAGTTTTCAATTTGCAAAATTGAAATACTTTGAATAAGAAGCATGGCTATGTGAACTCTTCTGTCCGTATAGGATCTTCTAGCCGCATGGACTTCCCAGTCGCATGGACTTCCTAGCCGCATGGACTTCCTAGCCGCATGGACTGTCTGGCCGTATAGACTCCCTGGCCGCATGAACTGTCTGGCCGCATAGGCTTCCTGCCACGTCTCCCTGCCACGTATGCATCTCATTAATTACTCTTGATTTGTTTTGGATTTAAAGCCGCCTTTTGGGGCAGGATCCCAAGGGTCGGTTTTAAATATTCAGATTTGCCTCGATGCCCGAAGAGTCGATTCTGTTCTTTATGCAGCACACGGATCGAAGCATCCATCGGTCTATGAGCCCCTCCTGTCTGCCTATAAATAAGTATGTTTTTGGAACGGAGAGACTTCTTTACTTTCTTTTGTCTCCAACTCTTCTTGTCCTAAGTTGCTGTCTTCGTCTTCCTTCTCCGATCATCAATCAACCATGGCCCCCAAGTCTTCCAAGGCTGCGACGAAGGCTGTGGCGAAGGGTAAGGGAGTGGCTTCTACGTCGGCTGCGGCGTCTGAAGTTCATCCCGACGTTCACCCCACCATTGCTGGTAAGGATTTTGGAATATCGTATGCTTCAAAACCCCAACAAAGACGGCTCTGTTGCATATTTTATGCACAAGCCTTTAATGAACTGTTCAAGTTGTATGGGCCACATGTATGCCCCATGTTCGAGACGTATGGGGGTATACCCTATGTCCGAGCCGCATGGGAGTTGTCTAGTGGCCGCATAAATACTTCATAAACTGAACCGCATAAGTCCCTCTGAATCAAACCGCATGAAACACCCTCAAACAGGACCGCATAAGCTCGTCTGGACTAGGCCGCATGAGGCTGTGCTAAATCGAGCCGCATAAGCTCCTCTGAATTGAGCCGCATAACGCTCTGCTAAGCAGAACCGCATAAGCCCACGCTAAACAGAGTCGTATAAGCTTACGCTAATTAGTGCCGCATAAGCTCATGTTCGAACAGAGCCGCATGAGCTCTTTTAAAATAGAACAGCATAAGCTCGTCTTTAAACAGAGCCGCATAAGCTCGTCTTAAAACAGAGCCGCATAAGCTCATGTGGACTAGGCCGCATAAGCCAGAACCCTCGGTGTTTTTGTTTAGACATCTTTTAACTTGTTTCTTTTGTCATTCTTTAGTAAATCTGCCAGTTAACGCGGTGGGAGAGCTTCTGGTGGGTCTCGCCCAATCTGCTATGGGCTATCAATATGACCACATAGTCGAGTATATGACAAACCAGCTTCCAAAAGAGCCATTGGATAGGCTGAATGCTATCAAGAACCAGCCCTTCTATTTTTTCTGCGCCATGATGAACTCGGGGCAATTGGAGGGGAAATACCTGAAGCCGGCATTCCTCTTTGGGGATGCTTTGTCTGTAAAGAACTCCCGAGTGCTGGATATATCCGAGAGTTGGGACTTTACTCTTGACGGGGTGGAGATCCATATCCCTTCGATAGAGCGCCATTTTCCTCTGTCATGGTTCAACATGTTACCGCTGGAGAGAAAGATGGTGGACTCCTTAACTTCAAGCAGGTCGGGGATGATTGTGAGAAACATCCATTACAACAAGAATTTGGGGTCAGCGTATGCGGGAAGGGAACCGGTCAGTCGGTACGTGATAGAACTGGCTCCGGGTACCTTCATAAACGTAACGGGTCCCAATTTTATATTCTCTCAAGCTGATACCTTCTTGAACCAGCTTACTCGGAAAGGTTCCTATCTCGTCGGCCGGTTGGCACCGCTGAACTGGATAAACCCTATCCCTACGTGGGCCAATTTGACTACGTGGATTCTGCAGAAGTATGAGACTCCCCTGCGTGAGATCGGTCTCTACCACGCCATTCGGGGTACCTGTCATGGTCTATCCATAAATAAGCCGTTGTTCATGGCTCTCCTGGAGATGTACAACCGGCGGACGGGAACTTTCTTCACGCCTGGAGGGGAGCTGGGACTCGCTCTCCACGAGATGTACGTCATTTCCAAGCTGCCCTAGGGGAAGAAGTCTTTGAAGTGTACACCTCTACGAGCGAAGAGCTTGAGGATTTGGATCGACAGTTCCCCGGCTTTGTTACCGTATATCGGGAATTGTTATGTCACCACTGTACTTGTCACCAGACGGCTATCAAGAAGGATGGTAGCTCGGAGGGGAGCATTCCTCACACCACGTCCTGGGTCTCATACCTTTTCACCCTAGGCACCTCAGGCCGGGTTTTTTCTCGAGATCCTCAAACCCAGGAGGAGGTACGAGAAATGGCGTCGACTGCCAAGAGATCGAGGTCCACGGGTGACATATTTGGGAGTCAAACCGACTCCTTTAGTTATTTTTATCATAGTACTCAGCGGCTGTCAGAGAAGGCGATCCTGGTTGGATTCTTGATGGTGTGGCTACGGAACTGCGTAGTCTCAGGAGGGGCAGGTTCCATTGAGAAGATCAGTCGCCACTTTATCCTTTCTGCCGTAAAGCTGGTCTTTGGGGCCAAACTGGCCCTTCTTCCGGCCATGGTGTGCAGCATACACCATGGCCTTCGAGCCTTCTCGTCGAAGGTCATCGCCCGTGACACGGCAATGGATTTTGAGCACATAGAGCTGTCATACCATTATCTGATGGGGTGGCTATTGATGCACTGCCGATCTTTGATGAGGCCTGGAGCAGAAGACGGCGTCACGACTGATAATGCTTTTATTTTCTGATACCACCATCAGCCTTGGGAGTGCAGCACCATGCCAGCCTGTCGGAGGGCGCTGGCGAGAGTGGACGGATACGACTTTTTGTGTCTATTCCTCGTTTTACCGCTGAAGAAGTGAGGGGCGTGCATATTGATGGTACCGGACCTCCTCACCTCTTGCCTGAGAAGATACTCCTTTGGCTGCGTAATATCCGTCCAGCGCACCTAGTATATCGTAACCGCAACAACGTCTACCTGGAGCCCTACTTGCCCAGCAGGTTCTCCTGCCAGTTTGGGTATAGCCAGCTATTCTTTGACAGTCCCAGCTCTTGCCTGGGCTTTGAAGGTAGCGTGCTGGACGGTATCAGGGTATGGCATTATTATGATGCGGTTCATACCCGAGCCAGCTTTTCGGTTCCTGAGGCTGAGGCGCCAGGGGAGATTTTGTATATGGCAGCCCTGTATCATGTTACGGTGAGCAATCCTCCCGTTAATTTTGACCCGAGTATGCGCTTTATTATGGGTACTGGCTTGGCGGAGAAGCCCAAAGGGTCTAAAACAAGAAAAAAAAAGTCGAACACAGTTTCCGTGCCTGACTCGGAGTCCACCACTACAGACGAAGAGAATGACGAGCATGGTGCAGATAACTTTTCCCCTCCTGTGGAAGATGTTGGGGCGGATCAGCCGCCTGTTGTGCCAGATGAGATGGTAGCAGATCAGCCGCCCGTTGTGCCTGGTCCTGTACGAAAATGTAGCAGGCAAATCTCCCATGTTGGCGGTATTCCTTACTCCCGAAAATGGGCTGCGGTCAGACGTCGCTGGCTAACTATCAAGGAGAGAAATGGGGACATCGACCCCATTTCGGAGGTAAATCGAGCTACTACCATCTTTTCAAGTTCTTCCGTTTTCTTGAACTTTGATCTTAATCTTTTTCCTTTCCTCTTGTAGGAGTCGGAAGAAGAGGAATCTCGAGAGCTGGCTGCTGTTTCTGAAGTCAACCCGACCCTGAATACTTTAATTAGAGACATGTGTGCCGAGATTATTTTTGCCGGGGTTCTTTCGGCGGCGGCTGAGGGATCTCACGTAGCTGAGGTCTCGACCCAGGACGACAGAGGCTCCGCTGAACCCGTCCCTGAGACAGCTAAATTTCAGCAGGATGACACTGACCCAGTCGTATCTCCTTCTGGGGCGGCTGGGGCAGAAGAACCAGCTGACTTGGACTTGGAGGTTGCTGGTGAGGGGACTATGGCGGTTGTAAGCGAACCTCAGCCTCCACAACTCTCCCCTGGTAAGATAAGCCAAATCTTCACTAGTGAGGAGGCTCATCTGCTCTATCATCACATCCTTCGGGTTATGCTAATTGATGGTTGCTCTGTACATACAGGTCCTGTCTCTTCACTACCAATGAGGGATATTGTCAGGGAAGGCTCTACCAGCGGGAATCTGGTGGGAGGGAGTGTGCCCCCTCCTCTTCCTATTTATATTGAGGGGCCTCCCGCTGGATCGAGTTCGAGAGATCGGCGCAGCCGGGGCAAGGAGCAATGGTCCAGGCATCCTCCTCTGCTCATACGGCTTCGGGGGTCGACCTCTCCGCCTTGCCGAGTATCCAGGTTCTTTGGGCTGCGAAGGAGGAGTTAGCTGCTTTCTAAGCGTCTTTTTGCTCGGAATTTGCTTCCCTGGTGGCAGGGGTGGCAAGTTCTGGCGTACGTCCTTCGGCACTGCCAGCTACACTCCCCCTGACGCCGTCTTCTATGAATGTTTTGGATGAGGCATCACAGGACGTAGTTGACAGTTTCTACCGCCACTTGAAGAGAGGGATCGAGGTTGCTGTGGAGCGGGGGACCCCTTTTGCCTTAGCCCGACAATACGCTCGAGGCCAGATTGACATTCTTAAAAACCTCCCTGGTGGGGAAGGGATAGCTGCGCTTCTGGAGCCCAAATTGTTAGAGGCTGATCAGCTTGTGGCCCAGTTTCAAGTGCTGCGGCAAGATGACCTGTCTGCAGTAATAGATCAGGAGCGGGCCTTCCTTCTCACTGTCGCAGAGAAGGTACGGACTGTACGAGACACGTGCAAATCGATCATCATGAAGGATCTCGACACTCTATCTCTCCGATATGATCAGCTGAGCCACAGGAGCACGGATTGCATGGCTCGGAAAGTGGCCGCTTCCCGTGGAGTAGTCGATACAAGGGAGCAGATCCTTGAACTCCAGAAGAAGCTAGTTTTCTTGGAGTCTGAGCTCGAAGCTTCCCATACAGATAAAGAGCTGATCATTCAGGAGGCCGAAAAGGTCACCCGAGCTTCTGCTAGCCTGGAGCGTGCTCTGAAGAAGCTCGAGGACGGCTGGCGGGCTCATGCGCACCTAGAAGACGCGGAGTGGCTGACTCAGGAGGCCGAGCAAAGGGCCAAGCAGGGGTTCGAGCGGTCGACTATCTTGCTGAGAGTCCGTCTCATGGAGTTATGTTTCGTCGATCCATAGTCGGCTTTTCTCCTTCTTTTGTTTTCGTTCTTTTCCTTTCTTGAGAGGGACGTGGTCCCCAGAACATGTAGTGCTTTTGACTTTCAAATAACAAGAGTATGTTTTATTCTACCCTTCATTTATATTGCTTATTGCGTTTGTGGTATTGTGGTATTTGCCCCACTGGGAGACTGTTTATGGACTTGTTACCCTGGGTATACCTTGGTTTTAGGTACGGATAACAAGTTGGTGGGGATACTTGGAACAATTCCACACTAAGGTGGCTATGGACGTTCCCGGTATCGGGAGAAAGAATGCCATGGAGCAGCTGGGCTCCCGGGGTATGATGAGAAATGAGGGGCATGTACAAGGAGACTTAGTACAGCATTTGTGGTCCACAGAGGACATTTGTGGTCAACAGAGGACATTTGTGGGCCTATTATCCTTGGCCTATCCTGGGTTTTTTTTTGTGTGTACGGATAATAAGTCGAGAGAAAACCGACATACTTACTCAGAGGTAATGAGGACGTAGTGAATATGAGGGTTTCTTCGATGGAGCCTTCCTACTCAGAGGTAATGAGGACATGGCAGGAGTGGGCTCCATGAAGGGTACATAGAACAACTCAGAGGTAATAAGGACGTAGAAGTTCTATGTGGGGGGGTTTTTTTTTGATGGAAGTGAAAACAACTCAGAGGTAACATCGACGTGGTTGTTTCGAAAAATTTATGGATCTGTCACCCTTTTTGTGCACTGAAAGTGCGGGTATTGGATCATAAGGAGGGAGCTCTTTTAGGAAGAAAGTTCAGAGGTATAATCATACATGACTTACTACCTAAAAGATGCGATATAGATTCAACTGTAGTGACCAGAGTATGAGTTCAGCGGTACCTGCAGGTACATAACTCGACAATCTGGAAGATTTAGAGTTGGAATGTGAGTTCAGTGGTACCAGAGGGTACATAACTCAATCGATCTAGGAAATTTGCAGTCGGAATATGAGTTCAGTAGTATCAAAGGGTACATAACTCATCATTATAGGAAATTTGGAGTCGCAATACGAGTTCAGTGGTACCAGAGGGTACATAACTCATCATCGAGGAAATTTGGAGTCAAAATATGAGTTCAGTGGTACCCGAGGGTATATAACTCATCATTCTGGGATTTTTGGAGGTGCAATGCGAGTTCAGCGGTACCGGAGGGTACATAACTTAATCATCGAGGATTTTTGGAGGATGTCGTTTCAGACATAATACTTCTTCAGGAACTTGCCATTGATGGGCAACATGAGCAGGTCTCCATTTTGTTTGGTGAGGCGGTAAGCCCATTGGAGAATACAGCCTCGATGATGAACGGACCTTCCCACTTTGGCTGGAACTTGTCGGCGGTTTTGTGTGTCATAACCATTGGCCTCCGAACTGCCAGAACAAGATCGTCCACTTGGAATGTTCTGATTTTAACCTTCTTGTTGAAGGCTCCAGAGATACGTGCTTGGTACAGCTCGATTCGTTGTTGAGCTAACATGCGCTTCTCATCGAGGGCCTTCAACTCTTGTAGCCGGCGGTGGTGATTATCATCTGTTGTCAGTCGGTAGGTGAGAGCAACACGGAGTGAGGGGATTTGAGTCTCCAATGGGAGAACTGCCTCACTCCCGTATACCAATGAGAACGGTGTGTTTCCAGTGGCCGTCCGAACTGTAGTGCGGTACGCCCATAAGCATTCGTCGAGCTTTTCATTCCAGTCGTATTTGTTGGAAGACACGAACTTCTTGAGCAGCTTGATGATTGTTTTGTTGAATGCTTCTGCCAACCCATTCGCTATCGGATTATATGGCATTGAAGCAATATTTTGGATTCGGTGTTTGTCATAAAATCGATAGAAGGCGTGGCTTACGAACTGTGGACCATTGTCGTGGATGATCTTTCGGGGCAGTCCATAGCGGTAGATCACGTGATGCTTGAGGAAGCTGATCACGTTTGATGTCTTTACTTCTACCAGCAGAATAGCCTTCGCCCATTTGGAGAAGTAATCTGTGACTGCGAGTATGAAGCGATGTCCTCGGGACGAAGGCGGAGTGACCGGACCAGTGATGTCCATTCCCTATGCTTTGAATGGCCAAGATGCCACTGTTGGATGTAGAAATTCGGATGGCTAGTGAATGAAATCAGCGTGGACTTGACAGGCTTTGCACTTTCTTGCATAGTCTATCGCGTCTGCAACCATCGTGGGCCAGTAATAGCCCATTCGGCGAAGGCGATCTTGTAACTTTGGGCCAGGATGATGGGCCCCGCAGACGTTGTCGTGGGCTTCGCGTACAGCTTCCTTAGCTTCTGTATTTGACAGACACCGAAGCAGTAATCCATCGTATGATCGTCGATACAGCATTTTCGTCTCTGTATCGTAAAAGAATCTGAGGGAATGCCTTCTGATGGAAGTGGCTTCTTTCAGATTTTTTGGCAGGATGTTGTAGACAACAAAGTCGATGAATGGTTGTCTCCAGTCTGGTGCTTCGTCGACTGTCAGAGCGGAGTAGCTCTCAACACATTGAATATTGTCCTTGGGAGAGACCAATTCACGGCCTATTATGTCAATCAAGTGGTGAGCATGATTCAAAACTGCTAAGGAAGCGGCAAGGCCTGCTAGGGCATCGGCTTCGATGTTCTGGAGCCTGGGAACGTGTTCTATGAAGAATCCTTTCAAGGATGAGATGATGTCAATCGCTATTTGGTGATAGGGGATCATGTCTTCATGACGAACTTCGTATGAGCCCCGAATCTGGTTAACGATTAGCTGCGAATCACCGTATGCTTCAAGATATTCTACCCCCAGCTTTTTTGCAAGTCGGAGGCTAATGACCAAAGCGTTGTACTCGGCCACATTGTTTGAACAGGGCTCTGTGAGGGAATAAGTCCGATTGATCACCAGCCCGGAGGGAGAAATCAGCACCACTCCGACTCCAGCGACGATGTTACCCTTGGGCCTAGTTCTAGAAGCGCCGTCAAAAAACATTCGCCATACGATATCATGGGAGGTTACATTTGAATTGGCGACCTCGTCGGGAATATCTTCGTCTATTCCGGTTGACTCCGAACCTGGATGAGCTGCTAAAAAGTCTGCCAAAGCTTGACCTTTAACAGCCTTCTGCGGGACAAAGATTATGTGGTAGGGAGACAGTAATATCGCCCAGGTAGCGAGACGAGAGCTGAGTGCACCTGGCTTAGTCATGAGGACCCTGAGGGGGTTGACTCTTGATACGACATTGATGGTTTGTCCCGTGACGTAGTGTCGCATTTTCTGAATGGCGAACACCAGAGCAAGGCACTCCTTCTCCACGGCAGTGTATCAATGTTCTGGCCCCATCATCATTCGACTGAGGTAATATATAGCTTGCTCGTGGCCTGCATCATTATTTTGTACGAGTAGAGCACCGAGAGAATGCTCCATTGCTCGCACATAGAGCAGAAATAGTTTTCCAACAACCGGGGCCACCAGGACTGGAGGGTTCGACAGATATTCTTTGATGCTGTCAAATGCGTGCTGACATTCTTCATCCCATGCGAATGAAATGCTTTTTTTTTATGAGGTGGGTGAATGGCTGACATCGTCCGAAGAGGTTAGAGATAAACCTCCTGATGTAAGCTAGCCTCTTTTGAAGGCCTCTGAGTTCACGGAGATTTCTCGGGGGACCCATCTCCATGATTGCCTTCGTCTTCTCAGGGTCTATGTGGATACATTGGGAAGTAATGATGAAACCCAAGAACTTTTTGCTGGATACGCCCAAGAAGGATTTTGTGGGATTTATCTTCAAATTGTGTGCTCGTATCAGGTCGAATACTGTCCTCAGATCATACAGATGATCTTCCTTAGAGCGGCTCTTGACGGCGATGTCATCAACGTAGCATTCCACTGTCTTGCGCAAGTGGTCTCTAAAGATGACGCTCATGGCCCTTTGATAGGTGGCACCTGCATTCTTTAAACCGAAAGGCATGACTGTGTAGCAGTATGTGCCAATTCGTGTTCGGAATGATGTATACTTTTCGTCATCAGGGAACATCTTGATTTGGTTGTACCCCGAGAAACCATCCATAAATGACATACGCTCGAAGCCGCAGGTGTTGTCAATCATGATATCTGTGATAGGGAGGGAGAACTCATCCTTAGGACATGCCTCATTCAGACTGCGAAAGTCGATACAGATTCGAATATTTCCATTCTTCTTGAGGACTGGTACTATGTTGGCGACCCAGTCTGGATGCTGTTCCTCGCGGATGAAGCTGCTGGTTATCAGTTTGTTGACCTCAGCTTCAATGGCATTCATGATGTCGGGACGGAACCGTCGTTGATGTTGCTTGACCGGTTTTACGTCCGGACGGATGTTGGGTTTGTGAAGTGCCACCTCGAGGTTCAGTCCTGGCATGTCTTCGTAGCTCTAGGCGAACACGTCGATGTATTCTCTGACGAGTTGTAGTAACGATTCCCACTCTTCGTCTGTCAGACTTTTGCTGACGAAGATGGGCTTTGGAGAATACTCATTACCGAGATCGACTTGCACAACCTCATCTTCGGTGGGAGTCTCTCTTCGTTCGAATCACTTTTTCCATTGCGCATCTAGCTGTTGTGCCCACGGCTCTAACTCAAGAAGTTCAGGAATGTCTTCATCTTCTTCGTAGGCGTCGGCCAATGCCATATTGACGGACAAGACTTGCCTGAATACGTCCCCGATGCTGATATCCGAATCGGAAGTTGGTGATCCGGTTGAGTGTGAATGCCAGTCGCGTTCCTCATCCGAGCTTACAGGGGTCGTTGCTGGTGTAACATAACCTAGCCCACATCTGGTTTTGCTGTAATAATCTCGTAGTTTTCCAGCCGGGACCGGTAATTGTAAGGGTAACCGCCGTCTAGTGCCGTAGTTCAAGCCTGGTGTAGTTTCCAGATCATATCCCTGTTTTTGCATGAGGTACTTGGATTGGGAACTATACAGATAAAGGGGCAGTCTCCCGGTGTCGAGTTCGAGATCAACTTCTTCTATCTTGAAGGGCCGTGGATCATTCTTCCGGCCGAAGATGATTAGATAATCCTCTCCCTCGATTATGCGGTAAGCGTCTTCCACTGGAGTAAGTTGGTTTGTGGTGTAGACATTTGTCACCTGTGTGTGCAGGTGGGTGCCTATACCGTGTTCCATAGCATACATTGTACAAAGCTTATTAAGCTCGAGGTAGTTCAAAGATAGCCCTTTATTGATGAAATAAGGTATTTTTTCCAGCGGGATTACATCATCTGCGGATGGAACATCAGTGTGAGCAACTAGGTACTTGACCAGCTCTGACTCTTCTTCAGCCACCCCCTGTGTAAATGACGACTAGGAGGATGACTTGGGCAGCTTAATCACCTGGGGCTCCCGTGGTGGGGTAGAATATAGAGTCGTTGCCGTACTAGCGACCCCCAGTTTAGTGCTCGGTGCTGGGCGGGGAGTTGTTGGTTGGCTAGCAGTTCCCGGCTTAGCGCTTGGCTGCCGATTCATTTTGGGAAGACGAATCGTCATTGGTGTGCTGTCGCAGGCACCAAAAAATAAAACCTTACTCTTAAAATTATATGTAGTAGAGAAAGTAAGGATCGATCCCACGGAGAGTAATTAGTATAAATTTTATGCTATGTGAACAAGGATTGGGGAAGAGAGTTTTGAAAAGAAAATTTAAGAAGAGCTAAAGCAATTAAAGTATTAAAATCAATCAAGGAACAAATATTGGTCTCAGTGAACATTCACCATTGGAAATCATAAAATTGATCATTGATGCAAGCATAAATTAAATCATACTTTAAACATTTACCGTTGGAAGTATCTTCCTATCTCTCTTAGGGTTAGTTAATCAGATACAAGCGACCTAATTAACTTTACTTACTAAATAATCTAAGACAAGCGCTATAGATTTAATCTAGCAAGTTCTTAAAGAACAAAGAGATCGATAAAGCAAAACAATACAAGCACAAGCGGTTGCATTTAATTTTGGTAAAAGTTTTTCTCCTAAGATCTAATAAAACAAAGCAGTTTATTAAAGCTTGGTTGCTTCACAAATTATAAACATCAAACTATTACAGATTTGATATCTAATTTAGCGGTAGATCGAAATGAATAATAAACTAGTAAGCCTCCTAGTAATTAAACAAAACAATCATAAAAGTTGGTATAGAAAAATATTCAATATTCAAAGTATAACTCAAATATATAAAGCAATTTAGATCTCACAAGTTTACTAATTCCAAGGCTTCCGTACACTTCGACCAACAAGGCTTCTAGCCGCACATGTTCTTCAAAACTTGAAAAGAAAAGTTGGAGAAAGAGAAGAAGAGTGGTGTTGTGTTTTCCTTCTCATGATTTCTACCCCCTTTTATACACCATAAATTAGTTGTGTCAAGTCCACAATATCTCCCCACATATCCTCTAAAAGTTACAACTTCTCAAACCAAATAGAATAAGTCATAGAACAAGTAGGAACATGGTTGTTTTGGTTCCTATTTTTGTTCACAACATCTTTGACCCAACTTCAAGTCTGATTTCGTCCATGATGCAGCTTGATTTGCGAAAAACACAAAATATAAAAGTTTTAGCCCTGTGTCTTAGATTTCCAAAACTTTTTGAATCACCTCCATTGCTTTTCGGATGAGAAAGTTATTCCCAGTTTGGTGAAAGGTGTCAAAACTGTCCAGAATTGCATTTTAGCTCCATTTTACACATAGTGTCTCCAAATTCATCCTACAGCAAAATATAAATATAATGAGTACCTATAGTCATAAAATGAGCATAAAATGATGAACATTAAGGGATAAAAAAATAACATTTTACGTTCTCATCAAATACCCCCTCACTTAACTTTTGTTCGTCCTCGGACAAAACTCTTATTTATTTATTTTCAAAACAAAAATCAAGGTTGTAATGTCATAAATAAAGAATAACCATGCTCTTCAAAACTCATAACATATCATGAAAACATATTCTTAAAAAACTTCTAATTACTTAGTAAGTAATTTTATTTGAGGGTAGAGTAAACTAAATTGGTAGACCCTCACGGGAATAAACACTCAACTCTCGTATATTTGAAGGGTATGTGTTTCGCTTAAATTCATTCCAATAGAAATGATCTACCATAAGCTTGCATATCTTCTCATTCTCCACCACTTGGATCACATGCATAACACAAATCATAAGGACTTTTTATTGGTTGTAGCGGGGCTTAGGATTAAGGTAGGATATATTTTGGGAGTGTAGCTCAAAAGCTATCAAAACTAGTGGAGCAAAAATGATTTAACTCAAGCTCGAATGTATAAAATATGTAAAACCAATCACCCCATTTAGCCTCTTTAAATTGACCTTAAAGCATTCAACATACCCCTTTATTGGGATTGGAGGAAGAATTATGAAAATGAATATCAAATGTAAATTCCTCCATCACTTTTTTTTGATGACTTCTTTCTTTCTTTCGTTCTATTTCTCATCATCTTTTTTTTTCATTTTCTTTTTTTTCCTTTCATTTTCATCATTTTTTTTTGCTTTTTTTTTCATGATGGAACTCAAGAATTTGAGAATAAAAATATGTAGCCAAACTAGAAATTCAAATACCCCCACATTATTTTTATACACCCATACATATCATAATGTTCCACTAGTTTTCTGGCCTGGGTAAGGATTTTTTTTTCCAGGTTAAAGCTTGTAATATGGGTTCACAAAAATAGAAGCAATAAGGCTCAAAGGGGTTCAACCAAAGGAAAAATAATTTTAGGGTAGGCTATTTGGCTTTTGTAGCGTATAACAAAGATGGCCTTAATCATATTCATGTATGCTTGTGTCGATGTGACCTCGAAGAGAATCTAAGCAAGTTCTAGAGAAACAAGTCCATGGAAGAATAACTCTCATCAAAGAAAATAGTAAGACTGATGTGTCAGTCTAAAGGCTCAAAATCTCACCGACTTTTGTCTACCAAATTTAGTCACAACCAACCTCAAGGAAAATAACTATACTAATTAATTCTAAGTTGAAAAGAGTATTTATTCAATCATGTTATGAATTTTTTTTAAACTTAGTTAAATCTTCCTCATGATATACACAACCAAAAATTATTGAAAAACAAAACCTTTTTTTTTTTGAAAATAAAATAAAATAAAACTTTATTGAAAACCACAAAAACATAAAAAATAAAATTTTTTTTTGAAACATAGAAAAAACATAAACTGCTTAAAGTAATTAAATCCCCTCCCCCACATTTAAACTGACATTGTCCCAGTGTAAGGCTAAATGCAAAGAAAAGACAAAAATAAACAACAACAAAAAAATTGCAAGAATAAGAACAAACTCCCCTTGGGTTGCTTATGTTTATAGTCGTGGATGTGCCGTCCTTCAATTGGTATCAGTTGGATCCTCAAGGTTCAATTCATCCACATTCTCCACTTTGAAACCTTCATAGAAAAGCTTGAGCCTTTGGCCATTTACCTTGAACACTTTAGATGTTGCTAAACTTTGAATTTCAACTGCACCATGATTAAAAACATTAGTAACAACAAAAGGACCAATCCAACGAGAACATAATTTACCCGGAAACAGACGAAGTCGTGACTGGTATAGAAGGACTTTTTGACCAACTTGAAACTCTTTTCTAGAGATCATCTTGTCATGAAAAACTTTAGTTTTCTCTTTGTAAATTCGAGCATTCTCATAGGCGTCATTGCGAATTTCCTCCAGCTCTTGTTGTTGTAACTTTCTATGTTCTCCATTTTCATATGCCATCATATTGAGACTCTTGATAGCCCAATAAGCCTTGTGTTGTAACTCAACAGGAAGATGGCACGGTTTCCCAAACACCAACCGGTATGGTGACATACCGATAGGTGTCTTATAAGCAGTTCTATACGCCCACAAAGCATCATCCAAGCGCAAACTCCAATCTTTTCTACTCGGATTGACCATCTTCTCAATGATGGACTTAATCTCTCTATTTGATACCTCCGCTTGCCCACTCGTTTGTGGATGGTAGGCAGTTGACACCTTGTGGGTCACATGGTACTTTTTCAGCAAAGACTCGACGGTTCGATTGCAAAAGTGAGTACCTCGATCACTTATTAAGGCTCTCGGAATCCCAAACCTGGAGAATATGTTGGACTTGAGAAAATCTAAAACAACTTTAGAATCATTAGTCTTGGTAGCTTTAGCTTCTACCCACTTTGATACGTAATCAACAGCAAGCAAAATATAAACATAACCAAAAGATACAAGGAACGGTCCCATACAATCGACGCCCCAAACATCAAAAATTTCACAAAATAATATAGGATGTTGTGGCATTTCATTCCTTTGAGACATATTACATGTCTTTTGGCAATTATTACATGTTTTACAGAAAGAATATGAATCATGAAATAAAGACGGCCAATAGAAACCACATTCTAATACTTTTTTTGCCGTCCTTTTAGCTCCAAAATGTCCTCCACATGCATAAGAATAACAAAAGGTGAGAATTGAAATAATTTTATTTTCATGTACGCACCTTCTTATTATTTGATCTGCACAATGCTTCCACAGGTATGGGTCATCCCACACATAGTATTTGGCATCACTTTTAAGGTTATCTCTTTGAGACTTTGACAAACCATGAGGAAACATATTAGTAACCAAATAATTTACAATATTTGTATACCAGGGTAATATCGCAATTGCAGCAAACAATTGCTCATCGGGGAACGTTTCTTGCAGACGAAGTTCATCCTCCACATGAACTAAACGACTTAAATGATCTGCAACATGATTTTCTTTTCCTCTTTTATCTTTGATTTCCAAATCAAATTCACTCAAGAGAAGTATCCATCGGATTAACCTTGGTTTTGCCTCTTTCTTCGTCATCAAATAACGAAGAGCTGCATGATCAGAATAGACAATAATTTTAGTACCAAGCAAATAAGATCTAAA
Organism: Iris pallida; assembly: GCA_029216955.1. Taxonomy (NCBI): domain Eukaryota; kingdom Viridiplantae; phylum Streptophyta; class Magnoliopsida; order Asparagales; family Iridaceae; genus Iris; species Iris pallida. Next base: position 14,813,568 of record JANAVB010039212.1, on the reverse strand, counting down.
TTTTTTCTAAAGCAAAAACAACAGCTAAAAGTTCTTTTTCAGTAGTAGAGTAATTTCTCTGAGCATCATTCAATGTTCTTGAAGCATAATAAATTGCGTGAGATGCTCCTCCCATCCTTTGACCCAATACAGCGTTGACTGCATAATCACTTGCTTCACACATTATCTCAAAAGGTACGTTCCAGTCAGGGGGCTGGATAACTGGGGTAGAAGTCAATAGTTTCTTTAGTGTATCAAATGCCTTTTTACATGCCTCATCGAATTCAAATGCCACATCCTTTTGTAGCAACTTGCACAAGGGTAACGCTATTTTAGAGAATTCTTTGATGAATCTTCGATAAAAACCTGCATGTCCAAGAAAAGAACGAACTTCCCGCACACTAGTAGGATAAGGTAAAGATTGAATAATTTCAATTTTGGCTTTATCTACCTCAATTCCCTTAGATGAAACAATATGACCCAAAACTATACCTTGTTCAACCATAAAATGACATTTTTCTGAGTTTAACACAAGATTAGTTTCTACACATCTTTGGAGAATAAGTGTAAGGTTATGCAAGCATTTATCAAAAGAGTCTCCATAAACTGTGAAATCATCCATAAATACTTCTATAATATGCTCAACATATTCTAAAAAAATGCTAACCATATACCTTTGGAAAGTGGCCGGGGCATTGCAAAGACCAAATGGCATGCGGCGATATACAAAAGTTCCAAACGGACATGTAAAAGTTGTCTTTTCTTGATCTTCCGGAGCAATTGGAATTTGAAAATAACCTGAATAACCATCAAGAAAACAATAGTAAGTATGACCAGCTAACCTTTCAAGCATTTGATCAATAAAAGGTAATGGAAAGTGGTCCTTGCGAGTTTGAGCATTTAATTTTCTATAATCTATACAAACCCGCCACCGATTCTGGACACGAGTGGGAACTAGTTCATCATTTTGATTCTTTACGACAGTTATTCCGGTCTTTTTAGGAACCACTTGCACCGGACTAACCCACTGGCTATCTGAAATAGGATAGATCACTCCAACTTCAAGAAGTTTTAGGATCTCCTTATTTACTACCTCCATCATGGGTGGGTTTAATCGTCTTTGCGGTTGTCGGGATGGTTTTGCTCCTTGATCAAGTAAGATGCGATGCATGCATGTAGACGGACTAATTCCTTTTATATCAGCAATTGTCCAACCGATAGCCGTCTTGTGCTCCTTAAGGACATGTACAAGCTTTTCTTCTTGTGTTGTACTAAGTTTATTAGAGATGATCACTGGTAATGTTCCTCCATCTCCAAGAAAAACATACTTGAGGTGACTAGGAAGAGGCTTCAAGTCTGGAACAGGGGCCTGCAAAATAGAGGGTGAAGGCCTCTTGTTTGAAATTGATAAGGAAATAGAAGGAAAGTTACCTGACGGTTGTACTTTTGGACAATCATTCAATGATGCAATAGTTTTCTGCAAATTAGTACTCAGAGCTAACCCCTTATGCTCTTTTTCGAGATGCTCACTAATCGCAACTTCTAATTCATCTTTGCCATCAAGTTCAAAAATATCCTGTGCTAAAGAATCAACCACATCAATAGAATAAACAGTATTATCATCATCAGGATATTTCATGGCATCATAAATATTAAATTTAATAATTTCACCATCAAATTCCAAAGTAAGTATGCCACTATGCACATCTATCTTAGTCTTGGATGTCTTTAAAAATGGTCTTCCTAACAAAATAGGAGCAGTTTGATCACCATTTTCCATATCAAGCACATAAAAATCAGCAGGAAAAACCAAATTATCAATTTGTACAAGAACATCCTCAATTAATCCTTTGGGATAGGCATTAGATCTATCAGCCAATTGAATTACAACACCAGTTTTATTCAGAGGTCCAAGATTTAGAGATTCATATATAGAATATGGCATGACGTTGATAGAAGCTCCTAAATCTAACATGGCTTTCTCATATTTATTGTTACCTATCTTACAAGGGATAGTAAACATTCCCGGGTCTTTGCATTTCGTAGGGAGTTTTCTTTGAATTACTGCAGAAACACTCTCCCCTACTTTCACTTTTTTATATCCTTTAAGTTTTTGTTTCCATTTTATTGTACACAATTCTTTTAAAAATTTAGCATAACGAGGTACTTGTTTGATAGCATCTAAAAGTGGAATATTTACCTCACATTTACGAAAAGTCTCATATAACTTATTATTTTGTTCAATTTTTCTAGATTCTGCTAAAGCTTGAGGAAAAGGAGGTACTGGTTTATAATCAGAAAGAGGTGGAAACTTACAATTGGGTACCTCATCATCGTTGGGGAAGTTCGTGTCTGCAACGGTTGTTTTCTCTTCCTCTTGTTTTGACGATGTAGGTGCTTCTTTTACTTGAATGTCAACCTCTTTACCACTTCTCAAAATAATTGCACTTGTATTTTCTTTCGAATTTATTTTCGTTTGAGATGGTAGCTTCCCTGAACTTCGTGCCTCCAGCTTATTAATTGCTGTAGCCATTTGGCTCATTTGATTGTCCAAGCTTTGAATACTGGCCCTTGTCTCCTGAATACTGGCCCTTGTCTCCTGTTGAAATTGTAAATTATTAGTGGCAAGAGACTTAACAATATCTTCTAAAGACATACCAGAGTTAGAAGTTTGGCCCGATTATTTTTCATGGGGAAATGGTTGCTTGTACTGTTGGTAACTTGGCCGATTTTGATTGACGGGATGATTTGATTGTGGATTCCCATAGTTGAAATTGGGATGATCTCTCCATCCTGGATTGTATGTGTTTGAGTAGGGATCATACTTCCTTTGTGGTTGTCCAGGAAAACTACCTACCACGTTCACTTGCTCATTGGGCTCCTCTTGAAGAGTTGGGCACATGTCAGTTGGATGCCCCGTTATTGAATAAATCCCACAAGCCTTTGCCGTTTGTATGTTACCTACTGCCATTTGACGAACAAGAGAAGTTAAACTAGCAATTTGTTGTTCTAGGGAAGAAATATTTACCTCGTTGGTGTGTTTAGATGGAAGATCTAGCCTAGTGCCAAATTGTTGAGAATTGGCCGCCATATTTGCAATTAAATTTCTTGCGGCCTCAGGAGTTTTATCTACCAAAGCTCCTCCACTAGCAGCATCTATCATGCTTCTATCATTTGATAGAACGCCTTCATAGAAGTATTGAATAAGTAGTTGCTTACTAATTTGATGATGGGGACAACTTGCACATAATTTTTTGAAACGTTCCCAGCACTCGTGGTGAGATTCTGTATTGTGTTGCCTTACCCCACAAATTTCTTTTCGGATATTGGCCGCCCTTGAAGCTGGAAAGTACTTTTCTAGGAACAATCTTTTCATCTCATTCCATGTGACAATACTTCCGGAGGGTAGGTAGTAGAGCCAATCCTTAGCCGCATCCTTTAATGAAAATGGAAAGGCTCTTAATTTAATTTGCTCTTCTGTCACCACTACAACAAAAAGACCTATTAATGACGCTTGATAAGTGGATTTCATGACGGCTGATAAAAAAGCGTTATGAAAGTTCGAAATGCCTTTTTTCTATGACGGTTTGGGCTAATTTTGGACTTTTTATAACGTTTATAAAACAAAACGTTATTAATATTTTAGAGCGGTGGCAAACTTGTAATATTTTTAAGTTCAATTTTTTGGACAAAATGCTAAGAACAGCCCGTGCTTCATCAAAATTTTTCCTCTCCCCCATTCTAGTCTTCTCCTTCTCCTCCTCTTCTTCTCCTTCCTTTCCCCCAACTCCAAAACCCTAACCCGAACCACAAATATCTCAGCTCAGACCGCTTCGTACGTAAACCCCTAGTCCACTCCCTCTCTCTACCGGCTCCATCGGCGGCTCCAATGGTACAGAAGAAAGGCGGCGGCGGCCGTGCCAACTCCGATGACCCCGACGAACTCGCCAGAACCACTCTCCAGGCCGTCCTCCTCGCGGACAGCTTCGCCCAGAAGTTCCGTCCCATCACTCTCGAGCGCCCAAAAGTACGTCTCACCAAACCCTAACCCTAAAAAACCCCTAAAATCTCTGAACCCTAATTTTGAAATTCCTAGGTGCTCTAGACTTACCACTTTCGAAAGGATTGCGATGATTTTATTGCAAGATAGGTCCAGATTCCTTGCAAGGCAAGGTGAAGATAGGTCCAGATTCCTTGGTTCGTCGTCCAAGTGAGGTTTCAAAATTGTTTAGGAGGTCATACGTCGATAAAGGACAGGTATATACAAATCTGGACAGGTATATACACCTTGTTTTCTCCTCTTTTAACAGGTATATACAAATCTGGACAGGGACCGGTCTCATGCAGTGAACACTGGATGGGCCATGTTAGCGCTGATTGATGCTGGACAGGTTTGTTTCAAATGAATATCACCAATTTATAGAACAACACTATATCGATCACTTTTTTTTTCCTGATGTCACAAGTTCAATTTTGACTTCTAGAGAGAGATTCAGACCCAAATTATAGAGATTGTAACATATTATGAGAACTACCAAGTAGTTTGAGTGTTTGACACTGTAAATGATTGCAGGCTGATAGAGATCCACAGCCTTTACATCGAGCAGCAAAAGCATTGATTAATATGCAAATGGAGAACGGTGAATTTCCTCAACAAGTAAGTCACATTTAATCTCTCCGGAAACAAGGTCTAGTTCAACTAGACCTTAAGAAGCTAGAACCCCAAAATTTATCACTACTCTGTTACTAGTTCAGCAAAAGAAAATAAAAGATGAAATCACAAAAGGCTCAAACTTTTTATCCAAGTATCCGAAGTGATTTTAGAGTATGATTCTTGTTCACTAGTATTTTAAAATGTATCACAAATTTTGGAGGCTTTGGAATGGGTTTTAGATTCCTTACCCATATTTGGTATTTTTAGGATTGGGAATTGGGAGAAATACGAGGGGCTTCATTTTTCCATTGATGTGGAGAGTAAAACCCAAGGACCTCGGAATAGTTTTACTTTTCTAGAAATATTGTTTTGGTATTTTGTTTGGACGGTAACACCCTCCATTTCAAGATTCCAGAATGTATCACAAACATGTGAATTCAGGTAATAGAAGTATTATGAAATTAACGAAAAATATTTATGGAAAACTAAACAAAGTAAGATTCCTATTCTTCTCTGAACCAAACATGCGGATGAAAATTTTGATTCCTTTTCTTCAGAGACTAGTACATGATTCATTTTATTTTTTCTCATTGACACTTGTTTTAATAGGGATACTTCAAATTTACAAAAGAATGCCTTCTATGTCAAATTTCAACACACTCAAATTTTGAAGCTTGATTATTTCATCCATAAGCATGTTAGCCAATTGTCCGGTAACATGCAATCTTTTAAAGTTGTAACAATTGCAATTTCTTGTGTTTGCTTGCAGGAAATAAATGAAACTAATTTTTTCAAATCATAAATTATCATTCAATCCTTGATTTTTTTTCAAATCATAAAAGAAACTAATTTTTTTAAGGGTAGATGGGTATTTTCTTCTATATAACAGCTGGTGATCACTGAGTTTTTGTTGCAGGACTGGATTATGGAGCAGTGGGAGAAGAATTATTATATAAGTGCAATAGCTGGTGCAACTAATGGAAGTTCATTGGTTGTCATGTCAAAAGGTTTGTTTGGAAAGTTTAATATTTTTTTCTCAATTTGTCAATCATATTTTGATTGTTTCTGGTATTGCTTGAATATCGATTTGGATATTATAACCCGTCTTTGTTCTATATAATTAGATTGCATTGTTATATACTATCCAACTGATATATTCTAATTTGGTCAATTTACTCTTGGCGACAAGGCAATTAATATTGAACTACTGTTCTATATTATCTCTGATCATAACTCTGCATTAGAATGCATTCATAGTTTATTCACTCAAAGTGTTGCAGCAAAGAGGAACTGATTCTAGCATACTATAGTTGATTGCTAAATATAGGTGTTTCAATTATGGTGCATACCGTGATCATATGAGCGAGTGTTCCTGATACAGGACAGCTGTGCAACCTTACAATCGTTCAGAAAACTAAAACTTGGCCAGGGAATTAGGGTTTATGGAGTTCTGAATTCAGAGGATTTGGGTAGGATTAATAGGAATTGGAAAAAGGTTATTCTGAGGCTTGTTTTAATGGGATGTCGCGGTGTAGGTTCTGCTGTAATATCTTAAACTCTTCATATTTTAAGTTATCATTTATGGCTCCTTTTGCATCTACGTTATCAACGCAATTTTTTTTATGCTGCTTAAACCTTCCAATGTCTATAGGTTACAATTTTTCGTCAACAAGTAACAGAAGGGTATGTTTAATTCTTAAAATAAATAAAGTTACTTATTTAAGAAATCCTGAATGTCATTTGGTCTGTAATTGTTTTATTAATGGGGGTTAGTGGGATGGATGATAATAGGCCTCAGCAGCTCGGACCCGCCTATTGTCCATACCCGGTCAGAAGATGGATCATGCTTAATTTTTTAAGCCCGATTGAACTGTGTTGCATTCGAGGCTGGTCCTGGTCAGGCTACTTTTAGGGTCATCCTGGGACCATTATCATCCTTATCTATAGAGCTTTTAATGGTCCATAGCTGACCCCTTCTTTGTGAAAGAAGTCTTGGATGATGATGTTGGTGAATCAAGAGAACTGTTGTGAAAACTCTTGAGATTTGTTTTAACGTTGTAATCTTGTGATCGAGCTAGCAATTCTTGGTTTTGAGTTTTTTTGTTCATCATGCTTAAGTTAGGGTATCAATCCTGTTTATGCACCAAACATGACAAACTAAAGTAATGTGTAACTTGATGTGTCCATAAGTTTTCAAGTTCTTTGTTAACCTGTTTGACATGACTGGTCCTATTTTTATAGGTTCTAATTAATATTTCAAAATTGTTTAGCCTTGTTTGTTTTTATTCTTTGTGCTTAAAATAGTTGAACTTTAGTCCATGGTTGTTTTGGAGATTTATTTTATTTTCTTTCCTTAACATTCTGAGCTGAAAGAAATAGGAAGTAACATTCTGAGCCGAAACAAACTAATTAAACCGCCTACCCCCCACCCCCGAAAACTGCCAATTTAGAAGGGTCCTATATCGATTCAGATACTGCGGTTTCAAAGGTGGCAATTTTATTTGTTATAATTCTGGAGTGCAAACTAAATTCTACTTTTTTGCTTAGCTGATGATTATAATGAAGAGATATATACATCTCTGAGGTAGTAAAATTTCAAAAAGCATGGATGAAGCATTGCATTTCTTAAACAATTCAGATTACTCAACATCACATGAATTACCATTGCATCAACCATTTCCGCAAGAAGATATTAACTATTCACTATTCAGGGAAGAAAATGCCCGAGTCCAAGTTCGATATTTTCGTCTTTAGGATCAGCCATAAGACCCCAACTATTTAGACCCCCAACAAAATTTAAGGTAAGACCTTTTGTGGTAAATCAGTCACATTTTTTTCTTTATTTGTGCAGGTTTAAGACCCCAACAAACCTGTTATTTTTATTACTATAGGTAGGTATTTTAATGCTTTTTACCCCTTGTTTCTTTCATGTCGATTTAATTTTAGATTCAATGTATATGAAAGTATTTTATTACATGATCCTCAATTGCTAGTTTCTTGTTGGAAACTTGGTACCAACTCTTAAGACATGAGGTGGTCTTTTGGTAATATTTTTTTTATCTTTTTCAAGGTTTTGCTACGTGATGCCGACAGTTTTGATGTGCTCAAAGTTGAAGCCAATGTACCAATAGTTTTGAGGGTCTACTTACTAGTAGTAGTTGTAAATATATGTATTTGGATGTCCTATTTTGAAAAAATGTAATGAAGATGGTGATATATATTATGTATTTATTTGTAAATGGATTAAATGGTACTCTATGACATTTAGATGTTTTCTTGTGAATATGGTTCAAAATGAATGTTTTGAAATTGAATTGAGCAACATTGAGCATTGATCTATAATTTTTTGGAAAGTAATATATAAATGTGTAGAATTGAGCGTTATAAATGTGCTGAATTGAGTCTATAGAGATTATCTATTCATAACGCTTTCAAACTACGCTGAAAATAAGTGTAGCAAAAACTCATCATATTCATGACGTTTATTTTATGACGCTTTTAAAAAATATTTATAACACCCATTTTTATCACGCTTTTTTTGGGAAAAAAGCGTCATTGTTGGTCATTAATGACGGTTTTTAGCCGTCATTAAAAGGTATTTCTGTTGTAGTGCACCCCCGTTGGCTTCATACTTGTGCAAACCACATGAAGCTCCTTTAGATGCTTGTGAGGGTCTTCACCTGCAAGACCATGAAAAGTTGGCAATAAATGTATAAGTCCAGATTTTAATTCAAAAGTAGTAGTAGCATATAAAGTAGGAAACGTTATGCATAAAGGGTGTTGATTCAAATCTGGGGCAGCGAGTTCTTTCAAAGTTCTATTTGCAGCCATGACTCCTTCTTCAGGATTAGAATTGCAAGAGAATACGAAATCCGGAGCGAGATTGTTCTCGTTAGATTCTCTTTGAGTTTTCTTCCTTAACCTGTGCAAAGTTCTTTCTATTTCTGGGTCGGTCTGAAAATCACCTTGATTAGAAGATCGAGTCACAACCATAAATAATAAAGAACAATATGAAAAGCAATTCAAAAAAAATGAGAATGATAACTAATAATTTTTTTTGTAAATGAATGAAAATATAATTAATTATAAAAAATAAAGATCACAAAAAGCACAAAAATTAACTAAGATTACTCCCCGGCAACGGTGCCAAAATTTGGTGTGCTGTCGCAGGCACCCAAAAATAAAATCTTACTCTTAAAATTATATGTAGTAGAGAGAGTAAGGATCGATCCCACGGAGAGTAATTAGTATAAATTTTATGCTATGTGAACAAGGATTGGGGGAGAGAGTTTTGAAAAGAAAATTTAAGAAGAGCTAAAGCGATTAAAGTATTAAAATCAATCAAGAAACAAATATTGGTCTCAGTGAACATTCACCATTGGAAATCATAAAATTGATCATTGATGCAAGCATAAATTAAATCATACTTTGAACATTTACCGTTGGAAGTATCTTCCTATCTCTCTTAGGCTTAGTTAATCAGATACAAGCGACCTAATTAACTTTACTTACTACATAATCTAAGACAAGCGCTATAGATTTAATCTAGCAAGTTCTTAAAGAACAAAGAGATCGATAAAGCAAAACAATACAAGCACAAGCGGTTGCATTTAATTTTGTTAAACGTTTTTCTCCTAAGATCTAATAAAACAAAGCAGTTTATTAAAGCTTGGTTGCTTCACAAATTAGAAACATCAAACTATTACGGATTTGATATCTAATTTAGCGGTAGATTGAAATGAATAATAAACTAGTAGGCCTCCTAGTAATTAAACAAAATAATCATAAAAGTTGGCATAGAAAAACATTAAATATTCAAAGTATAACTCAAATATATAAAGCAATTTAGATCTCACAAGTTAACTGATTCCAAGGCTTCCGTACACTTCGACCAACAAGACTTCTAGCCGCACATGTTCTTCAAAACTTGAAAAGAAAAGTTGGAGATAGAGAAGAAGAGTGGTGTTGTGTTTTCCTTCTCATGATTTCTACCCCCTTTTATAAACCATAAATTAGTTGTGTCAAGCCCACAATATCTCCCCACATATCCTCTAGAAGTTACAACTTCTCAAACCAAATAGAATAAGTCATAGAACAAGTAGGAACATGGTTGTTTTAGTTCCTATTTTTGTTCACAGCATCTTTGACCCAACTTCAAGTCTGATTTCGTCCATGATGCAGCTTGATTTGCGAAAAAAAACAAAATATAAAAGTTTTAGCCCTGTGTCTTAGCTTTCAAAAACATTTTGAATCACCTCTATTGCTTTTCGGATGAGAAAGTTATGCCCATTTTGGTGAAAGGTGTCAAAACTGTCCAGAATTGCATTTTAGCTCCATTTTACACATAGTGTCTCCAAATTCATCCTACAGCAAAATACAAATATAATGAGTACCTATAGTCATAAAATGAGCATAAAATGATGAACATTAAGGGATAAAAATATAATATTTTACGTTCTCATCAGTCATCGGCTTGACAGAGGGATTGCGCTCCTCTGTTTGCTGCTGGCCAGCTCTGGGCAGCATGATTGTTAGTGGCTCTGTCGTGGGTCTTGGCGTTTGGCCGGACCTTGGCAGTCGGATTATCAATTGTTCCTCCTGTGCAGAAAGGCTGATTGCATCCTTACGCAGAGTGGCTGTAAGGGGTGCAGTTCTGCCAGGTTTTCGGGCTTGGAGGTGGATTATCAGAGGTTCTTCTGATCCAACTGTTGCCTCAGTTTGAGCTTGAGTATCTCCTTCGACAAGGTGCCTTTTCGACTTCTCGTACAGGCATGAATCTGAGTAGTAGGATTCGACCCCTTTAACTGGATCGATGTCGACAAATTCTGTCCTCATGAAGCCGTGTTTGTCGACGTACTTGAAGCACTGGTGCAGTGTAGAAGGCACGATCATGTAATCGTGTATCCAAGGATGCCCCAGGAGAATATTGTAGGAAGTGTCCGCATCTATGATATAACAGGTCCCTTCTGACTGAAGGTCGCCGATTTGGCACTTCAAGCGAATCTTTCCGATCGGATAGCTTCTGCCTGAATTGAAACTGCTGATAGTAGTGCTTGTCGGCGTCAGGCGATGCATTGGGATTCATAGATGGTGTAGCAGGCTCTTCGGGATGATGCTTATGGAAGAGTCGGGGTCAATATGCATCCGATCCACCTTGATATCGCCAATGTACCCAGTATAATACAAAGGGCGATCGTACAGGTTGGTCTTGATAAGCATATCCTGCAGAGTGAAGACAATGTTCGGCATTAAACCTGTGCAAGCGCTGTCTTGAAGATCTGCAGGTAAGCTCTCCCCAGTGAGATTGGACTGAGCCAGATATGCGTCGGCATTCTGGAGTGCTTCGCTCAGTGCGACGCGAATATCTTTGGAGAGAACGTCGAATTCGACCATGGAGCACTGGATTACATTTTTCGAAGTCTTTGCGTAGCCCGAGAACAATCCGACTTCTCTTCCCACGTTCTTGAATCTCAGGAGCTCGTATAGCTATAATTTAGCCGGTGTGTTGGCCAGTTGCGCCAAGATGTCGAAGTTGTAGGGCTTCTCCAGCCCATGAGGCATCTTCCTTCGGAGCAGTTTGTCGAAGCGAGTCTCCTTCGGCCTAGGCTTGTCGATCGTCGAAGGCTGAGAAGGTCCCGGAGGATCAGCAGCTGTCGGCTGATTATCTTCGGCCGAATTACCCGGCGGAGGTTGGGTTTGTGCGCCGGATCGGGTGACGACAGCCGTAGCTTCTTCGACCTCTGTCGAAATTGTACGGCATGACTTGACTTTTCTACCCTTCTTTTTACTGGTGGAGGGAGATGCGGACTGGGTTACTTCAGGTACTTGGTCTGAATGGACCCATATGACCTCTCCTCGTGATGTGGTAAGGGGCACTAGACCAGCTGTTTGCCATTGATTGTAAAAGAACAGAACAATTATCGGAGGACTGAACTTAGACTCACAATACAAACTCGCTCGTACAAAGAAAGCCTAGGGACGAAAACCTAGGTACAACAGTCTAAGTACGATTGTTTATTTTAGATTCTGGGGGGTGACGATAGAGGCTGGGGAAAGCGACGGCCGCTCTGCCTTACTCCTTGGACGATCAATACACAGCCTTGACTCGGGGAAGATCTGCTTGTTCGTTGACGAAGAAATGCCTTCTTGCTCTCTCTCTGATTGCTCTCCTGGCTTCTCTCTCTCTGTGTATATTCTCTCTCTGACTATGGGGGAAGTCTCTCTGTGTATATGTATTCTTCTCTGGTTTTTTTCTTTTGTATATCTCTCTATATCTTACAAGGGAATGGCACCTTGCTATTTATAATAGCGGGATATGATCACTAGGGTTGCCAATGATTAGCTCTTGGAGATTGCAGCGGCCTGGGGATTGATCAATCTAGGCCGTTCATTTCTGATTGTGACGAATCAGAACCATTAAGGATAGATTACACCAAATTCCCATTAGCAATTAATGCTGATTGGCATAAATCTTCCTTATAATGATTCTCTAATATCTGCGAATAAATCAAATTTATTCTCCTGCCACGTGCCCCAGATCACTGGGATTCGACCCGATCTTGGATTGCCATAAATCTAGGAGATTGATCGGCTGAGGACACGTGTTCTGAGAGCCAATGGTCACTGATTGCGCATGCAGATTGGGCCGCATGAGATTTGGGCCGCATGAATTTTGGGCCGCATAAGACTTGGGACACGTGTCAGGGCTGTCTGGGCAGTGGCCCCTTCCTTCAGACTTCTGAACCATATGATGAGCCGCATGAACCGCATAATGGTGCGTCTGCTTGAGCCGCATGGGCATAATCTTCTTGAGCCGCATAGGGATGATTACACTCGAGCCGCATGGGACAGCTTCACTCTGAACCGCATGGGAAGTCTTCATTTCGAGCCGTATAAGCACACCCATATGGCAGGGCCACGTGGCATTTTGTTGCTCTCGGGGGATCGTGTCAGAGATTTCTTTCTCTTCCCTAGAGATTCATCATCATGACAGAGTCATAATTACCTGCTTTGGTGTCAGGTCTGTCAACTTTTCAGAGGGGTCAGTCGTCGAAGCAATTAATGCAGCATGGATTGGAGGGGAGCACTGTCACGCCATATATCTTCTGAACCGCATGGAATGCCTCCGGCCGCATAGCTCCTTATGCCGCATGACTCCTTGAGCCGCATGCGTTTTCTGAGCCGCATGCGTTTTCTGAGCCGCATGGGTCTTTCTTGGCCGCATGAGTCAATTTCTTTAGTATTTTCCATGCTTCTACAGGACCCCCTTCAAAGTTTTTAATTTGTAAAATTGAAATACTTTGAACAAGAAGCATGGCCGTATTAGCCACATATGCAATCCCGACCGCATAGATGTCCTGGCTGCTTGGATGTGTTATTCGCATGACTATTTCAGCCGCAGGGGGTGTGTTAGCCGCATAGATGGTCCAGTCCACGTGTGCGGGTCTTTATTTATCTCCAAGTTGCTTCAGCGCCGTCTTTGTAGGGGGAATCTCAAGGGTCAGTTCATTAAATCTTTTTGGATTTGGTGCCTTGGGTGAATCTTGGAGACGAAACCCAAGGAGTCGGTTTCGCTCTTCAAGAGTCGATCATTGGCCCACGTGTCCGCCTTCTTCCCTCCTCCTATAAATAGGAGGGGTTTGAAGAGAGAGAAGACTTCTTTATTTTCTTTCTTCTCTTTATCTCGCTTGCCTTTCTTTTCTTCGATAATTGATGGCTTCCAAGAAGATCGTGGCAGTGAAGGACAAGAAGGGGGCCTCCACTTCCACCTTGGGTGCGGTTGCTGCCCCGCCCGTCGTCGTGCCTGCCGTTTATCCTGACGTCCATCCCCCCATTGTTGGTAAGGACAATGTATGAATTAAGGAACCCCAACCACCATGGCTACGTCGCATACTTTATGCACGAGCCTTTGTAAATCGTATGTTCGCCCTATGGCTGAGCTGCGAACCGCATAAGAAAAATCATTGTGTCTGTATGTGCGCCTTAATAGTGAAACCGCATAGGTGGCGCATAGACTTTTATTGTGCGGAGTCGCATAAGCAGTCTTCTGAACTGGAGCCGCATGGGGCTTTCTGGAGCCGCATAAGTCTTCTGAGAACTTCATGGGGGGCATGGATATTTTCTTGAGCCGCATGTGGTTTGAAAACACCTAATCAGCTCTTTTTTATTCTCTGTTTAACATATTTTTTCTTTGTCTGTTCTTCAGTGAATTTGTCGGTTAACGCCGCCGGAGAACTCTTGGTGGGTAGCGCTCAAGCTGCTCTCGGCTATAGGTACGACCATATTGTTCAGCACGTGGCGGATCAGTTTTCGAGCGATGAGCCTGTGGCCAGATTGAATGCCATCAAGAATCAGCCTGTCCATTTCCTTAATGCTATGATAAACTCCGGGAAATTCGAAGGAGAGTTTTTTGAAGCCTGCGTTCTTTTTTGGAGACGCCTTGACCGTGGAGAATGATCATGTTCTGGAGGTGTCGGAGGATTGGAATTTTGTTTCTAACGGGATGGCGATCCGCATCCCTCAGATGGAGCGACACTTTCCATTATCTTGGTTCAATATGCTCCCTTTGGACCGGAAGATGGAGGTGACTCTAACCCCTACCAGGAGTGGGATGTTCGTGGGGAACATCCGTTATAATAACCATCTGAAGTCCGTGGTTGCTGGCAAGGTGCATACCAGTTGTTCTGTGACAGGGTTGGTCCCAGGTTCTTTCCTGAATGTGGCAGGTCCTAACTTCACGTTTTCTGCCGCCGAAACTTTTATAAATCGACTTGCCCGGAAAGGCTCCTATCCCGTTGGTCGGTTGACGGTTCCTAGTTGGATACACCCTATTCCCTCGTGGATCAATTTATCTACCTGGATCCTGCAGAAGTATGAGGCTTTTTTGTGCGAGATTGGCCTGTACCATGCTATCCGAGGTACCAGTCATGGCTTGTTCATAAATAAGAAGCTATTCATATCCCGGCTAGAAATGTATAATTGTCGTACAGGGACCTTTTACATACCTGTAGGGGAGATGGGACTTGCGCTCCATGAAATGCATGCGGTCTCCAAGCTTCCTTGGGGGACGAAGCGTTTGAAGCATATACTCCCACTAATGAGGAACTCGAAGATTTGAAACGACGGTATCCTGGCTTTGCAGCCCTTTACCCGGAGATATTGTGTCATTATAACACATGCCATCAGATAACCCGCAAGGATAACCTGGAAGGGAATGCTCCCTACACCAAGGATTGGGTGCATTATCTTTTCTCAGCAGATGCCTCAGGTCTGGTTACCTCCCGTCACCCTAGGTCTCGGGAGGCGGTCAAAGAATTGGTGTCATCTACTAGTGGCAGATTCGGGAGCCAAACCGACACTTTCGATTACTTTTACCAGGATACTCAAGAGCTATCTGAGAAAGCGCTTCTGGCGGGATTTTTGATGATCTGGCTACGAAATTGTGTAGTCTCGGGAGGAACCGGTTCTATTGAGAGAATTAGTTGTAACTTCATCCTTCCGGCTGTGAAATTAGTCTTGCAAATCAGGCTAGCTCTCCTTCCGGCTATGGTATGTAGCATACACCATGGCCTTCGTACCTTCACGTCCAAAGTCATTGCCCGTGATGTGACCAAGGATTTTGAACGAACTGAGTTACCTTATCATTGTTTGATGGGGTGGCTGCTGATACATTATCCATCTTTGATGAGGTCGGGCTCTGAGGGCGGTGTGACTGATGATGACGCCCTTATTTTCCGTTACCGTGATGAGCCTTGGAAATGTGAGGCCATGCGGGTTTGTCGGATGGTCTTGGCAAGGGCAGATAAGTATCATATTTTCGTATCCGTCCCTCGCTTTTCTGCCAGGGACATAGAGACTGTGCATATAGACGGTATTGCGCCTCCTCAACTTCTGGATGGCCAGATGCTCTTATGGTTGCGTAACATCCGTCCCTCACATCTGGTGTACCGTAACCGCAATGTTGTTTTTCTGGAGCCGTATCTGCCTAGCAGGTTTGCCCGGCAGTTTGGGTACAGCCAACTTTGTTTAGACAGCCCCAGCTCTTGTCTGGGTTATGAGGAAAGTCTTCTTGTTGGTATCAGAGCTTGGCAATATTATGATTCGTTCCATACTCGTACCATTTTCTCGGTCCCTGTTATTAAGGAGTCAATGGAGATCTTGTACATGGCGGCTCTGTATCATGTCATGGCGAACAAGCCTCCGGTCGATTTTAACCCAGGTACCAGTTTTATTGCTGGCACCGGTCTGGAGGAAGGCTCTCAAGGGGCCAAGAAAAGAAAGACTAGAGCCGAAGTGCCAGATTTGGATTCCGCTGCTGAAGGTGATGAAGGCAACGAGCATAATGAAGATGACTCTATCCTTCCAGTGGTAGGCGCAGAGGTGGGTCAGTTGCATGTTTTGTCAGATGAGATGCTGAGGGATCAGTCCCTTGTTGCGCCTGGTCCTATCCCGAAACGTAGTAGGCAGGTTCCTCCTGTAGGCAGTGTTTCTCGATCCCGGAAGCTTGTTGCGACTAGGCACCGTCCGCCAGCCACAAAAGAGAGTGGAGAAGAAGTCAATCCTGCGTCAGAGGTAACAAAACTACTCTCGATCCCTTCTTCCTTCTTTCCTTTGAGTTTCAATCCTGATTGTCTTCGTTCCCTCTTTTAGGTGTCGGGAGAAGAAGAAGAGTTTCAGGATGTCGAGACGGTGACCCAGGATGACGGGGCCTCCCATGAGCCTGTTCCTATTCAAGAGGACGCAGATCAATCTGTATCCCCCTTCAAGGTGACGGGGTCAGGGGACGTGACTGAGTTTAACTCGGGGATCCCGGGTGGGGGGACCATGCCCGTTGTGGATGAGCCGCGACCTTCATGCCCCTCCCCTGGTAAGATTAGCCGAATCTTAACCCGTGAGGAAGCCTATCTGCTCTATCATCATGTCCTTCGGGTTACATCGATTGACTGTTATTCTGGACATTCAGGTCCTGCCCCTTCAGTGCCGAGGATGGACGTCGTCGAGACAACCCCAACCGAAGGGGCATCGGTAGAAAGGGGTGTACTTTCTCACTGCCCGACTCGTCTTGATGGGCCTTCTGGGGGCCCGAGTTTAACGGGCCAGTTCTCGGGGCAGTCGGGGCAGGGAACAATGGTCCTTGCATCATCCTCCGCTCCAATGGCTCCGAGAATCGACCTTTTTTCCCTGCCGAGCATCCAAGCTCTCCGGACGGCGGAAGATGAGTTGGCCGCTATTCATGCATCTTTCTGATCGGACTCCGCTCCCTTGGTGGCGAGCTCTAGCGTTACTCCTCCGACGTTGCCGCTCCGGCTTCCTCTGACGCCCTCCTCTGCTGAAGTTTTGAACGACACGTTGCAGGATGTGGTTGCCAGTTTCCATCGTCATTTGAAGAGGGGAATCGAGGCCGCTGTAGAAAGAGGGACCTCTTTTACCTTGGCCCGAAGATGCGCCCATGGTCAAATAAACATCCTTAGGGATCTTCCTGATGATGCAGGAATGGCTTCGCTTCTGGAGGCAAAATTGCTGGAGGTTGATTAGCTGGTGTCCGAGCTTCGAGTATTGCGGCAGGATGATCTGCCTGCTGTTATAAACGAGAAGCGGAATTCCCTTATTGCTGTTATAGAGAGGACCAGAGCGGCTCAAGATAAGACCCGACCGGCCGCACTGAAGGATCTCAGCAACTTAGCTGATCGGTATGATCAATTGAGTTATGCGACCGAAAACGTTGTGGCTCGGGAGGAGTCTGTCTCTCGTGAGATTACCGAGAAGCGGGAGCAGATCCTTGCGCTTCAGAAGAAGTTGACTTTCCTGGAGTCTGAACTCGAGACTGCCCGCAATGACAGGGGGCTAATTGTTCAGGAAGCTGACAGGGTTACTCAAGCTTCGACTGACCTGGAGGCTATCTTGAAGAAATTGGAAGATGACTGTCAGGCGCTCCTGGATTTGGACAATGAGGAGCGGTTACTCCAGGAGGTCGAGCGTCGCGCTCGGCAACGGATTGAGCGGGAGACCACCTCAGTGAGAGTCCGCCTCCTAGAATTGAGTAACACTGAAATGTAGTCGGCCTTTTCTTTTTCCTTCTTTTTCTTTCTCTTCTCCCTCTTTTTTTTTTGAAAGGGACGTGGTCCCGAAGTATGTAGTACTTCTTTTCTTCCTTCAAATAAAGAGTATTTTCCGTTCTACCCTTCATTTGTATTGCCTGTTGTGCCTGTGATATTGTGGTGATGTTCTCCCCCGCATAGGGGATATATTTGTGGACCTGTTACCCATGGCGTACCTTGGTTTTAGGTAGAGATAACAAGTTTCGGTCAGGATGCCTGAAGCAGCCATAGCAAAGTGGTCATGGGTGCTCTTGGTATTGAGAAAAGAATTACCGTAGAGCAGCTGGGCTCCTGGGGCATGATGAGGTGATAGGTTTGTGTTAAGAAATTTAGCTGAGGATATTTGTGGGCCTATTACCCTTGGCATACCCTGGTTTATGATACGGATAATAGGATGAAAGAGAACTGACATACTTGCTCAGAGGTAACGAGGACATGGTAAGTAGGAAAGTTTTTTGAATCGTAGAGCCTTCCTACTCAGAGGTAATGAGTACATGGCAGGAGCGAACTCGACGGAGGGTATTGGTGGTCAACAGAGGACATTTGTGGTCAACAGAGGACATCTGTGGTCAACAGAGGACATTTGTGGACCCATTACCCTTGGCGTACTCCAGTTGTGGGTATAGGTAATAGGTCGAAAGGGGATCATCATACTTACTCAGAGGTAATGAGGACATGGCAAGTATGAAGGTTTCTTCGACGGAGCCTTCCCCTTCAGAGGTAATGAGGACATGACAGGAGTGGGCTCAATGAAGGGGGGTACGTAGAATAACTCAGAGGTAATGAGGACATGGAAATTCTATGTAGGGGTGATTTGTTTTTGGCAGAAATGGGACGACTCAGAGGTGATGAGGACATGGTCGTCTCGGAAATTTGTGGATCCGTTACCTTTGTTGTGCACTGGGAGTGCAAGTATTAGATCATGAGGGAGGATCTCTTGTAGGAAAAAAGTTCAGCGGTATGATCATACATAACTTTCTACCTGAAAGAGTGACCAGGATGTGAGTTCAGAGGCACCATCGGGTATATGACTCGAGAATCTGGAGAATGGTGAGTGTGAGTTCAGCGGTACCAGCGGGTGCATGACTCGAAGATCTGGAAAATTATGGGGTGAGTTTATTGGTACTAGCGGGTACATGACTCGAAGATCTGGAAAATTATGGGGCGAGTTCATTGGTACTAGCGGGTACATGACTCGACAATCCATAAATGTTAGAATCAAAGTGTAAGTTCAGAGGTACCAGCAGGTACATGACTTAAAAATTTGGGATATCTTTATGGAAGAAGGGCATGAGTTCAGCGATACACGCGGGTACGTGACTCAAAAATCTGTGAATGTTGGAATCAAAGTGTAAGTTCAGAGGTACTAGCAGGTACATGACTTGGGAATTTGGGGTATGAGTTCAGCGGTACAAGAGGGTACGTGACTCGATAAGTTGGAAAATTAGGGGGTTGAGTTCAGAGGTACCAGCGGGCACATAACTCGAAACTCTAGAAAATGTTGTTTAAACATAGTATTTCTTCAGGAACTTGCCGTTGACGGGCAACATGAGCAAGTCTCCGTTCTGCTTGGCGAGGCGGTAAGCACCATTGGAGAACACGGCCTCGATGATAAATGGGCCTTCCCATTTTGGCTGGAACTTGCCGGTGGTCTTGTGAGTCATGACCATTGGCCTCCTGACTGCCAAAACAAGATCGCCCACTTGGAATGTTCTGACTTTGACCTTTTTGTTGAAGGCTCCTGAGATGCGTGCTTGGTATAATTCGATCCTTTACTGGGCTAGGAGGCATTTTTCATCTAAGGCCTCTAACTCTTGTAGTCGACGTCGGTAGTTATCATCCGTTGTCAATTGATAAGTGTGGGCGACTCGGAGTGAGAGAATCTGAGTCTCTAATGGGAGAACTGCCTCACTCCCGTACACCAGAGAGAATGGTGTATTCCCGGTGGCTGTTCGAACCGTGGTGCGATAAGCCCATAAGTACTCGTCGAGCTTCTCGTTCCAGTCGCGTTTGTTGGAGGAGACAAATTTCTTGAGGAGTTTGATGATTGTTTTGTTGAATGCCTCTGCTAACCCGTTTGCTGCCGGGTTGTACGGTGTCGAAGTGACATTCTGAATGCGGTGTTTGTCGCAGAATCGGTAGAATGCGTGGCTTATAAACTGCGGACCATTATCATGGATGATCCTTCGGGGCAGTCCAAAGCGATAGATGACGTGGTGCTTCAGGAAGCTGATTACGTTCGAAGTCTTGACTTCGGCGAGTGGGACAACCTCTGCCCACTTTGAGAAGTAATCAGTGATCGCAAGTATGAAGCGATGTCCTCGGGAGGAAGGTGGGGTGATTGGACCAATGATATCCATTCCCCATGCTTCGAATGGCCAGGACGCCACTGTCGGATGTAGAAATTCGGATGGTTGGAGAATGAAGTCTGCGTGGACTTGACAGGCCTTGTATTTTCGGGCATAATCTATTGCATCAGCCACCATCGTGGGCCAGTAGTAGCCCATCCGGCGAAGGCGGTCTTACAGCTTAGGGCCAGGCTGATGGGCCCCGCAGACACCGTCATGAGCCTCTCGTACGGCTTCTTTGGCTTCTGCGTTCGACAAGCACCGAAGTAGTAATCCGTCGTAGGAGCGGCGATACAGCATTTTTGTCTCTGTATCGTAAAAGAATCTGAGAGAACGCCGTCTGATAGAAGTAGCCTCCTTCGGGTTCTCGGGCAGGATGTCGTAGACCACGAAGTCTATGAATGGTTGTCTCCAGTCTGGCGCTTCGTCGATCATCTGAGCAGAATAACTCGCCATGGCTTGAACGTTGTT
Organism: Iris pallida; assembly: GCA_029216955.1. NCBI lineage: Eukaryota > Viridiplantae > Streptophyta > Magnoliopsida > Asparagales > Iridaceae > Iris > Iris pallida. The sequence goes on along the minus strand of JANAVB010039212.1, from coordinate 14,793,019 downwards.
CTTGGGGCAGACCAGCTCATGGCCGATTACATCGACCGAATGATGAGAGTGGTTTGGCACTGCTAGGGAAGCAGCCAGGCCTGCTAGGGCATCAGCTTCGATATTTTGGAGTCTGGGGATGTGTTCGATGAAGAATCCCTCGAATGATGAGATAATGTTGATCGCTATTTGGTGGTAGGGGATCATATCTTCATGGCTGACTTCGTACGTCCCCCGAATCTGGTTGACGATTAATTACGAATCGCCGTATGCTTCAAGGTATTCTACCCCCAGTTCTCTTGTGAGTTGGAGGCCAATGACCAAAGCGTTGTACTCGGCCACGTTGTTAGAGCAGGGTTCCGTGAGAGAGTAGGCGTGATTGATCACTAGCCCGGTAGGAGAGACCAATACTACTCCGACTCCGACGACGATGTTTCCCTTGGGTCCGGTTCTTGAAGCGCCATCGAAGAACATTCACCATATGTTATCGTGGGTGGTTGTATTTGAATCGGCGACCTCATCTGGGATTTCTTCGTGTATTCTGGATGATTTCGATCCTGGATGGGCCGCCAAAAAGTCTGCCAGGGCTTGACCTTTGACAGCCTTCTGCGGGACGAAGATCATATGATAGGGGGACAGCAATATCGCCCATGTAGCGAGGCGGGAGCTGAGTGCCCCAGGTTTGGTCATGAGGACCCTGAGAGGGTTGATTCGTGAGATCACATGTATGGTTTGCCCCGTGACATAGTGCGGCATTTTTTGAATAGCGAATACCAGGGCGAGGCATTCTTTCTCCACAGCGGTGTATCGGTGTTCGGGCTCGACCATCATTCGGCTGAGATAGTAAATAGCCTGCTCGTGGCCTGTATCGTTGTTTTGTGCCAGCAGGGCACTGAGGGAGTGTTCCATTGCTCGTACATAGAGCAGGAATAGTTTTCCAGGGGCCGGGGCCACCAGGACTGGAGGATTTGATAAATATTCTTTGATGTCATCGAAAGCGTGCTGGCATTCCTCGTCCCATACGAATGAGACTCCCTTCTTCATGAGGTGGGTGAACGGTCGGCATCGTTCGGAGAGGTTGGAAATGAACCTCCTGATATAAGCTAGCCTCCCTTGGAGGCCTCTAAGTTCACGGAGATTTCTCGGGGGGCCCATCTCCATGATTGCCCTCGTTTTCTTGGGGTCTACATGGATACCCCGTGCAGTGATGATGAAGCCCAATAACTTCCCGCTGGATACGCCCAAGAACGATTTCGTAGGGTTCATCTTCAGATTGTGGGCTCGCATTAAGTTGAACACCGTTCTCAGGTTTTGCAGATGATCTTCCTTACGGCGACTCTTGACGGCGATGTCATCGACATAGCATTCCACTGTCTTGCACAAATGTTCTCTGAAAATGATACTCATGGCTCGCTGATATGTAGTGCCAGCATTCTTTAGACCGAATGGCATGACTGTGTAGCAGTATGTGCCAATCGGGGTTCAGAATGAGGTGTGCTTTTCGTCGTCGGGAGACATCTTGATTTGATTGTACCCCGAGAATCCATCCATGAATGACATACGTTCAAAGCCGCATGTATTGTCGATCATGATGTCTGTGATAGGAAGGGGAAATTCATCTTTGGGGCATGCCTCATTCAGGTTGCGGAAGTCGATGCAGATTCGAATCTTCCCATTCTTCTTGAGGATGGGTACTATATTGGCGACCCAATCAAGATGTTGCTCTTCACGAATGAAGCCGCTGGCTATTAGCTTGTTGACTTCAGCTTCGATCGCGTCCATGACGCCTGGGCGGAAGCGTCGTTGTTGCTGCTTGACTGGCTTTGCATCTGGCCGTATATTGAGTTTGTGGAGAGCGATGTCAGGATTTAACCCCGGCATGTCTTCATAGCTCCAGGCAAACACATCAATGTATTCTCTGACAAGTTCTAACAGCGACTCTCGTTCTTCGTCAGTTAGGCTTTTACTGATAAAGATCGGTTTTGGAGAAGATTCGCTGCCGAGATCCACTTGTATGACCTCATCTTCAGTAGGAGGTTCTCTCAGTTTGAACCGCTTTTCCCATTGTGCGTCTAATTGCTGGGCCCATGGCTCTAGCTCAAGGATTTCGGGAATGTCTTCGTCTTCCTCGTAAGCGTCGGTGAATGCCATGTTGACTGACATGACTTATCTGAACACATCTCCGATGCTGGTATCTGAGTCGGAAGTCGGTGATCAGGTTGAATGTGACTGCCAGTCACATTCTTCATCTGAGCTTTCAGGGGTCATAGTAGGCGTTACATACCCTAAACCGTATCGGGTTTTGTTATAGTAGTTCCGTGGTTTGCCCGCCGGGGCTGGTGTCTTCAAAGGTAATCGTCGTCCAGTGCCGTAGTTCAGTCCTGGCATTGTCTCTAGATCATACCCCTGTTTCTGCATGAGATATTTGGATTGAGGGCTATAAAGATACAGAGGCAGTCTTCCAGCATCTGACCCGAAGTCGACTTCTTCCATGGCGAGGGGATGCGGGTTGTTCGTCCGACCGAAGATGATTGGGTGGTCCCCTCCCTCGATTATTCGGTAAGCGTCTTCTACTGGAGTAAGTTGGATAGCGGTGTACACATTTGTCACCTGTGTATGTAGGTGAGTGCCTATACCGTGTTCCATAGCATATATTGTATATAGCTTATTGAGCTCGGTGTAGTTCAGAGATAACCCTTTATTGATGAAGTAAGGTATCTTTTCTAGAGGGATTACATCATCTGCGAAGGGAGCGTCAGTGTGGGCAGCCACATACTTGGCTAGCTCTGGTTCCTCTTCGGCTACCCTCTGTATGAATGAAGATTGAGAGGGCGTCCTAGTCAGCTTGATCTTCAGAGGTTCAACTGTCAGAGCGAAGCGTGGGGTTGTCGGTAGACTAGCAACCCCCAGTCTGGTACTTGATGTGGAGCGAGGGGTGGCTGGTTCGCTTGAAGTGTCAGACCTCGCATCGGGGTGACGACCTTTCTTAGGCAGGCGTATCGTCAGAGGTCTATCAGAGGGATTGAGCTTCTCTATTTGGGATTGACCGACTCTCGGCAATCTGATGGTAAGTGGCCCTGTCGTGGGTCTCGGTACCTGGCCGGACCTTGGCAGCCGGATTCTCAACTGCTCTTCCTGTGCCGAGAGGCTGATCGCGTCCTTACGCAGCGTGGCCATAAGGGGTGCAGAATTGCCTGGCTTGCGAGCCTGGAGGTGGATTGTCAGAGGTTCTTCTGATCCCGTGGTTGCTTCAACATCAGTTTGTTCATTTCCTCCTTCAAGGTGCCTCTTCGACTTTTCGTATAGGCAGGAGTCCGAGTAATAAGATTCGACCCCTTTGAAGGGATCGATGTCAGCAAATTCTGTCCTCACGAAGCCGTACTTGTCGACATATTTGAAGCATTGGTGTAGCGTGGAAGGCACGATCATGTAATCGTGTATCCAAGGGTGCCCTAAAAGGATGTTGTATGAAGTGTCGGCATCTATGACGTAGCAAGTGACTTCTGATTGGCGATCGCCAATCTGACATTTCAGACGGATCTTCCCGATTGGGTAGCTTCTGCCCGAATTGAACCCGCTGATGGCGGTATTTGTAGGGGTCAGGCGATGCATCGGGATGCAAAGATGATGCAGTAGTCCTTTTGGAATGATGCTTATGGAAGACCCAGGGTCAATGTGCATCCGGTCCACCTTTATGTCGCCGATGTAGCCTGTGTAGTATAATGGGCGATCGTGTAGATTAGTCTTGATGAGCATGTCTTGGGGAGTGAAGACGATGTTGGGCATTGCTCCCGTACAGGCACTGTCTTGGAGGTCTGCGGGCTGATTTTCTCCCGTGAGGTTGACCTGAGCCAGGTACGCGTCGGCATTTTGAAGTGCATCGCTCAAAGCTGTGCGGATATCCTTTGAGAGCCTCAGGAGTTCATATAAGGACAATTTGGCCGGTGTATTGGCCAGTTGCGCCAAGATGTCGAAGTTGTAGGGCCTCTCCAGCCCCTGAGGTGTTTTCTTTCGGAGGGATTTGTCGAAGCGAGTCTCCTTCGGCCTAGGCTTGTCGGTCATCGAAGGCTGAGCCGGTCCCGGAGCATCCGTGGTAATGGGCGTATGATCATCAGTCGAGTTTTCAGCCACAGGTTGAAATTGTGCTCCGGATCGAGTAACAACGGCCGTGACTTCCTCTTCATCTGCTGAGGTGGTACGGCAGGATCTGACTTTTCTACTTTTCTTTTTAGAAGATGGAGTAGACTGAGTTACCTCGTGGACTAGGTCCGGATGGACCCACATGATTTCCTCTCGTGAGGTGGTGAGGGGTACTAGACCAGCAGCTTGAGCAGGCGGGAGATTAGCAATCTCCATCGTTGTCAGAGGGATGGGTATAACCCCGTCCTGGGTCTCTGTTGGAGGGAAGCTGCCGAATTGTACGGACACCATGTTGGCTGCCACGGTTACCACCTCGAAATCGATGGCCAGAGCGTTCGAATCGATGAGGTTTTGGATATATCGTTTCAGTTGGTAGCAGTCGTGCGTAGCATGGTGGACGTAGCGGTGGTAATGGCAGAACTTTGGGTTCTCCAGATCAGCCGGCCGAGGCTCCCGTATTGGTGGAGGAAGCTGAATCCTATCTCCTTGTATGAGCATGTCCAAGATAGGCTTGACGTGACCGTCTTCAAAAGAGTAAGTGATTTGAGACCATTGTTTGTCCGCAGGTTACGACTCAGGCTTCTGGGCTGTATCGGCCACCATAGCCTGCTTGCCTCTGTTGTCCCGGTTGTTGGAGGGGCTATCCCCATTGTCGTTGGTGGTGCTGGGACGCTTGCTCTTGTTCTCTCCCTCTGAGATATGTAATCCCAGTTGGCGAGCCTTCTTTAATCGTTCTTCGGCACTTGTAGCACTAATGATAAAAGCCTTCCAGTCCTTGAATTGACTCTCGCCCATCCAGAGACTGATTGTTGGGAGTAGTCTTTTTTGGCAAATTTCGATCAAGGAGGAGTCCGGGTTGCCAGATGGTAACTTCATTGCGGTTTGACGAAACCGCTCAATGTAATTCCTTGTCAGCTCTTTCTCTCCTTGAATGACGTCCATGAGGGTAGACATCGTGACGTCCTGCCCTACCTCATAGAACCTCTCCAAGAACAGGCATTTGAAGCCAGCGAAGGAATGGATGCAATTGTCCGGCAGGTTGCGGTACCAATCGAAGGCGACTCCTTCCAATGCCCCAATAAATAACCGTGTCAGGATAGCGTCATCATGGGGCAGATGGTCGGTAGTAACCTCGAAGTAAGTGATGTACCGATTTGCTGAGGTCTTGCCATCATAGGGGTTGATATTGAACGGCTTATATCTTGGTGGAAATGGAACATCCCTCCATTCAGCAGGATATGGTTGCCGTATTCTGAAGTCTTGAGAGTTTTCTCTGGCGTGGAACATGGCTCGGAGCTCTTGAACTTCTCTCCTTACTTCTCGGGTCTCAACTGTCCCAGTCGGAGCCGTTACTTCGGGAGGATTATTGCCCGGGTTCGGTGTCGCTGAATTTGAATCTACATTGATTGGGGGACCCGTGCTTGTCTGGCCAAGTGTCACCCCCTGCAGATTAGGAAGCGCCGCTTTGATCTCGTCTACAGACTTGACCAAGGCGTGCAATATGGCCTCTAAAGTGTCGATGCGCTGGCGATCATCGGAACCGCCTTGATTGCTGTCTGTCATGAACACCGTCTTCACATGAGGAGTGACGGTAGGAGTGGTGGAGGATGTACCCTCCGAGTCGTACCCGTGCATCGAGAAATTATCAGGATATGTGGGGATATTCTCTTCAGGTTCAGACTCGGAAGGAACACTACCCCCGGCTTCGGAGCTTGCTTCGTCTAGGATGTCCTTGGGGACGTCGATATCTCTTCAGGTTCAGACTCGGAAGGAACACTCCAGTCCGTATTCCTGAAATGTCGGATTGTCATAGATGTTTGGAGGAGTGCTACCCCCAGTTCCGACGACCCCTAATGTTGCAGACGACGAACTTCCTACCGCAGCAGTTTTCATCTTCGAACGGGTGTGTTGAAATACTCCAGTGGAGGATAACCCTTTAGACGACGGTTTCTTAGCTGCAGTAGTTGACACATTTGGGCTGGAGATGCTCGTTTTCTTCCCACTTCCCTTGGCGAGAACTTTCTGCGCGGACTTGCAGGAGACAACAGGAGGTGTCTCGTCTTCTGAGCTCGGGTGATGTAGACTTTGGAAGACGGATGGCTGGTCTTCCGTCACCGCCGCATTGCTGCAACAGTAGTTGACGATGATCTGGGTGCATTGATGTCCGTGTGAGGGCTCTTTACACCCCGAAGCTCCTTCTCTTTCCTTGCGTTTGTGGAGGATAACCTCACGCAGGTCAGAGGAACCACTTTGTCTGTTTGCCGTCGGGGGCTGGACTTGAGTGATTTTATATAACTTTCCATCAGAGGCCCGCATGATAATCAGTGGGACGCCCCGATAGTCAGAGGTTGGGGCAGTCGTCTGGACTTGATGAGCCCGCGCTGCCCTAGACTTCCTTCTTTTAGCACTTGTGGGTGCGTAATAGGAGGAGTCTAAGTCGAATACCACAGAGTCTGGATTATCATCCAGAGAATGATCAGAGTCAGGACCACATGAAAGCCGATCGAAGACTGATCGAGAGAAGCGTGGGACGGATGCTATGCGGCTAGCATTGGGTACCGTGCAGGCTGTCTGCATGCGACTGTCTTTTGTTGTAGGATGAGTCTTTATGCGGTTAGGAGTCACGACCGTGCAGGCTGACCGCATGCGGTTGGCATCTGTGGTCGCATGAGTCTCATCCGTGCGGTTGGCAACTGTAGCCGCATAAGTTATGCGGCTGACAGATGTGGCCGCATGAGTTTTCTTTATGCGGTCGACGGTTGTAGCCGCATGGACTTTCTCCCTGCGGCTAATACTCTTCTGCGGCTCGGATCGCGTAGAGTTCCTCTTTACCCCTGCAAGTCCAGCATCATAGTGTTTTCTTCTGCCGAACTTGGGGACAGCAGAGTTGTCTACGGTCTGAAGTGGGGCCGCAGGGGAGTCTTTCTCGCCATCTTGAGCAATAGAGAGCACCCCATCAAGGGCTTGCGGAGGAGCAAATGATTTTGGCCTCCACTCTTTACGAGCCTTTATGGTGTAGGTGCGCTTCTGGACCGGGCCAATGCTACCTTCAGAGAGCATCTCTTCGAACGCCTGTTGGTCGAAGCGTACGACCATCTTCTGTTGTGTAGAGCTAAGTTTGGCTGCGTCCGATTGCGTTACCAACTCCTCAGCCGTGGAGAAGTTAGTCCCCAGCAGAGTCGCCATCGTGTTTGCCATTGATTGTAAAAGTATAGAACAATTATCGGAGGACTGAACTTAGACTCACAATACAAACTCGCTCGTACAAAGAAAGCCTAGGGACGAAAACCTAGGTACAGCAGTCTAGGTACGATTATTTATTTTAGATTCTGGGGGATGACGATAGAGGCTCGGGAAAGCGACGGCCGCTCTGCCTTACTCCTTGGACGATCAGTACGCAGCCTTGACTCGGGGAAGATCTGCTTGTTCGTTGACGAAGAAATGCCTTCTTGCTCTCTCTCTGATTGCTCTCCTGGCTTCTCTCTCTCTGTGTATATTCTCTCTCTGACTATGGGGGAAGTCTCTCTGTGTATATGTATTCTTTTCTGGTTTTTTTTCTTTTGTATATCTCTCTATATCTTACAAGGGAATGGCACCTTGCTATTTATAATAGCGGGATGTGATCACTAGGGTTGCCAATGATTAGCTCTTGGAGATGGCGGCGGCCTGGGGATTGATCAATCCAGGCCGTTCGTTTTTGATTGTGACGAATCAGAACCATTAAGGGTAGATTACACCAAATCCCCATTAGCAATTAATGCTGATTGGCATAAATCTTCCTTATAATGATTCTCTAATATCTGCAAATAAATCAAATTTATTCTCCTGCCACGTGCTCCAGATCACTGGGATTCGACCCGATCCTGGATTGCCATAAATCTGGGAGATTGATCGGCTGAGGACACGTGTCCTGAGAGCCAATGGTCACTGATTGCGCATGCAGATTGGGCCGCATGAGATTTGGGCCGCATAAATTTTAGGCCGCATAAGACTTGGGACACGTGTCAGGGCTGTCTGGGCAGTGGCCCCCTCCTTCAGACTTCTGAACCATATGATGAGCCGCATGAACCACATAATGGTGTGTCTGCTTGAGCCGCATGGGCATAATCTTCTTGAGCCGCATAGGGATGATTACACTCGAGCCACATGGGACAGCTTCACTCTGAACCGCATGGGAAGTCTTTACTTCGAGCCGCATAAGCACACCCATGTGGCAGGGCCACGTGGCATTTTGTTGCTCTCGGGAGATCGTGTCAGAGATTTCTTTCTCTTCCCTAGAGATTCATCATCATGACAGAGTCATAATTACCTGCTTTGGTGTCAGGTCTGTCAACTTTTCAGAGGGGTCAGCCGTCAAAGCAATTAATGCAGCATGGATCGGAGGGGAGCACTGTTACGCCACATGTCTTCTGAATCGTATGGAATGCCTCCGGCCGCATAGCTCCTTATGTCGCATGACTCCCTGAGCCGCATGCGTTTTCTGAGCCGTATGGGTCTTTCTTGGCCGCATGAGTCAATTTCTTTAGTATTTTCCATGCTTCTAAACCAGCAGCCTGGTCTCGGGGAGGTGGAAGGTTAGCGATCTCTATCTTTGCTCTGGGGACGGGTACTACTCCATCTTGAGTCTTTGTCAGAGGAAAGCTGCCAAATTGTACTGACACCATGTTGGCTGCCATGGTCACCTCTTCGAAATCAATGGTCAGGGCCTTAGAATCGATGAGATGTTGGATGTATCGCTTCAGTTGGTAACAGTCTTGTGTAGCATGGTGGACATAGCGATGGTAGTAGTAGTACTTGGGGCCCTCTATCTCTGCAGGACGATGTTCACGCCTTGGAGGAGGGAGCTGAATTCGGCCTCCTTGTATGAGCATGTCCAAGATGGGCTTGACATGGCCGTCCTCGAAGGAGTAGGTCATCTGAGGCCACTACTTTTCTGCCGACTTTGATTCGGGCTTTGGGGATGTGTCGGCCACCATAGCCTGTTTGCCCTTGTTGTCTCGATTGTTGGAGGGGTTACCACCATTGTTGCTGTTGGCGTTAGGGCGTTTGCCCTTGTCCTCCCCTTCCAAGATGTGCAATTCCAGTTGGCGAGCTTTCTTCAACCTGTCTTCTGCGCTAGTGGCACTGATGATGAACGTCTTCCAATCCTTGAATTGACTTTCGCCCATCCAGAGGCTGATTGTGGGAAGCAGTCTCTTTTGACAAATTTCAATCAAGGAGGAATCAGGGTTACCGGAAGGCAACTTCATCGCGGTTTAGCGAAACCGCTCAATATAGTTCCTTGTCAGCTCCTTTTCTCCCTGAACAACGTCCATGAGGGTGGACATTGTCACGTCTTGTCCTACTTCATAGAACCTCTCTAGGAACATATGTTTGAACCCGGCAAAGGAATGGATGCAATTGTCCGGCAAGTTGCGGTACCAGTCGAAGGCGACCCTTTCCAATGCTCTAATGAACAACCGCGTAAGGATGGCGTCGTCATGAGACAGATGGTCGGTTGTGACTTCGAAGTAGGTGATGTACCTGCTTGCAGATGTCTTCCTATCATATGGATTGATGTGGAATGGTTTATATTTTGGTGGGAAGGAAACAACTCTCCATGCGGCAGGATACGGTTGTCGTATCCTGAGGTCCTGACAGGTTTCTCGGACGTGGAACATGGCCCGGAGCTCCTGGACCTCTCTTCTTGCCTCCCTAGCTTCGTCTGCAGCGGCGGGAGCCGATATTTCAGGAGGATTATCACCCGGGTTTGGTGCAGCTGAGTTCGAGTCCGCATTGACCGCGGGACCCAAGCTTGCTTGGCCAGGCGTCCTTTCTTGCAGAGTTGGAAGAGCCGCTTTGATCTCGTCCACGGACTTGACCAAGGCATGCAATATAGCCTCCAGAGTGTCGATGTGTTGGCGATCACTGGGACCATCTTGGTTGCTGTCCGTCATGAATACCATCCTCACATGAGGAGAGATGGAAGGAAAGGTGGAGGACGTGCCCTCTGAGTCATACCCTGGTACAGAGAAGTCGTCAGGGTATGTGGGAATGTTCTCCTCTAGTTCGGACTCAGAAAGAGTGGTACCCCCAGCTTTAGAGCTTGTCTCGTCTTGAGAGTTGTGGGCGTCCTCGGGGACGTCGGAACCTGCTGCATCTGTTGGGGGAACTGTTTCCCCTGGATTACCTTCTTGGAACACCAGATTGTCGTGGACGTTTGGAGGAGTGCTACCCCCGGCTCCAGTGCCTCCCAGAGATGTGGATGATGAATTTCCAAGTGTGGCAAATTTTGTCTTTGAGCGGGTGCCTTGGAAAACTCCTTCCGTAACGGTCGTGGACAACCGCTTAGAAGAGACTTTCTTGGTTGCGATTTTTAGGATGGAGACGTTTATTTTCTTCCCTCTCCCGCTGCCAGGGATCTTTTGAGCAGAATTGCAGGAGGCAACGAGAAGTGCCTCATCTTCTGAGCTTAGGTGTTGCAGCCGTTCGAAGACGGACCGTCGGTCTTCTTGTACTGCCGTTTTGTTGTAGCAACAGTTGACAATGACTTGGGTGCAGTGATGTCCCTGAAAGGACTCTCTGCACACTGAGTTTTTGTCTCTTTCCTTGCGTTTGTACAAAATTACGTTGTGCAAGTCATCCATTTTGTGGGTCCGGGAGTCCCGAGCACATGAGTGTGTTGGCACCATGTTTGCTCCCTGATTGGAAGACTTTTGGGAACCACTCTGTCCATTTGCCGCCGGGGGCTGGACACGGTTGGTTCTGTACAAATTTCCATCAGGGGCCCGTGTAATAGTCAGCGGGATGCCCTGATAGTCAGAAGTTGGGACAGCTGTCTGAGCTCGATGAGCCCACGCTATCCGAGACTTCTTCCTTCTAGCACCGGAGAGTGTGTAGTAGAAAGAGTCTACAGAGACTAGCACATGAGAGCATCTAGGGTCAGGACCGTCCGAGAGGCGGTCGAAGACTGACCGTGAGCCGCATGGAGCCGATGGTATGCGGCTGGGTTTGGTGGCCGTGCAGGCTGGCTGCATGCGGCTGGTATGTGTGGCCGCATGAACCTTCGGGATGCAGTTGAAAGTCGTGATCGTACAGGCTGCCTGCATGCGGCTGGCAGTTTTGGCCGCATGGACTTTCTGCATGCGGCTGACTTCTGTGGCCGCATGAGTCTTCTCCATGCGGCTGGCGGTTGCGGCCGCATGAGCCTTCTCCATGCGGCTGGCGCCCTTATACGGCTTGGACCGCATAGAGTTCCTCTTTGCCCCTACAAGTCCAGCATCATAATATTTTCTTCTGTCGGACTTGGGGACAGCAGAGTCCTCTATGGTCTGAAGTGGGGCCGCAAGATAGACTTCACCGCTGTCTTGGGCAACAGAGAGTACTTCTTCGAGAGATTGGGGAAGAGCAAATGATTTGGGTCTCCACTCCTTGCGGGCCTTCTTCGTGCGGGCTCGCCGCTGGACCGGGCCAGCGCTCCGGTCGGAGAGCATTTCTTCAAACGCCTGCTGGTCAAACCGGGCGACCAGCATTTGTTGAGTGGAGCCAAGTTTGGCTGCGTTCGATTGCATCACCAACTCCTCAGCCGTGGAGAAGTTAGTCCCCAGCAGCGTCGCCATCGTGTTTGCCATTGATTATAAAAGAACAGAACAGTTATATTGGAGGACTGGACTTTTACTTCACAACACAAACTCGCTCGTACAAAGAAAGCCTTGGGACGAAAACCTAGGTACAACAATCTAAGTGCAATTATTTAGTTTTTCTGGGGGGTAACGGTAGAGGCTCGGAAAAGCGACGGCAGCTCTGCCTTACTCCTTGGACGATCGAACGTAACCTTGGCTCTGATGAAGAAATGCTCTCAGAATATGTGGGAGACTCTTCTGTGTCCCGCTGCTCTCTCTGTGTATCCAGCCAGGGGGGTCGTCTCTGTCTGGTCTCTTTTGTAAGGGAATAGCACCTTGCTATTTATAGGAGTGGGGTGTGATCATTAGGGTTTACAATGATTGCCCCTTAAAAAGTCGGCAATTTGGGGATTAATTACCATTTTTCTTGATCATGCTTTGTTGGCAATTAATCTGGACCGTTAATCTTGATTGCAACAAATCTGGGCAGTTAATGTTGATTGCGCCAAATCCGTATGGACAATTAATGTTGATTGCCATGAATCTTTGTGATTTATTATGACAAGCTCGGATCTCCTGCCACGTGTTTAATCTGCTTGATTGCAATAAATCTGATTTGATCCGAGTAATTGTGATGATTGTAACAAATCTAGGTTGTTATGATTTGCTAGCAGCCATAACTCCGAGGAGATAAGACCGCCACGTGTTGAGGCAGAGCCGCATGAGTGCGGTCTCTAAGTGAACCGCATACGGGTGGCCCCCCATAATCCTAGCCGCATGAAGGTAGCAGCCGCATGAAGAGGGTAGCCACATGAAGGAGGCAGCCGCATGAAGAGGGCAGCCGTATGAAGAGGGCAGCCGCATGAAGGAGGCAGCCGCATGAAGAGGGCAGCCGCATAAGGGTGGCAGCCGCATGAAGAGGGCAGCCGCATAGGGGTGGCAGCCGCATAGGGAGCTTTGGGACTTGGCGGATCATGCCAGTTATATAAAAGATTTTTTTCTTTTTTCTAGGAGCACGCCATCATGTCAGAGCTATCATTTCAACTTTATGTCAAAGTTGTCACTTCGCCTTTCTGTTAGAGCTGCCGTCAGGGCATTTAATGAGGCAGTTGCTTTATGGCCAGCTGTAGCGACGAACTGCTTAGGGCTACGTGGCTCCTGTAGAAACGAAATCGTAAAGCACAATACTCTAGAGGGGGGGAGGGGTGAATAGAGTTGGCAGTGGAATAATGCTAATTAAAAAATATTAGCAGCAAGATCACAGAATAATAATCACAACTAAATAATGTAAAGGCAGGGATAAGAAAGCATACGCAAAGACAGCGATGTATACTGGTTTTCCTCTGTTGAGGACTAGTCCAGTCGGTAGAACTCTTGCTACCAGTTGAATCCACTATTGGCAAAATCGCAAGTTTTCTTACAAAGTCCTTGCAACTTCTACAACGTGAGCTTTGATACGAAGAACTCGTCCAACTTCAATTGTGAAGAGGTATTCTTCTATCAAGCCTTCTGATTACAATCACTCAGAAACTTCTAGACCGTACCGCACTGGCAAATCGACTAGAGGATTGTAATTGGCTTGGGATCTGAAAATTAAAGCTCGAGAAAACTCTTTGGAAGATTGAAAGCTTTAAGTAGAGAGAAGATTGAAAGTGAATGAGTGAGTTAAAATGATCAAAATCCTTCTCTATTTATAGGACTTCCAAAGACAGAATTCTGGCAGAATTCGGGCAGAATTCGGGCAGAACTCTATGAGAAAATCTCGGTCAAATCCGCAACTGCAGGAGGACCAAGTTTAAAAGAATACAAAAACAAAATGGCCACTAACCGAACTCTGGCCGAACTCTGGCCGAGTTCTGTTAGGGTTAGGTTAGGGTTTTAAAAATAGTTTTTGGGAATTTTTGAAAACCTTTTTGAAGCTTTTGTTAATACGAATGTTTTTCAAAACTAAGGATATTTTAAAAACATTTTGAAATCATTTTTGAATAGCCTATTTGCCAGTACGACTCGGTGTACATTATATTCCTAGACTCAAATAAAATGAAAAATATATTGCTCAAAGAAATACAGACTCGAACAGGCAAACAACACTTCGGTCTTGAACTGAGTAGATAGCCGTTCTTGATCATGTCCAAGTGTCCGAGATATCCTGACTAGTTCTATATATCGAGACAGAGTTTGATCAATTATTAAAATCAGTTTGTCCATATGACCAATGGGCTAACAATCTCCCCCATTTTGATAATTGACAAACTATGAATGATATAACATTTAAGCTTGGAATAAAATAAAAAATTGTTCATGTCCTGCATTTTCTCAAAAGAATGTTAGATCCTATTTTTCTCCCCCGTTGTTACTTAGCAAAATAATTGCAAAAGAGAAAGCTCTCCCGCAATAAATGCATAAGTAACAAACAGTGAAGAAACACATAAAAAAATAATCAAGACAGATGGTAAGAAAAAATAATGACATCACAGGCATGTATTTGTCTCAGGCAGTTTATAATATAGAAAAAGATGCTAGAAATAAAGAAATAAACTGAAGTGAGACATAAACTACGCATCTCATAAAGATAAAAAGATGTTCAGAAGACATCAATAAATATCCAGTACAAGTCCTCAAAAGAAATACTGATAATAAAATCTAGAAACTTGGACTGTCGGAGCATTTCCAAGTATACAGTAGATAATATCTAAGTCTCAAAAATCAGCTAATATCACATCATCACATCTCCTCATCATTTCAAAAATTTAATTCAAAGATTAGTAATTTCAACCTTCAATTAATATAATTAATATTATTTTATAGATTAAATATTGTTACACAGCGACTGTCTCAGATTAGCTGTAGGAGTACTGTCCCAGCTGGTGGAGGTTCACCGGGGAACTCTTAAGTACCGCTTCGCTTCAACCGTAGTTGTGGTGACAGACAGACTCTTTATTAGCTTGTTTCTAACACAGTTTTTGCATATTGAAATATAATCATAAAACAAAATTAATTGACAATTATTGACGTCCAAAATTTCTAATTCTCGACGTAAATAATTGAAACGATCTTCTGCTAGAGGTTTTGTGAAGATGTCAGCTAATTGATTCTCAGTATCTATGTATACAAGGTCAATATCTCCATTTTGATGATGATCTCTAAAAAAATGATGTCGAATCTCGATATGCTCAGTACGAGAATGACATACTGGATTCTTAGTCAAATTAATTATGCTCGTGTTGTCACAAAAAATGAGAATGTGTGTGTAAAATAAATCATAGTCTTCTAAGGTTTGTTTCATCCACAAAATCTGAGCACAACAACGTCCTGCGGCGATATACTCAGCCTCTGTTGTTGATAGGGCTACAGAATTTTGCTTTTTACTAAACCATGAGACTAATGCCTTGCCTAAGAAATGACATGTGCCATTGGTACTTTTTCTATCAACTTTGCATCCAGCAAAATCTGCATCCGAATAACCAATAAGATCAAAGGACTTAGTTTTGGGATACCATAAGCCAACAGAAGAAGTGCCCTTAAGGTATCGAAAGATACGCTTAACTGCGCACAAATGTGATTCCTTTGGATTAGCTTGAAAACGTGCACACAAACAAACACTAAACATAATATCTGGACGACTAGCAGTTAAATAAAGTAAACTACCGATCATACCTCGATACTTACGTGTGGCGACCGGCTTGCCTTGTTCATCAATATCAAGCTTTGTTGAAGTTGCCATCGGAGTGCCAATAGGTTTGACATTGTCCAGATCAAACTTCTTTAGCAAATCTTTTGTGTACTTGGCTTGATTTATGAATGTTCCATTGTCAGTTTGTTTAATTTGCAGTCCGAGAAAGAATTTCAGCTCTCCCATCATGCTCATCTCAAACTCATTCTGCATACACTTAGAAAATTCTTGACACAAAGATTCATCAGTAGATCCAAAAATAATATCATCAACATAGACTTGTATTAAGAGAAGCTTGCCATTAAAAGACTTAATAAAAAGTGTAGTATCAACCTTGCCTTTTGAAAAACCGTTGTCAAGTAAGAAAGAGCTTAGACGATCATACCAAGCACGAGGGGCTTGTTTCAAACCGTATAAAGCTTTCTTCAACTTGAAAACATGATCAGGGTTTTTAAAATTTGTGAAACCTGGAGGTTGTGCTACAAAAACTTTTTCTTTTATAAAACCATTTAAAAATGCACACTTGACATCCATTTGAAATAATTTAAAATTATGAAAATATGCAAATGCACATAACATGCGAATGGATTCTAATCTCGTAACTGGGGCATAAGTCTCATCATAGTCGATACCTTCTTCCTGATTGTATCCTTGAGCTACGAGTCGAGCCTTATTACGAGTCACTAAACCATTCTCATTAAGTTTATTTTGGAATACCCAACGGGTGCCAATGACTGGATGATCAATAGGCTTGGGAACAAGTTCCCAAACTTGATTCCGTTCAAATTGGTTTAATTCCTCTTGCATAGCATATATCCAAAAATTATCACTACATGCTTCATCAATGGTTTTGGGTTCTAACTGAGAAATGAATGCAACACTAGAAACAATATCTCTACTGGATGTACGAGTACTTACACCTTTGGTAATGTCACCAATTACCAAATCCTTTGGATGATCAGCCGTAAATTTTAATCTTTTCGACAGACTCTGGAGGTAGCTGGTTCCTGGATCTTCTCTAGGAGGATCAGCTAGTGCTGAGCTCGGTTGAGGATCAGCTGGTGTTGAGCTTGGTACAGTTAGATCTTCGTCATTATCATCGATAGTCATTTGATTCAATTCATCAAAGGTGACGTTGATTGATTCTTCGATGATAATAGTTCGTTTGTTGAAGACTCTGTATCCTTTGCTCTTGGCCGCATAACCTAAAAATATACCTTCATCGGCCTTTTCGTCAAACTTTCCCAAATTGTCTTTTGTATTAAGAATAAAGTATTTACAACCAAATATTCTAAAATATAAAACTGATAGAATTCTATCAAACCATAACTCAAATGGAGACTTCTTCGATTTGGGTCGAATTAGAACTCTATTGAGAACAAAATAAGCTGTATTGACAGCTTCAGCCCAGAAATATTTGGGTAGACTAAACTGGTTTAACATAACTCTGGCCATTTCGGATAGAGTTCTGTTCTTACGTTCCACAACTCCATTTTGTTATGGAGTCCTAGGGCTGGAGAACTCTTGTACAAAACCGTGTGTGTCACAAAATTGCTCAAACTCTGTATTCTCGAATTCGCCTCCATGATCGCTTCTAATACGAGTGATCATGTAACCTTTTTCATTCTGTACTTTCTTGCAAAAGGCGACAAATTCGGATAATGCATCATTCTTGCGTGTCAAGAAGTATACCCACGTGTATCTTGAGTTATCATCTATAATTACAAAAGCATATAGCTTACCTCCGAGGCTAGTAACTCTGCTAGGACCAAATAAGTCCATATGTAGCAATTGTAGAGGTCTAGTAGTACATACTGCGTTTACTGACTTGAATGTGGATCTGGTAGCTTTGTTCTTTTCACACTGGCTACATACTCTGGTCTAGTAGTACATATTGCTTTGTTCTTTTCACACTGGTCTAGTAGTACATACTCTGCTAGTAACCCTTATGCCTTTGATTTTCTATATTTTTAAAATTAGATTTTGGTCTACCCCTTTCTCTTTCTTGCGAAAACCCGAGAGGTTCTCTTTCTAAAACCCGCGTGCACAAGCTTCTGTTTCCCGACAGAAAACCCCTTCTCCCAAACCCTTTTCCCCTTCCACCTTCCCTACAACCGTTCTAACATAATCCTTTTCAATCCTAGGAAGCCCTCAAGGCTCCACAACTCCTTAGGAAGTCGACGCACGGCCACGAAGTTGGCATCACTCGATTCAAACGAATCTGCGAGACACAACAGGTTAGTCCACTTCGTGCATGCGGTTTTCCAACTTTTTGATAACTGTTTGCCGCAAAATAAAAACTAATGAGTTCCTATACATTCCTCTACCTCCCCACAAAATTTTAGGACATGGTTTAATCCTGTTTGGTCGGGCAAGCGTTTTGTAAGACGTGTCCAGATTGAACTTATTTTCTTGCACGGTAGTTTTTATCTATTTAGGATGCTTTTCGACACCATAAAATTACTTGGTAACGATCCTATCTCGATCCTCTACGACCCTCATAAATTATATTTTGATATTTTAGTCATTTTTATATTTATTTGTTACCATCTTCGTCGAACAAGTTTACCGTAATTGAATTTTCATTGAAACTAGCGGTACTTTCGATATCCATTATTTCTAATGTGTTCATGATGGCCCGAATATATATTTCCTAACTAAAAAAGTTATTTTCTAATATTTACTGATTTATTTCAGAATTTAAAGATAATATTTTTATATTTATTTTGGTTTCGATTTAATCGGTAAGTTGGCCTATTAAGCCAATTAGTTGATATATTGATGAGAACTGTATTTTATTATAAATATTATGATTAAATAATATTGATAACTATTTTTATAAATTATTCTAGAATTAATAAGTATTATTTTCAGTTTATAATAAGTATTACTTATATCTAGTAGTATGATGATGTATGTATTCGACATGCTTATACATATATTGGATATGCTAGATGGCTAGAATATGTTGTCACTTTATTTTTCATATATATATATATATATATATATATATATATATATATATATATATATTCTAAAAATTTATTTTTATTTATTTTAGAATTTAAATCGAATATTTTTATATTATAAAATATTATTTTTATGTTGGCATGATACTACATGTAGAGGATATATTATATGTAGTTGTCAACTAGTTAGCTAGTATATGTAATAGAGTTTATAAATAGTATATATATTTATGGTAGATATGTTATCTTAGAATTAGAATTGATTTTTGTTGTTTATATTTTAGGGGTTCATGATTATTCGACCGCAGTTGCAGCCGGACCGTTGAGTTACTCTGATTCCCTAGATTCCAGGCAAGATACCTTGCCATTTTCTTCTACTGTTTAATACGTAGATTGTTGTTGTACATAGAAGTAGATATGTTTGTAGAGTACGTCCATGTATGACTTGGGTACTATCGATGGTGTCATCGATATGATAGTGTGTGTGTGACTTAGAGGTTAGAAGACCCTTTCCTTAACAATGAAGTTATTTTCTATGACTTCTATGACTGGATACATATCATGATGAGTGAGATTACATGGTATTGGCACGCACTTCAGTACCCGGCTATCTACCGGTATGAGCGGTTCATGTGACGGAGCATATATATTGATAGGTGAGTCTATATAGAAGACTAGCATTAAGATATGGATTATCCAAGTCATGGATATGATTTGTGCAACTCATGGAAGGGAAAGACTATTAGTAGGTGTATGGGACAGACAATTACACATCAGCCTCAAGGTGCCATGTTATAGACTACTAACATACTTTTTCGACCGTACCAAATACTACGGATACACCAGCATTACTTGACGCTAATGCTACTCCATTACCTACCCATACGGCCCAAAGTCGTCCACGAAGTGCATTCACATCGTTGAATAGATTACCCAGTTATTATTCAGTTCATTATGACATGTGCTTTTTGTATCTTGTTACATCCCTCTGAGGACCTTGTGATCTCTTCGGGTATTGGATGTGTAGTTAGTATAAGAGTACTTGGCTGAGTGTTGATTGCGGCATCGAGATTTCAGGTATATAAAGTTGGTGTTTCAATTTCATATTTGCTTATTCACATTTTGTCCTCCTTGATTTACTCTGCTATTTTAGCCTATTATTTGTAAGCTTATTCTTTTCTCAAGCTTGTTCAAATATATATATTACTAGGTTGCAAACTTTAGTATAATATGTTCATTCTTAGTATTCGTTTATTACTGTGGATTGAGATATAGATTAGTTAGCATATGTTAGTATACTGGACATCATAGTACGTCTAACAAAAGTACATTAAATTGGAAACTTATTTTAGTTCCTATTAGTTGATATGGTTGCATTTCAGTTCCTATGTATTTTGGAACTGGGGTGTGAGATATTTTTGTGGTGGTCCATGCAAGTCGAGAATATATCGCTTCGAATATAATATTGTACCGAGCGAGCCTACAATAGGATAAGAAACTAGGATCTCAATCCACACACTACTACAAAAATGGTTAACAATGACACTTTATAGATGACACTCATAAGAAAATGTCATTAATGATACTTTTAAGGTTTGCTTAGTAGATAATTGTCATTAATAACTTAATTAATGACAGTAAAAAAAATGATGTCATAAAATATGTACTAAGATGACGATTAAGAAAATAAGGGTCATAAATTTTTTTATGGATGTCATCTTTTGTGTATGAAAGAAAAGATGTGGGACTAATAATGAGATAGTAATATTAAGAGTCATATTTAGTTTAAACAATGATAGAGACGTGTTGTGTGTTATAAAATATTGATTAAAGCACTACAAGAAATACCCTATAAGGCAACAAATTATAATTAAAATATAATCATTTTTATAACAAATCATAATTATAATATAAGCAAATAACAACTTTTATTTTAAATATTTAAAGTATTTTTTAACAATATCATAAGAAGAAAATTTTATTTTACGTGCAAAGTGTTTGCCATTGATTGCAAAACTGCAGAACAATTTTGTAGGAGGATTGAACTCAAACTCATAATACAAACTCGCTCGTACAAGGAAAGCCTAGGAATGAAAACCTAGGTACAACAATCTAAGTACGATTGTTTATTTTTGATTCTGGGGGGTGACGGTAGAGGCTCGGGAAAGCGACGGCAGCTCTGTCTTACTCCTTGGACGATCGGACGTAGTCTTGGCTCTGATGAAGAAATGCTCTCGGAATGTGGAAAGACTCTTCTGTGTGTGCCTTTATCTCTCTGTGTGTCCAGCCGAAAGTTTTGCAAGGGAATGGCACCTTGCTATTTATAGGAGTGGGATGTGATCATTAGGGTTTGCAATGATTGCCCCTTGAAAAGTCGACGGTTTGGGGATTAATTAGCATTTTCCTTGATCCTGTTTTGTTGGCAATTAATCTGGGCCGTTAATCTTGATTGCAACAAATCTGGACAGTTAATGTTGATTGTGCCAAATCCGTATAGGCAATTAATGTTGATTGCCACGAATCTTTGTGATTTATTATGACAAGCTCGGATCTCCTGCCACGTGTTCAATCTGCTTGATTGCAATAAATCTGATTTGATCCGGATAATTATGATGATTGCACTAAATCTGGTTGTTAGAATTTGTTGATAAATCTTGATTGATTTGATGCCACGTGTCCAACCATCATTATGCTGTGAGCCGTAGGGACACGGAGGAAACTGATCTTCTGCCACGTGTCCTAACCACGAGCCACAGGGACAGGGTGTCTTGCCAGAGCCGCATGAGAGTGGCTTCTCATGATTTGAACCGCATGAAGGTGGCAGCCGCATAGGTGTGGCCTCCGAAATCTGAGCCGCATGAGGGTGGTTTCCAACTGAACCGTATAAGGCTAGCCACGTGTCAAGGCTGCATGGACGTGGCCTCTCAGCATTTGAGACGCATGGAGATGGTCCCCATGATCCGAGCCGCATGAGAGTAGCGGCCGCATGGGGGTAGTTTTTCAGGATTTGAGCCGCATGAAGATGGCCCTATGATCTGAGCCGCATAGGGGTGGCCCCCAACAGAACCGCATAAGGATGGCCACGTATCGGAGCCGCATGGAATGAAGTGCTTTGGAATTCGGTGGATCGTGCCAGCTATAGAGATTTTCTTTGTTTTCCTACGAGCACGCCATTATGTTAGAGTCATCATTGCAGCTTTATGTCAGAGCTGTCAAACCTTCGTGTTAGAGCCGTCGCTTCGCATTAATTGAGCCAGCTGCATAAATTAATTATGGCCAATTTATGAAGGACTTTTTGAACCGCATAAGGCCACGTGGCTCGCTGGGAACTTCTGAGCCGCATGAAACTCTTCTAGTCTTGAGCCGCATAGGATTGAACTTCTGAGCCGCATGAAACTCCAATGAACTGTTGAGCCGCATGAAACTCTCCTAGTCTTGAGTCGCATAGGATTTCCTGTTCATTTCCATGCTTCTACAAGATCCCCTTCAAAGATTTTAATTTAAAAATTGAAATACTTTGAATGAGAAGCATGGCTATGTCCATATAAGCACTCCAGGCCGCGTAAGATATTCTGGCCGCATGGACTACCTAGCCGCATGGCCTTTCTGGCCGCATGGACTGCCTGGCCGCATGGACTGCCTGGCCGCATGGACTTCCTAGCCGCATGGACCGCTCAGGCCGTATGGGCTGCCTAGCCGCATGGACCGCTTTGGCCGCATGCTGTCTTTTCTGCCACGTAGGCGTCATTAATTGCCCTTGATTCATTTTTTGATTTAGAGCCGTCTTTTGGGGGAATCCTAAGAGTCGGTTCATTAAATATTTGGATTTTGTGCTTTGATGAATCTCCTTTATGAGAGGGGACGAAATCCTAGGAGTCGATTTTGCCTGCAGCACACGACCCGAAGCGTTCATCGGTCTACGTGCCCCCCTTTGTCCTCCTATAAATAAGAGTAATTTGGAGAAAGAAACTCTTTACTCTCTTTCCCGATTTAAGCTCTTCTTGCCCTAACTGTCGTCCTCTTCTTCTTCTTCTTCTTCTTCTTCTTCTTCTTCTTCGATTATTCGATGGTCCCCAAGACTTCCAAGGCCGCGGCGAAGAGTAAGGGAGTGGCTTCTACGTCGACTGCGGCGCCTGAAGTTCATCTTGACGTTCACTCTACCATTGCTGGTAAGGGTTTTGGCAGAAATTGCACAACTCAGAACTTTCACCATCATGGCTATGTCGTATATTTTATGCATGGGCCTTCTTCGTCTTCATGAATCTGCATACTATGCTATCCCATGTCTGAGCCGCATGATAGCCGTCTTGCGGCCGCATGAGCACTTTGTAATTTGAACCGCATAAAGGCCTATTGAACAGAACCGCATAAGTCCCTCTGAGCTGAGCCGCATGAAGTCCTATTAAATAGGACAGCATAAGCATCCCTTTAAACTGTGCCGCATAAGCTCATCTAGACTGGGCCGCAAAAGGCACCGCTAATCAAAATCGCATAAAACAGTGCCGCATGAAGCTGAGCCGAGCCGCATAAGCCCATCTGAACTGGGCCGCATAAGGCTCCGCTAAGCAGAACTGCATGAACTCATCTGAACTGGGCCGCATGAGGCTACGCTAAAACTGAGCCGCATAAGTTCATCTAGACTGGGCCGCATAATGCCTTGCTAAGCAGAACCGCATAAGCTCACGCTAAACAGAGCCGCATAAGCTTACGCTAATTAGTGCCGCATAAGCTTTTGTTCAAACAGAGCCGCATGAGCTCATGTGGACTGGGCCGCATAAGCCAAAAAATACTAGGTGGTTTTGTTTAGCCATTTTATAATCTTATTTCTTTTGTCTTTCTCCAGTGAATCTGCCAGTTAATCCAGCGAAAGAGCCTCTGGTGGGTCACGCCCAGTCTGCTATGGGTGTGCGATTCGACTACTTAGTCCAATATGTGACGAACCAGCTTCCCACAGACGAGCCTTTGGAGAGGATAAATGCTATCAAGAACCAGCCCTTCTACTTTTTCTGTGCCATAATGAACTCAGGGCAATTGGAGGAGAAATACCTGAAGCCGACGTTCCTCTTTGGGGATGCTTTGTCTGTAAAGAACCCCCGAGTGCTGGATATATCCGAGAGTTAGGACTTTACTCTTGACGGGGTGGAGATCCATATTCCTCCGATAGAGCGTCATTTTCCTCTGTCATGCTTCAACATGTTACCGCTGGACAGAAAGATGGTGGACTCCTTGACTCCAAGCAGGTCGGGGATGATTGTGGGAAACATCCATTACAATAGGAATTTAGGGTCAGCGTATGCGAAAAGGGAACCGGTCAGTCGGTACGTGATGGAACTGGCTCCGGGTACCTTCATAAACGTATCAGGTCCCAATTTCACGTTCTCTCAAGCTGATAACTTCTTGAACCAGCTTGCTCGGAAAGGGTCCTATTCCGTCAGCCGATTGGCGTTGCTAAACTGGATAAACCCTATCCCTGCATGGGCCAACTTGACCACGTGGATTCTGCGAAAGTATGAGACTCCCCTGCGTGAGATTGGCCTCTACTACGCAATTCGGGACACCTGTCATGGTCTACCCATAAATAAGCTGTTGTTCATGGCTCTCCTGGAGATGTACAACCGACGGACGGGTGTAGAAGCATGGAAAATACTAAAGAAATTGACCCATGTGGCTCAGAAACGCATGCGGCTCAGGGAGTCATGCGGCATAAGGAGCTATGCGGCCGGAGGCATTTCATGCGGCTCAGAAGACACGTGGCGTGACAAGTGCTCCCTTCCGATCCATGCTGCATTAACTGCTTTGACGGCTGACCCCTCTGAAAAGTTGACAGACCTGACACCAAAGCAGGTAATTATGACTCTGTCATGATGACGAATCTCTAGGAAAAAAAAAGAAATCTCTGACACAATCCCCCGAGAACAACAAAATGCCACGTGGCCCTGCCACATGGGTGTGCTTATGCGGCTCGGAGTGAAGACTTCCCATGCGGTTCAGAGTGAAGCTATCCCATGCGGCTTAAATGGAATCATCCCTATGCGGCTCAAGAAGATCATGCCCATGCGGCTCAAGCAGACACACCATTATGCGGTTCATGCGGCTCATCATATGGTTCAGAAGCCTGAAGGAGGGGGCCACTGCCCAGACAGTCCTGACACGTGTCCCAATTCTTATGCGGCCCAAAATTCATGCGGCCGAAATCTCATGCGGCCCAATCTGCATGCGGTTCCAGTCTCACCATTGGCTCTCAGGACACGTGTCCTCAGCCGATCAGTCTCCCAGATTTATGGTAATCCAAGATCGGGTCGAATCCCAATGATCTGGGGCACGTGGCAGGAGAATAAATTTGATTTATTCGCAGATATGAGAGAATCATTATAAGGAAGATTTATGCCAATCAGCATTGATTGCTAATGGGGATTTGGTGTAATCTACCCTTAATGGTTCTGATTCGTCACAATCCAAAACGAACGGCCTGGATTGATCAATCCCCAAGCCGTCGCCATCCCCAAGAGCTAATTATTGGCAACCCTAGCGATCCCATCCCACTATTATAAATAGCAAGGTGCCATTCCCTGGTAGCATAGAGATAGGGAGATATACAAAAAGAAACCAGAGAAGAATACGTATACACAGAGAGACTTCCCCCATAGTCAGGGAGAGAATATATACAGAGAGAGAGAAGCCAGGAGAGCAATCAGAGAGATAGCAAGAAGGCGTTTCTTCGTCAACGACCAAGCAGATCTTCCCCGAGTCAAGGCTGCGTACCGATCGTCCAAGGAGTAAGGCAGAGCGACCGTCGCTTTTCCGAGCCTCTATCGTCACCCCTCAGAATCTAAAATAAACAATCATACTTAGACTGCTGTACCTAGGTTTTCGTCCCTAGGCTTTCTTTGTACGAGCGAGTTTGTATTGTGAGTCTAAGTTCAGTCCTCCGATAATTGTTCTGTACTTTTACAATCAATGGCAAACACGATGGCGACTCTGCTGGGGACTAACTTCTCCACGGTTGAGGAGTTGGTGACGCAATCGGACGCAGCCAAACTTGGCTCTACACAACAGAAGATGGTCGTACGCTTCGACCAACAGGCGTTCGAAGAGATGCTCTCTTAAGGTAGCGTTGGCCCGGTCCAGAAGCGCACCCGTACCATAAAGGCTCGTAAAGAGTAGAGGCCAAAATCATTTGCTCCTCCGTAAGCCCTTGATGAGGTGTTCTCTATTGCTCAAGATGGCGATAAAGACTCCCCTGCGGCCCCACTTCAGACCGTAGACAACTCTGCTGTCCCCAAGTCCGGCAGAAGAAAACACTATGATGCTGGACTTGCAGGGGCAAAGAGGAACTCTACGCGCTCCGAGCCGCAGAAGAATATTAACCGCAGGGAGAAAACCCATGCGGCTACAACCGCCGACCGCATAAAGAAAACTCTTGCGGCCACATCTGTCAGTCGCATAACTTATGCGACTACAGTTGCCAACCGTACGGATGAGACTCATACGGCTACTAAAGTCAATCGCTTGCAGAAAACCCATACGGCCACAGATGCCAACCGCATACGGTCAGCCTGTACGGTCGTGACTCCTAACCGCATAAAGACTCATCCTACAACAAAAGACAGCCGCATGCAGACAGCCTGCATGGTACCCAATGCTAGCCGCATAGCATCCGTCCCACGCTTCTCTCGATCAGTCTTCGACCGGCTCTCATGCGGTCCTGACTCTGATCATTATCTGGATGATAATCCAGACTCTGTGGTATTCGACTTAGACTCCTCCTATTACGCACCCACAAGTGCTAAAAGGAGGAAGTTTAGGGCAGCGCGGGCTCATCAAATCCAGACGACTGCCCCAACCTCTGACTATCGGGGCGTCCCGCTGATTATCATGCGGGCCTCTGATGGGAAGTTGTATAAGACCACTCAAGTCCAGCCCCCGGCGGCAAACAGACAAAGTGGTTCCTCTGACCTGCGTGAGGTTATCCTCCACAAACGCAAGGAAAGAGAAAGAGCTTCGGGGTGTAAAGAGCCCTCACACGGGCATCAATGCATCCAGATCATCGTCAACTGCTGTTGCAGCAACGCGGCGGTGACGGAAGACCGGCCATCCGTCTTCCAAAGACTACATCACCCGAGCTCAGAAGACGAGACACCTCCTGTTGTCTCCTGCAAATCCGTGCAGAAAGTTCTTACCAAGGGAAGAGGGAAGAAAACGAGTATCTTCAGCCCAAAGGTGTCAACTACTACAGCTAAGAAACCGTCGTCTAAAGGGATATCCTCCACTGGAGTATTTCAACACACCCGTTCGAAGACGAAAACTGCTGCAGTAGAAAGATCGTCGTCCGTAACATTGGGGGTCGTCGGAACTGGGGGTAGCACTCCTCCAAACATCCACGACAATCCGACATTCCAGGAATACGGACTGGAGGAAGCAAATCCTCCGACGGATACAACAGATACCGACGTCCCCAAGGACATCCTAGACAAAGACATCCCCGAAATCCTTGAGCTAGAGCCATGGGCCCAGCAATTAGACGCACAATAGGAAAAGCGGTTCGAACTGAGAGAACTTCCTACCGAAGATGAGGTCATACAAGTGGATCTCGGCAGGAAATCTTCTCCAAAACCGATCTTTATCAGTAAAAACCTGTCTGACGAAGAACGAGAATCGCTGTTAGTACTTGTCAGAGAATACATTGATGTGTTCGCCTGGAGCTATGAAGACATGCCGGGGTTAAATCCTGACATCGCTCTCCACAAACTCAATATACGACCAGATGTAAAGCCAGTCAAGCAGCAACAACGACGCTTCCGCCCAGGCGTCATGGACGCGATCGAAACTGAAGTCAACAAGTTAATAGCCAGCGGCTTCATTCGTGAAGAGCAACATCCTGATTGGGTCGCCAATATAGTACCCGTCCTCAAGAAGAATGGGAAGATTCGAATCTGCATCGACTTCCGTAACCTGAACGAGACATACCCCAAAGATGAATTTCCCCTTCCTATCACAGACATCATGATCGACAATACATGCGGCTTTGAACGTATGTCATTTATGGATGGTTTCTCGGGGTATAATCAAATCAAGATGTCTTCCGACGACGAAAAGCACACTTCATTCTGAACCCCGATTGGCACATACTGCTACACAGTCATACCATTCGGTCTAAAGAATGCTGGCGCTACATATCAGCGAGCCATGAGTATCATTTTCAGAGAACATTTGTGCAAGACGGTGGAATGCTATGTCGACGACATCGCCGTCAAGAGTCGCGGTAAGGAGGATCATCTGCAAGACCTGAGAACGGTGTTCAACTTAATGCGAGCCCACAATCTGAAGATGAACCCTACAAAATCGTTCTTGGGCGTATCCAACGGGAAGTTCTTGGGCTTCATCATCACTGCACGGGGTATCCATGTAGACCCCGAGAAAACGAGGGCAATCATGGAGATGGGTCCCCCGAGAAATCTCCGTGAACTTAGAGGCCTCCAAGGGAGGCTAGCTTATATCAGGAGGTTCATTTCCAACCTCTCCGGGCGATGCCGACCGTTCACCCACCTCATGAAGAAGGGAGTCTCATTCGTTTGGGACGAGGAGTGCCAGCGCGCTTTCGATGACATCAAAGAATATTTATCAAATCCTCCAGTCCTAGTGGCCCCGATCCCTGGAAAACCATTCCTGCTCTATGTACGAGCAATGGAACACTCCCTCGGTGCCCTGCTGGCACAAAACAACGATGCAGGCCACGAGCAGGCTATTTACTATCTCAGCCGAATGATGGTCGGGCCCGAACACCGATACACCACTGTGGAGGAAGAGTGCCTCGCCCTGGTATTCGCCATTCAAAAGATGCGGCACTACGTCACGGGGCAAACCATACATGTGATCTCACGAATCAACCCTCTGAGGGTCCTCATGACCAAACCAGGGGCACTCAGCTCCCGCCTCGCTACATGGGCGATATTGCTGTCCCCCTATCATATGGTCTTCGTCCCGCAGAAGGCTGTCAAAGGTCAAGCCCTGGCAGACTTTTTGGCGGCCCATCCAGGATCGGAATCATCCAGAATATACGAAGAAATCCCAGATGAGGTCGCCGATTCGAATACAACCACCCACGATAACATATGGCGGATGTTCTTCGATGGCGCTTCGAGAACCGGACCCAAGGGAAACATTGTCGTCGGAGTCGGAGTAGTATTGGTCTCTCCTACCGGGCTAGTGATCAATCGTGCCTACTCTCTCACGGAACCCTGCTCTAATAATATGGCTAAGTACAACGCTTTGGTGATTGGCCTCCAACTCGCAAGAGAACTGGGGGTAGAATACCTTGAAGCATACGGTGATTCGCAATTAATCGTCAACCAGATCCGGGGACGTACGAAGTCTGCCATGAAGACATGATCCCTTACCACCAAATAGCGATCAACATTATCTCATCATTCGAGGGATTCTTCATCGAACACGTCCCCAGACACCAAAATATCGAAGCTGATGCCCTAGCAGGCCTGGCTGCTTCCCTAGCAGTGCCAAACCACTCTCATTATTCGGTCGATGTAATCGGCCATGAGCTGGTCTGCCCCAAGAACAACGACGGAGTGCCAGACTGGAGACAACCATTCATAGACTTCGTGGTCTACGACATCCTGCCTGAGAACCCGAAGGAGGCTACTTCTATCAGACGTCGTTCTCTCAGATTCTTCTATGATACAGAGACGAAAATGCTGTATCGCCGCTCCTACGATGGATTACTACTTTGGTGCTTGTCGAACGCAGAAGCCAAAGAAGCCGTGCGAGAGGCTCATGACGGTGTCTGCGGGGCCCATCAGCCTGGCCCTAAGCTGCAAGACCGCCTTCGCCGGATGGGCTACTACTGGCCCACGATGGTGGCTGATGCAATAGATTATGCCCAAAAATGCAAGGCCTGCCAAGTCCATACAGACTTCATTCACCAACCATCCGAATTCCTACATCCGACAGTGGCGTCCTGGCCATTCGAAGCATGGGGAATGGATATCATTGGTCCAATCACCCCACCTTCCTCTCGAGGACATCGCTTCATACTAGCCATCACTGATTACTTCTCAAAGTGGGCAGAAGCTGTCCCACTCGCCGAAGTCAAGACTTCGAACGTAATCAGCTTCCTGAAGCACCACGTCATTTACCGCTTTGGACTGCCCCGAAGGATCATCCATGATAATGGTCCGCAGTTTATAAGCCACGCATTCTACCGATTCTGCGACAAATACCGCATTCAGAATGTCGCTTCGACACCATACAACCCGGCAGTAAACGGGTTAGCAGAGGCATTCAACAAAACAATCATCAAACTCCTCAAGAAATTTGTCTCCTCCAACAAACGCGACTGGAACGAGAAGCTCGGCGAGTGCTTATGGGCTTATCGCACCACGGTTCGAACAGCCACCGGGAATACATTATTTTCTCTGGTGTACGGGAGTGAGGCAGTTCTCCCATTAGAGACTCAGATTCCCTCACTCCGAGTCGCCCTCACTTATCAATTGACAACGGATGATAACTACCGACGTCGACTACAAGAATTAGAGGCCTTAGATGAAAAATGCCTCCTAGCTCAGCAAAGGATCGAATTATACCAAGCACGCATCTCAGGAGCCTTCAACAAAAAGGTCAAAGTCAGAACATTCCATGTGGGCGATCTTGTTTTGGCAGTCAGGAGGCCAATGGTCATGACTCACAAGACCACCGGTAAGTTCCAGCCAAAATGGGAAGGCCCATTTATCATCGAGGCCGTGTTCTCCAATGGTGCTTACCGCCTCGCCAAGCAGAACGGAGACTTGCTCATGTTGCCCGTCAACGGCAAGTTCCTGAAAAAATACTATGTTTAAACAACATTTTCCAGAATTTTGAGTCATGTGCCCGCTGGTACCACTGAACTCAACCCCCTAATTTTCCAACTTATCGAGTCACGTACCCTCTTGTACCGCTGAACTCATATCCCAAATTCCCAAGTCATGTACCTGCTGGTACCTCTGAACTTACACTTTGATTCCAACATTTACAGATTTTTGAGTCATGTACCCGCGTGTACCGCTGAACTCATGCCCTTCTTCCATAAACATATCCCAAATTCCTAAGTCATGTACCTGCTGGTACCTCTGAACTTACACTTTGATTCCAACATTCATGGATTGTCGAGTTATGCGCCCATCGGTACCCCTGAACTTACATCCCGGTCACTCTTTTGAAAGAAAGTCATGTATAATCATACCGCTGAACTTTCTTCCTACAAGAGATCCTCCCTCATGATCTAATACCTGCACTCCCAGTGCACAACAAAGGTAACGGATCCACAAATTTCCAAGACGACCATGTCCTCATCACCTCTGAGTCGTCCCATTTCCGCCAAAAACAAATTACCCCTACATAGAATTTCCATGTCCTCATTACCTCTGAGTTATTCTACGTACCCCCCTTTATTGAGCCCACTCCTGTCATGTCCTCATTACCCCTGAATGGGAAGGCTCCGTCGAAGAAACCTTCATACTAGCCATGTCCTCATTACCTCTGAGTAAGTATGATGATCCCCTTTCGACCTATTATCTGTACCCACAACCGGAGTACGCCAAGGGTAATGGGTCCACAAATATCCTCTGTTGACCACAAATGTCCTCTGTTGACCACAAATGTCCTCTGTTGACCACAAATGTCCTCTGTTGACCACCAATACCCTCCGTCGAGTTCGCTCCTGCCATGTACTCATTACCTCTGAGTAGGAAGACTCTACGTTCAAAAAACTTTCCTACTTGCCATGTCCTCGTTACCTTTGAGCAAGTATGTCAGCTCTCTTTCATCCTATAACCCGTATCCTAAACCAGGGTATGCCAAGGGTAATAGGCCCACAAATATCCTTAGCTAAATTTTTTAACACAAACCTATCACCTCATCATGCCCCAGGAGCCCAGCTGCTCTACGGCAATTCTTTTCTCAATACCAAGAGCACCCATGACCACTTTACTATGGCTGCTTCAGGTATCCTGACCGAAACTTGTTATCTCTTCCTAAAACCAAGGTACGCCATGGGTAACAGGTCCACAAATATATCCCCCATGTGGGGGAGAACATCACCACAATATCACAGGCACAATAGGCAATACAAATGAAGGGTAGAACGGAAAATACTCTTTATTTGAAGGAAGAAAAGAAGTACTACATACTTCGGGACCACGTCCCTTTCAAAAAAAAGGAGAGGAAGAAGAGAAAGAAAAAGAAGGAAAAAAAGCCGACTACATTTCAGAGTTACTTAATTCTAGGAGGCGGTCTCTCACTGAGGTCGTCTCCCGCTCAATCCGTTGCCGAGCGCGACGCTCGGCCTCCTGGAGTAACCGCTCCTCATTGTCCAAATCCAGGAGCGCCTGACGGTCATCTTCCAATTTCTTCAAGACAGCCTCCAGGTCAGTCGAAGCTTGAGTAACCCTGTCAGCTTCCTGAACAATTAGCCCCCTGTCATTGCGGGCAGTCTCGAGTTCAGACTCCAGGAAAGTCAACTTCTTATGAAGCGCAAGGATCTGCTCCCGCGTCTCGGTAATCTCACGAGAGACAGACTCCTCCCGAGCCACAAGGTTTTCGGTTGCATAACTCAATTGATCATACCGATCAGCTAAGTCGCTGAGATCCTTCAGTGCGGCCGGTCGGGTCTTATCTCGAGCCGCTCTGGTCCTCTCTATAACAGCAATAAGGGAATTCCGCTCCTCGTTTATAACAGCAGGCAGATCAGCCTGCCGCAATACTCGAAGCTCGGACACCAGCTGATCAGCCTCCAGCAATTTTGCCTCCAGAAGCGAAGCCATTCCTGCATCATCAGGAAGATCCCTAAGGATGTTTATTTGACCATGGGCGCATCTTCGGGCCAAAGTAAAAGAGGTCCCTCTTTCTACAGCGGCCTCGATTCCCCTCTTCAAATGACGATGGAAACTGGCAATCACATCCTGCAACGCGTCATTCAAAACTTCAGCAGAGGAGGGCGTCAGAGGAAGCCGGAGCGGCAACGTCGGAGGAGTAACGCTAGAGCTCGCCACCAAGGGAGCGGAGTCCGAGCAGAAAGATGCATAAACAGCGGCCAACTCATCTTCCGCCGCCCGGAGAGCTTGGATGCTCGGCAGGGAAGAAAGGTCGATTCTCGAAGCCATTGGAGCAGAGGATGATACAAGGACCATTGTTCCCTGCCCCGACTGCCCCGAGAACGGGCCCGTTAAACTCGGGCCCCCAGAAGGCCCATCAAGACGAGTCGGGCAGTGAGAAAGTGCACCCCTTTCCACCGATGCCCCTTCGGTTGGGGTTGTCTCGACGACGTCCATCTTCGGCACTGAAGGGGCAGGACCTGAATGTCCAGAATAACAGTCAATCGACGTAACCCGAAGGACATGATAATAGAGCAGATAGGCTTCCTCACGGGTTAAGATTCGGCTAATCTTACCAGGGGAGGGGCATGAAGGTTGCAGCTCATCCACAACTGGCATGGTCCCCCCATCCGCAATCCCCGAGTTAAACTCAGTCACGTCCCCTGACCCCGTCACCTTGAAGGGGGATACAGATTGATCTGCGTCCTCTTGAATAGGAACAGGCTCATGGGAGGCCCCGTCATCCTGGGTCACCGTCTCGACATCCTGAAACTCTTCTTCTTCCTCCGACACCTAAAAGAGGGAACGAAGACAATCAGGATTGAAACTCAAAGGAAAGAAGAAAGAAGGGATCGAGAGCAGTTTTGTTACCTCTGACGCAGGATTGACTTCTTCTCCACTCTCTTTTATGGCTGGCGGACGGTGCCTAGTCGCAACCAGCTTCCGGGATCGAGAAACACTGCCTACAGGAGGAACCTGCCTGCTACGTTTCGGGATAGGACCAGGCGCAACAAGGGACTGATCCCTCAGTATCTCATCTGACAAAACATGCAATTGACCCACCTCTGCGCCTACCACTGGAAGGATAGAGTCATCTTCATTATGCTCGTTGCCTTCATCACCTTCAGCAGCGGAATCTAAATCTGTCACTTCGGCTCTAGTCTTTCTTTTCTTGGCCCCTGAGAGCCTTCCTCCAGACCAGTGCCAGCAATAAAACTGGTACTTGGGTTCAAACCGACCGGGGGTTTGTTCGCCATGACATGATACAGAGCCGCCATATGTAAGATCTCTACCGACTCCTTAATAGCAGGGACCGAGAAAATGGTGCGAGTATGGAACGAATCATAATATTACCAAGCTCTGATACCATCAAGAAGACTTCCCTCATAACCCAGACAAGAGCTGGGGCTGTCTAAACAAAGTTGGCTGTACCCGAACTGCCAGGCAAACCTGCTAGGCAGATACGGCTCCAGAAAAACAGCATTGCGGTTGCGGTACACCAGATGTGAGGGACGGATGTTATGCAACCATAAGAGCATCTGGCTATCCAGAAGTTGAGGAGGCGCAATACCGTCTATATGCACAGTCTCTATGTCCCTGGCAGAAAAGCGAGGGACGGATACGAAAATATGATACTTATCTGCCCTTACCAAGACCATCCGGCAAACCCGCATGGCCTCACATTCCCAAGGCTCATCACGGTAACGAAAGATAAGGGCGTCATCATCAGTCGCACCGCTCTCAGAGCCCGACCTCATCAAAGATGGATAATGTATCAGCAGCCACCCCATCAAATAATGATAAGGTAACTCAGTTCGTTCAAAATCCTTGGTCACATCGCGGGCAATGACTTTGGACGTGAAGGTACGAAGGCCACGGTGTATGCTACACACCATAGCCGGAAGGAGAGCTAGCCTGATTCGTAAGACCAATTTCACAGCCGGAAGAATGAAGTTACAACTAATTCTCTCAATAGAACCGGTTTCTCCCGAGACTACACAGTTTCGTAGCCAGATCATTAAAAATCCCGCCAGAAGCGCTTTCTCAGACAGCTCTTGAGTATCCTGGTAAAAGTAGTCGAAAGTGTCGATTTGGCTCCCGAATCTGCCACTAGTAGATGACACCAATTCTTTGACCGCCTCCCGAGACCTAGAGCGACGAGAGGTAACCAGACCTGAGGCATCTGCTGAGAAGAGATAATGTACCCAATCCTTGGTGTAGGAAGCATCCCCTTCTAGGTTATCCTTGCGGGTTATCTGATGGTATGTGTTATAATGACACAATATCTCCTGGTAAAGGGTCGCAAAGCTAGGATACCGTCGTTCCAAATCTTCGAGTTCCTCATTAGTGGGAGTATATGCTTCAAACGCTTCGTCCCCCCAAGGAAGCTTAGAAACCGCATGCATTTCATGGAGCGCAAGTCCCATCTCCCCTGCAGGTGTGTAAAAGGTCCCTGTACGACAATTATACATTTCCAGCAGGGACATGAATAGCTTCTTGTTTATGAACAAGCCATGACTGGTACCTCGGATAGCATGGTACAGGCCAATCTCGCACAAAAAAGCCTCATACTTCTGCAGGATCCAGTAGATAAGTTGATCCACGAGGGAATAGGGTGTATCCAACCAGGAAACGTCAACCGACCAACGGGATAGAAGCCTTTCCGGGCAAGTCGATTTATAAAAGTATCGGCGGCAGAAAACGTGAAGTTAGGACCTGCCACATTCAGAAAAGAACCTGGGACCAACCCTGTCACAGAACAACTGGTATGCACCTTGCCAGCAACCACGGACTTCAGATGGTTATTATAACGGATGTTCCCCACGAACATCCCACTCCTGGTAGGGGTTAGAGTCCCCTCCATCTTCCGGTCCAAAGGGAGCATATTGAACCAAGATAATGGAAAGTGTCGCTCCATCTGAGGGATGCGGATCGCCATCCCGTTAGAAACAAAATTCCAATCCTCCGACACCTCCAGAACATGATCATTCTCCACGGTCAAGGCGTCTCCAAAAAAGAACGCAGGCTTCAAAAACTCTCCTTCGAATTTCCCGGAGTTCATCATAGCATTAAGGAAATGGAAGGGCTGATTCTTGATGGCATTCAATCTGGCCATAGGCTCATCGCTTGGAAACTGATCCGCCACGTGCTGAACAATTTGGTCGTACCTATAGCCGAGAGCAGCTTGAGCGCTACCCACCAAGAGTTCTCCGGCGGCGTTAACCGGCAAATTCACTGAAGAACAGACAAAGAAAAAAATAAGTTAAACAGAGAGAAAAAAAAGAGCTGATTAGGTGTTTTCAAACCACATGCGGCTCAAAAAAATATCCATGCCTCCCATGAAGTTCCCAGAAGTCTTATACGGCTCCAAAAAAGCCCCATACGGCTCCAGTTCAGAAGACTGCTTATGCGGCTCCGCATAATAAAAGTCTATACCCACCTATGCGGTTTCATTAAGGCACACATACAGACACAATGATTTTTCTTATGCGGTTCGCAGCTCAGCCGTAGGGCGAACATACGATTTACAAAGGCTCGTGCATAAAGTATGCGACGTAGCCATGGCGGTTGGGGTTCCTTAATTCATACATTGTCCTTACCAGCAATGGGGGGATGGACGTCAGGATGAACAGCAGGCACGATGATGGGCGGGGCAGCAACCGCACCCAAGGTGGAAGTGGAGGCCGCCTTCTTGCCCTTCACTGCCATGATCTTCTTGGGAGCCATCAATTATCGAAGAAAAAAAAAGGCAAGCGGGATAAGGGAAGAAAGAAAATAAAAAAGTCTTCTCTCTCTTCGAACCCCTCCTATTTATAGGAGGAGGGGAGAGGACGGACACGTGGGCCAATGACCGACTCTTGAAGAGCAAAACCGACTCCTTGGGTTTCGTCTCCAAGATTCACCCAAGGCATTAAATCCAAAAAGATTTAATGAACTGACCCTTGAGATTCCCCCTACAAAGACGGCGCTGAAGCAACTTGGAGATAAATAAAGACCGCACACGTGGACTGGACCATCTATGCGGTTAACACACCCCCCTGCGGCTGAAACAGTCATGCGAACAACATATTCATGCGGCTAGAACTCTTATGCGGTCGGGATTGTATATGCGGCCAGCACGGCCATGCTTCTTATTCAAAGTATTTCAATTTTACAAATTGAAAACTTTGAAGGGGGTCCTGTAGAAGCATGAAAAATACTAAAGAAATTGACCCATGCGGCTCAGAAACGTATGCGGCTCAGGGAGTCATGCGGCATAAGGAGCTATGCAGCCGGAGGCATCTCATGCGGCTCAGAAGACACGTGGCGTGACAAGTGCTCCCCTCCGATCCATGCTGCATTAACTGCTTTGACGGCTGACCCCTCTGAAAAGTTGATAGACCTGACACCAAAGCAGGTAATTATGACTCTGTCATGATGACGAATCTCTAGGGAAGAGAAAGAAATCTCTGACACAATCCCCCGAGAACAACAAAATGCTACGTGGCCCTGCCACGTGGGTATGCTTATGCGGCTCGGAGTGAAGACTTCCCATGCGGTTCAGAGTGAAGCTATCCCATGCGGCTCGAATGGAATCATCCCTATGCGGCTCAAGAAGATCATGCCCATGCGGCTCAAGCAGACACACCATTATGCGGTTCATGCGGCTCATCATATGGTTCAGAAGCCTGAAGGAGGGGGCCACTGCCCAGACAGTCCTGACACGTGTCCCAATTCTTATACGGCCCAAAATTCATGCGGCCCAAATCTCATGCGACCCTATCTGCATGCGGTTCCAGTCTCACCATTGGCTCTCAGGACACGTGTCCTCAGCCGATCAGTCTCCCAGATTTATGGCAATCCAAGATCGGGTCGAATCCCAATGATCTGGGGCACGTGGCAGGAGAATAAATTTGATTTATTCGCAGATATGAAAGAATCATTATAAGGAAAATTTATGCCAATCAGCATTGATTGCTAATGGGAATTTGGTGTAATCTACCCTTAATGGTTCTGATTCGTCACAATCCGAAACGAACGGCCTGGATTGATCAATCCCCAAGCCGTTGCCATCCCCAAGAGCTAATCATTGGCAACCCTAGCGATCCCATCCCACTATTATAAATAGCAAGGTGCCGTTCCCTTGTAGCATAGAGATAGGGAGATATACAAAAAGAAACCAGAGAAGAATACGTATACACAGAGAGACTTCCCCCATAGTCAGAGAGAGAATATACACAGAGAGAGAAGCCAGGAGAGCAATCAGAGAGATAGCAAGAAGGCGTTTCTTCGTCAACGACTAAGCAGATCTTTCCCGAGTCAAGGCTGCGTACCGATCGTCCAAGGAGTAAGGCAGAGCGGCCGTCGCTTTCCCGAGCCTCTATCGTTACCCCCCAGAATCTAAAATAAACAATCGTACTTAGACTGCTGTACCTAGGTTTTTGTCCCTAGGCTTTCTTTGTACGAGCGAGTTTGTATTGTGAGTCTAAGTTCAGTCCTCCGATAATTGTTCTGTACTTTTACAATCAATGGCAAACAACGGGAACCTTCTTCACGCCTGGAGGGGAGCTGGGACTCGCTCTCCACGAGATGTACGTTATTTCCAAGCTGCCCTGGGGGGAAGAAGTCTTTGAAGTGTACACCCCTACGAGCGAAGAGCTCGAGGATTTGGATCGGCAATTCCCGGGCTTTGTTGCCGTGTATCGGGAATTGTTATGTCACCACAGTACTTGTCACCAGACGGCTATCAAGAAGGATGGTAGCTCGGAAGGGAGCATTCTACACACCACGTCCTGGGTCTCATACCTTTTCACACTAGGCGCCTCAGGTCGGGTTTCTTCCAAAGATCCTCAACCCCAGGAGGAGGTACAAAACCTGGCGTCGACTGCCAAGAGATCGAGGTCCGCGGGCGACACATTTGGGAGTAAAACTGACTCCTTTAGTTTTTTTATCATGGTACTCATCGGCTGTTAGAGAAGGCGCTCTTGGCAGGATTCCTGATGGTGTGGCTACGGAACTGCGTAGTCTCAGGAGGGGCGGGTTCCATTGAGAGGATTAGCCGCCACTTTATCCTCCCTGCCGTAAAGCTGGTCTTTGGGGTCAGACTGGCCCTTCTTTCGGCCATGGTGTGCAGCGTACACCACGGCCTTCGTGCCTTTTCGTCCAAGGTCATCGCCCGTGACACGGCGATAGATTTTGAGTGCATAGAGCTGGCATACCATTATCTGATGGGATGGCTGTTAATGTACTGCCGGTCTTTGATGAGGCCTGGAGCAGAAGACGGCATTACGGCTGATGATGCTTTTATTTTCTGATTCCACCATCAGCCTTGGAAGTGTAGCACCATGCCAGCCTGTCGGAGGGCGCTGGCGAGAATGGACGGATACAACTTTTTGGTGTCTGTTTCTCGTTTTACCGCTGAAGAAGTGAGGGGCGTACATGTTGATGGTACCGGACCTCCTCACCTCTTGCCAGAGAAGTTGTTCTTTTGGCTGCGTAATATCCGTCCAGCACACCTAGTATATCGTAACCGCAACAACGTCTACCTGGAGCCCTACTTGCCCAGCAGGTTCTTCCGCCAGTTCGGGTATAGCCAGCTATTCTTTGACAGTCCCAGCTCTTGCCTGGGCTTTGAAGGTAGTGTCCTGGACGGTATCAGGACATGACATTATTTGGCACGGTTCATTCCTGAACCACCTTTTCGGTTCCTGATGGTGAGGCGCCAGGGGAGATTTTGTATATGGCGGTCCTATACCATGTTATGGCGAGCAAGCCTCCCATTAATTTTGACCAGAGTACCAGCTTCATTGTGGGTGCTGGCATAGCGGAGAAGCCCAAGGGGTCTAAGGTAAGGAAGAGGAGGGCGAATACCGTTCCCGTGCCTGACTCGGAGTCCACTAATACGGATGAAGAGAATGACGAGCATGATGCAGATAACTCTTCCCCTCCTGTGGAAGATGTTGGGGCGGATCAGTAGCCTGTCGTGCCAGATGAGATGGTGGCGGATCAGCCGCCTGTTGTGCCTGGCCTTTCATGCAAGCGAGGCAGGCGTGATTCTATTAGTGTCATAACCTTCTCCGTGAAGCGGGCTGCAGTAAGACGCTGCGGGTTGCTCATTAAGGAGAGGGGCGAAGGTGATGACGTCGTTTCGGAGGTGAACTGAATTATGACAATCTCCTTCTTTAGCTCTTTTTCTTCCTGAACTACGACCTAATCATTTTTTTCTCTTCTCTGTAGGCGTCGAAAGAGTCGGACTCTCGAGAACCGGCCACTATTTTTGAAGTAAATCCGGCCCTAAATACTTTGATTAGTGACATGTGTGCCAAGATTGTTTCTGCCAGGGTTCTCTCGACGGTGGTTGAGGGGTCTCACGTTGCTGAGGTCTCGACCCAGGGCGACGGGGGCTCCACTGAACCTAACCCCGAGACTGCTAAATTTCGGCAGGGTGATGCTGTTCCAGTCATATCTCCTTCCGGAGCGACTGGGGCAGACGAGCCAGCTGAATTCGGCTTCGAGGTCGCTGGTGAGGGGACTATGGCGGCTGTGAGCGATCCTCAGCCTCCATAACCCTCCCCTGGTAAGATAAGCCAAATCTTGATTAGTGAGGAGGCCCATTTGCTCTATCATCACATCCTTCGGGTTATGCTGATTGATGGTTGCTCTGGACATACAGGTCCTGCCTCTTCACTGCCAATGATGGATATTGTCAGGAAAGGCTCTACCAGCGGGGATCTGGTGGAAGGGAGAGGGGCCTCCCGCTGGATCGAGTTCGGAAGATCGGACGGCGATGCAGCCGAGGCAGAGAGCAATGGTCCATGTGTCCTCCTATGCTCATGTGGCTTCGGAAGTCGACCTCTCCGCCTTGCCGAGTATCCAGGTTCTCCGAGCCACGGAGGAGGAGTTAGCTGCTATCCATGCGTCTTTTCGCTCGGAATTTGTTTCCCTGGTGGCAGGGGTGGCAAGTTCTGGCGCATATCCTTCAACACTGCCAGCTACACTACCTCTAACGTCGTCCTCTACGGAAGTTCTGGATGAGGCGTCACAGGATGTAGTTGACAGTTTCTACCGCCACTTGAAGAGTGGGGTCGAAGCTGCTGTAGAGCGGGGGACCCCCTTTGCCTTGGCCTGACAATGTACCCGAGGCCAGATTGACATT
Organism: Iris pallida; assembly: GCA_029216955.1. NCBI lineage: Eukaryota > Viridiplantae > Streptophyta > Magnoliopsida > Asparagales > Iridaceae > Iris > Iris pallida. Next base: position 14,752,661 of record JANAVB010039212.1, on the reverse strand, counting down.
CTTAAAACCCTCCCTGGTAGGGCAGGGATAGCTGCGCTTCTGGAGCCTAAATTGTTAGAGGCTGATCAGCTCGTGGCCCAGTTTCAAGTGCTGCGGCAAGCCGATCTGTCTGCAGTAATAGATCAGGAGCGAGGCTTCCTTACCACTGTCCTATAGAAGGTAAGGGCTACACGAAATAATTCCAAGCCGGTTATAATAAAGGACTTCGGTGACCTATCTCTTCAGTATGATCAGCTGAGCTGCAGGAGCGAGGATTGCATAGCTCGGAAAGCGGCCGCCTCTCGTAGAATAATTGATATAAGGGAACAGATCCTCGAACTCCAGAGGAAGCTGGCCTTCTTGGAGTCTGATCTTGAAGCTTCCCGTGCGGATAAAGAGCTGATCGTTCAGGAGGCCAAAAATGTCTCCCGAGCTTCTGCAAGCCTGGAGCGTGCTTTGAAGAAGCTCGAGGATGGCTGGCAGGCTCATGCGCACCTAGAAGACGCAAAGCGGCTGACTCAGGAGGCCGAGCGTAGGGCCAAGCAGGGGTTCGAGCGGTCGACTGTCTTGCTGAGGGACCGTCTCATGGAATAGTGTATCGCCGAACCATAGTCGGCTTTTTTCCTTCTTTCGTTTTCGTTCTTTTCCTTTCTTGAGGAGGACGTGGTTTCCAAAACATGTAGTACTTTTGACTTTCAAATAAAAAAGTATATTTTATTCTACCCTTTATTTGTACTGCTTATTACATTTGTGGTGTTATGGTATTGCCCCACTGGGGGACTGTTTGTGGACTTGTTACCCTGGGTATACCTTGGTTTTAGTTACAGATAACAAGTTGATGGGGATACTTGGAACAATTCCACAGTAGGGTGGCTATGGACGTTCCTGGTATCAGAAAAAAGAATGCCATGGAGCAGCTGGGCCCCCGGGGCATGATGAGAGATGAGGAGCATGTACTAGGAAATTTAGTACAGCGTTTGTGGTCAACAGAGGACATTTGTGGGCCTATTATCCTTGGCGTACTCCGGTCTTGGGTACGAATAATAAGTCGAGGGAAAAAGCAAAATACTTACTCAGAGGTAATGAGGACATGGTAAATATAAGGGTTTCTTCGATGGAGCCTTCCCATTCAGAGGTAATAAGGACATGCCAGGAGTGAGCTCCATGAAGGGTACATAGAACAACTCAGAGGTGATGAGGACGTGGGAGTTCTATGCGAGGGGCGGTTTGTTTTTGATGGAAGGAAAATAACTCAGAGGTAACATCGACGTAGTTGTTTTGGAGAATTTGTGGATCTGTTACCCTTTTTGTGCATTGAAAGTGCGGTTATTGGATCATAAGGAGGGAGCTCTTTTAGGAAGAAAGTTCAGAGGTATAATCATACATGACTTACTACCTAAAAGACGCGATATAGATTCATCTGTAGTGACCAGAGTGTAAGTTCAGCGGTACCTGCGGGTACATAACTCGATAATCTGGAAGATTTGGAGTCAGACTGTGAGTTCAGCGGTACCAGAGGGTACATAACTCAATACCTTAGAGGATGTCGTTTCAGACGTAATACTTTTTCAGGAACTTGCTGTTGATGGACAACATGAGCAAGTCTCCATTTTGTTTCACGAGGCGGTAAGCTCCATTGGAGAATACAGCCTCAATGATGAACGAGCCTTCCCACTTTGGCTGGAACTTGCTGGCAGTTTTGTGAGTCATAAACATTAGCCTCCGAACTGCCAAAACGAGATCGCCTACTTGGAAGGTTCTGATTTTAACCATCTTGTTAAAAGCTCCAGAGATACGTGCTTGGTACAGCTCGATTCGTTGTTGAGCTAACAGGCGCTTCTCATCTAGGGCCTCCAACTCTTGTAGTCGGCGATGGTGATTATCATCCGTCGTCTGTTGGTAGGTAAAGGCGATACAGAACGAGGGGATTTGAGTCTCCAGTGGAAGAACTGCCTCACTCCCATATATCAGAGAGAATGGTGTGTTCCCGGTGGCAGTCCGTACTGTAGTACGGTACGCCCATAAGCATTCGCCAAGCTTTTCATTCCAGTCGTGTTTGTTTGATCACACGAACTTCTTGAGAAGCTTGATGATTGTTTTATTGAATGCTTCAGCCAGACCATTAGCCGCCGGGTTGTACGGTGTTGAAGCAATATTTTGGATTCGGTGTTTGTCATAAAATCGATAGAAGGCGTGGCTTACGAATTACGGACCATTGTCGTGGATGATCCTTCGGGGCAGTCCATAGCGGTAGATGACGTGATGCTTGAGGAAGCTGATCATGTTTGAAGTCTTCACTTCTGCCAGCGGAATAGCCTTCGTCCATTTGGAGAAGTAATCTGTGACTGCGAGTATGAAGCGGTGCCCTCGGGATGAAGGCGGAGTGATTGGACCAACGATGTCCATTCCCCATGCTTCGAATGGCCAGGATAACACCGTCGGATGTAGAAACTCGGATGGCTGGTGGATGAAATCTGTGTGGACTTGACTGGCTTTGCACTTTCTTGTATAGTTTATCGCATCGGCAACCATCGTGGGCCAGTAGTAGCCCATTCAGCGAAGGCAATCTTGTAGTTTTGGGCCAGGCTGATGGGCCCTACAGATGCCATCATGAGCTTCACATACGGCTTCTTTGGCTTCTGTATTTGATAGACATCGAAGCAGTAATCCATCGATGATCGTCGATACAGCATTTTTGTCTCCGTATCGTAGAAGAATCTGAGGAAACGTCTTCTGATAGAAGTGGCTTCCTTTGGATTCTCTGGCAGGATATCGTAGACTACGAAGTCGATGAATAGTTGTCTCCAGTCTGGTGCTTCATCGACTGTCAGAGTGGAGTAACTCTCAATACATTGAACATTATTCCTGGGACAGACCAACTCACGGCCTATTATGTCAACCAGATAATGAGCATGATTCGGCACTGCTAAGGAAGCAGCAAGGCCTGCTAGGGCATCGGCTTCAATGTTCTGGAGCCTGGGAACGTGTTCTATGAAGAACCCCTTCAAGGACGAGATGATGTCAATCGCTATTTTGTGATAGGGGATCATGTCTTCATGACGCACTTCGTATGAGCCCCGGATTTGGTTAACGATTAGCTGCAAATCGCCGTATGCTTCAAGGTACTCTACCCCCAGCTCCTTCACAAGTTGGAGGCCAATGACTAAAGTATTATACTCTGCTATATTGTTCGAACAGGGCTCCGTGAGGGAGTAAGCCCAATTGATCACCAGCCCGGAGGGAGAAATCAGCACTACTCCGACTCCAGCGATGATGTTGCCCTTGGGCCCAGTTTTGGAAGCGTCGTCGAAGAACATTCACCATATGGCATCATGAAAGGCCACATTTGAATTGGCAACCTCATCTGGAATCTTTTCGTCTATTCTGGTTGACTTCGAACCTGGATGAGCTGCTAAAAAGTCTGCTAGAGCTTGACCTTTAACAGCCTTTTGTGGGACGAAGATCATGTGGTAGGGGGACAGTAATATCGCCCAGGTAGCGAGACGAGAGCTGAGTGCACCTGGTTTAGTCATGAGGACCCTGAGGGGGTTGACTCTTGATACGACATGGATGGTTTGTCCCGTGACGTAGTGTCGCGTCTTCTGAATGGCAAAAACCAGAGCAAGACACTCTTTCTCCACGGCAGTGTATCGATGCTCCGGCCCCATCATCATTCAGCTGAGGTAATATATAGCTTGCTCATGGCCTGCATCGTTGTTTTGTGCTAGTAAAGTACCGAGAGAATGTTCTATTGCTCGTACATAGAGCAGGAATGGTTTTTCAGCAGCCGGGGCCACCAGGACTGGAGGGTTCGACAGATATTTTTTGATGTTGTCGAAGGCACGCTGGCATTCTTTATCCCATACGAATGAAAGGCCCTTCTTCATAAGGTGGGTGAATGGCTGACATCGTCCGGAGAGGTTAGAGATAAACCTCCTGATGTAGGCCAGCCTCCCTTGAAGGCCTCGGAGTTCACAGAGATTTCTCGGGGGACCCATCTCCATGATTGCCTTCGTCTTCTCATGGTCTACATGGATAGCCTGGGAAGTAATGATGAAACCCAAGAACTTCCTGCTGGATACGCCCAAGAAGGATTTTGTGGGATTCATCTTCAGATTGTGCGCTCGTATTAGGTCGAACACAGTCCTCAGATCGTGCAGGTATTCTTCCTTAGAGCGAATTTTGATGGCGATGTCGTCGACGTAGCATTCCACAGTCTTGCGCAGATGGTCTCTAAAGATGATGCTCATAGCTCGTTGATAGGTGGTGCCAGCATTCTTTAAACCAAAAGGTATGACTGTGTAGCAATATGTGCCAATTGGTGTTCGGAATGATGTATGCTTTTCGTCATCAGGGAACATCTTGATTTGGTTGTACCCCGAAAAACCAACCATGAATGACATACGCTCAAAGCCGCAGGTGTTGTCAATCATGATGTCTGTCATAGGGAGGGGGAACTCATCCTTAGGACATGCCTCATTCAAATTACGAAAGTCGATACAGATTCGAATCTTTCCATTCTTCTTGAGGACTGGTACTATATTGGCGACCCAGTCTGGATGATGTTCCTCGCGGATGAAGCCGCTGGCTATCAGTTTGTTGACCTCAGCTTCAATGGCATTCATGATGTCAGGACGGAACCGTCGTTGCTGTTGCTTGACCGATTTTGCGTCCGGATGAATGTTGAGTTTGTGAAGTGCAACCTCGGGGTTCAGTCCTAGCATATCTTCGTAGCTCTAGGCGAATACGTCGATGTATTCTCTGACGATTTGCAGTAGCGATTCTCGCTCTTCGTCTGTCAGATTCTTGCTAACGAATATGGGCTTTGGAGAGGCCTCATCCCCGAGATTAACTTGCACAACCTCATCTTCGGTGGGAGGCTCTCTTTGTTCAAACCGTTTCTTCCATTACGCATCTAGCTGTTGTGTCCACGGCTCTAACTCAAGAAGTTTGGGAATGTCTTCATCTTCTTCGTAGGCGTCGGCCAATGCCATATTGACCGACAAGACTTACTTGAATACGTCCCCGATGCTGACATCCGAATCGGAAATGGATGATCCGGTTGAGTGTGACTGCCAGTCGTATTCCTCGTCTGAGCTTTCAGGAGTCGTTGCCGGTAAAACATAACCTATCCCACATCTGGTTTTGTTGTAATAGTCTTGTGGTTTTCCAGCCGGGACCGATAATTTTAAGGGTAACCGCCGTCCAGTGCCGTAGTTCAAGCCTGGTGTAGTTTCCAGATCATATCCCTATTTTTGCATGAGGTACTTGGATCGGGAACTATACAGATAAAGGGGCAGTCTTCCGGTATCGGGTTTGAGATCAACTTCTTCTATCCTGAAGGGTTGCGGATCATTCTTCTGGCCGAAGATGATTGGATGATCCTCTCCCTTAATTATGCGGTAAGCGTCTTCTACTGGAGTAAGTTGATTTGTAATATAGACATTTGTCACCTGTGTGTGTAGGTGGGTGCCTATACCGTGTTCCATGGCATACATTGTACAAAGCTTATTAAGCTCGAGGTAGTTCAAAGATAGCCCTTTATTGATGAAATAAGGTATCTTTTCCAGTAGGATTACATCATCTGCAGATGGCACATCAGTGTGAGCAGCCACATACTTGGCCAACTCTAACTCTTCTTCGGCTACCCCCTGTGTAAATAAAGACTGAGAGGATGACTTGGGCACCTTAATCATCAGGGGCTCCATGGGTGGAGCAGAACGTGGAGTCGTTGGCATACTAGCCACCCCCAGTTTGGTGCTCGGTATTGGGCGGGGAGTTGTTAATTGGCTAGCAGTCCCCGGCTTAGCGCTCGGCTGTCGATTCATTCCGAGAAGACGAATAGTCATCGGCTTGACAGAGGAATTGAGCTCCTCTGTTTGTTGCTGGCTAGCTCTAGGAAGCCTGATTATCAGTGGCTCTGTCGTGGGTCTTGGCGCTTGGCCAGACCTTGGTAGTCGGATTATCATCTGCCCCTCTTGTGCAGAGAGGTTGATTGTATCCTTACGCAGAGTGGTAGTAAGGGGTACAGTTCTGCCAGGTTTGCGGGCTTGGAGGTGGATTGTTAGAGGTTCTTCTGATCCGGCTGCCGCCTCAGTTTGAGCTAGAGTATCTCCTTCGTTAAGGTGCTTTTTCGACTTCTCGTACAAGCATGAATCTGAGTAATAGGATTCGACCCCTTTAGAGGGAGCGATGTCGGCAAATTCTGTCCTCACGAAGCCGTGCTTGTCGACATACTTGAAGCACTGGTGCAGTGTGGAAGGCACGATCATGTAATCGTGTATCCAAGGACGCCCCAGGAGAATAATGTAGGAAGTATCCGTATCTATGACATAACATGTCATTTCTGACTGAAGGTCATCGATTTGGCACTTCAAGCGAATCTTTCCGACCGGATAGCTTCTGCCTGAATTGAAACTGCTGATGGCGGTGCTTGTCGGCGTTAGGTGATGCATTGGGATGCTCAGATGGTGTAGTAGGCTCTTCGGGATGATGCTTATGGAAGAATCGAGATCAATATGCATCCGATCCACCTTGATATCGCCAATGTACCCTGTATAATACAGAGGGCAATCATGCAGGTTGGTCTTAATAAGCATATCCTGCGGAGTGAAGATGATGTTGGGCATTGCGCCTGTGCAAGCGCTATCCTGAAGATCTGCAGGCGAGCTTTCCCCAGTGAGATTGGACTGAGCCAGATATGCGTCGGCGTTCTGGAGTGCCTCGCTCAGTACGACGCGAACATCTTTGAAGAGTCTCAGGAGCTCGTATAGTGACAATTTGGCCGGTGTGTTAGCCAATTGTGCCAAGATGTCGAAGTTGTAGGGCCTCTCCAGCCCATGAGGCATCTCTCTTCGGAGCGGCTTGTCAAAACGAGTCTCCTTCGGCCTAGGCTTGTCGGTCGTCGAAGGCTGCGAGGGTCCTGGAGCATCAGCAGTTGTCGGCTGATGATCTTCAGCCGAGTTACCCGGTGAAGGTTGGGATTGTGCACCCGACCGGATGACGACAGCCGTAGCTTCCTCGACCTCCACGGAGATTGTGCGGCATGATTTGACTTTCCTACTCTTCTTCTTGCTGGTGAAGGGAAGGACTGAGTTACTTTATGTACCAGGTCCGGATGGACCCACATGACCTCCCCTCATGATGTGGTAAGAGGCACTAGACCAGCAGCCTGGTTTCGGGGAGGTGAAAGGTTAGCGACCTCCATCCTTGCTCTGGGGACGGGCACTACTCCATCTTGAGTCTTTGTCGGAGGGAAGCTACCAAATTATACTGACACCATGTTGGCTGCTACGGCCACTTCTTTGAAATCAATGGCCAAGGCCTTAGAATCGATGAGATGCTGGATATATCGTTTCAGTTGGTCGCAGACTTGTGTAGCATGGTGGACATAACGATGGTAGTGGCAGTACTTGGGGCTCTCCATTTCTGCAGGAAGAGGTTCACGCCTTGGAGGAGGGAGCTGAATTCGACCTCCTTGTATGAGCATGTCTAAGATGGGCTTGACATGGCCGTCCTCGAAGGAATAGGTCATTGAGGCCACTGCTTCTCTGTCGGCTTCGGTTCAGGTTTTGGAGCTGTGTCGACCACCATAGCTTGTTTGCCCTTGTTGTCTCGATTGTTGGAGGGGTTACCACCATTGTTACTGTTAGTGTTAGGGCGTTTGCTCTTATCCTCTCCTTCCGAGACATGCAATCCCAGTTGGCGAGCTTTCTTCAATTTGTCTTCTGTGCCAGTGGCACTGAGGATGAACGTCTTCCAATCCTTAAACTGACTTTCGCCCATCCAGAGGCTGATTATGGGAAGCAGCCTTTTTTGGCAAATTTCAATTAAGAAGGAATCAGGATTACCGGAAGGCAACTTCATTACGGTTTGGCGAAACCGCTCGATATAGTTCCTTGTCAGCTCCTTTTCTCCCTGAACAACGTCCATGAGGGTGGACATTATCACGTCTTGTCCTACTTCGTAGAACCTCTCCAGGAACATACGTTTGAAGCCAGCGAAGGAATGGATGCAGTTGTCCGGCAAGTTGCAGTACCAGTCGAAGGCAACCCCTTCCAATGCTCCGATGAACAACCGCGTAAGGATGGCATCGTCATGAGGTAGATGGTCGGTTATGACTTCGAAGTAGGTGATGTACCTGCTTGCAGATGTCTTCCTATCATATGGATTGATGTTAAATGGTTTATATCTTGGTGGAAAAGGAACATCTCTCCACGCAGCAGGATACAGTTGTCGTATCCTGAGGTCTTGGCAGTTTTTTCGGGCATAGAACATTGCCCGGAGCTCCTGGACCTCTCTTCTTGCCTCCCTGGCTTCGTCTGCAGCGGTAGGGGCCGGTATTTCAGGAGGATTACCACCCGGGTTTGGTGCGGCTGAGTTCGAGTCCGCATTGACCGCGGGTCCCACGTTTGTTTGGCCAAGTGTTCTTCCTTACAGAGTTGGAAGGGCCGCTTTGATCTCGTCTATGGACTTGACCAAGGTATGTAATATGGCTTCCAGAGTGTCGATGCGTTGGCGATCACTGGGACCATCTTGGTTGCTGTCCGTCATGAACACCGTCCTTACATGAGGAGAGATAGAAGGAACGGTGGAGGACGTGCCCTCTGAGTCATACCCCTGTACAGAGAAGTCGTCAGGGTATGTAAGAATGTTCTCCACTGGTTCGGACTCAAAAGGAGTGATACCCCCATCTTTAGAGCTTGCCTCGTCTTGGGAGTTGTGGACATCCTCAGGGATGTCGGGATCTGCTGCATCTGTTGGGTGAACCGTTTTCCCTGGATTATATTCTTGGAACATTGGATGATCGTGGATGTTTGGAGGAGTGCTACCCCCAGCTCCAGCGCCTCCCAGAGATGTGGACAACGAATCTCCAAGTGTGGCAGATTTCGTCTTTGAGCGAGTACCCTGGAAAACTCCTCCCTTAACGGTCGTGGATAACTGCTTAGAAGAGAGTTTCTTAGTTGAGATTTTTGGGCTGGAGACGTTTGTTTTCTTCACTGTTCCGCTGCCAGGGATCTTGTGAGCAGAATTACAGGAGGCAACGAGAAGCGCCTCGTCTTCTGAGCTTGGGTGTTGCAGCCGTTGGAAGACGGACTGTCGGTCTTCTTGTATTGCCGCCTTGTTGCAGCAGCAGTTGACAATGACTTGGGTGCATTGATGTCCCTGACAGGACTCTCTGTACACCAAATCTTCGTCTCTTTTCTTGCGTTCGTGAAGAATTACGTTGCGCAAGTCACCCGTTTTGTGGGCCCAGGAGTTCTGAGCACATGAGTGTGTTAGCATCCTGCCTGCTCCCTGATGTGGGGGTAGTACGAGTACTTGCCCCTGATCATTGTTGGGAGATTCTTGATAACTATCCCGTTCATTGGCCGCCGGGGGCTGGACACGGATAGTTTTATACAACTTTCCATCAGGGGCCCACGTAATAGTCATCGGAAAGCCCTGATAGTCAGAAGTTGGGACAGCTGTCTGAGCTCGACGAGCCCGCGCTGCCCGAGACTTCTTCCTTCTAGCACCTGAGAGTGCATAGTAGGAAGAGTCTACAAAGACTGACAAATGAGAGCATCTGGGGTCAGGATCGCCTGAGAGGCGTTCGAAGACTGACCGTGAGTCGCATGGAGCAGATGGTATGCGGCTTGGTTTGGTGGCCGTACAGGCTGTCTGCATGCGCCTGGTATGTGTGGCCGTATGAACCTTCTGTATGCGGCTAGGAGCGGTGGCCGCATAAGCAGTCTGCATGCGGCTGGCAGTCGTGACCGCATGAGCCTCCTGCATGCGACTGGCTGTCATGGCCGCATGAGCCTCCTTCATGCGGCTGGACGTTCTAGCTGTCTGAGCCTCCTGCATGCGGCTGGCTTCTGTGGCCGCATGAGTTTTCATGTGGGTGGCGCCCTTATGCGACTTCTTCTTGGACCGCGCAGAGTTCCTCTTTGCCCCTGCAAGTCCAGCATCGTAGTGTTTTCCTCTGTCGGACTTAGGGACAGCAGAGTCCTCTGTGGCCTGAAGTGGGGCCGCATGAGAGTCTTCCCCGCCATCTTGGGCAACAGGGAGTACTTCTTCGAGAGCTTGGGGAGGAGCGAATGATTTGGGCCTCCACTCCCTGCGGCCCTTCTTCGTGCGGGCTCGCCGCTGGACCAGGCCAGCACCCCCGTCGGAGAGCATTTCTTCAAACGCCTGCTGGTCGAACCGGGCGACCAGCATTTGTTGAGTGGATCCAAGTTTGGCTGCGTCCGATTGCGTCACCATCTCCTCAGCCGTGGAGAAGTTAGTCCCCAGCAAAGTCGCTATCGTGTTTGCCATTGATTGTAAAAGTACAAAACAATTTTATTGGAGGACTGAACTCAGACTCACAATACAAACTCGCTCGTACAAAGAAAGCCTAGGAATAAAAATGTCACGACCTGCACCCTAGAGTAAGGGCACGAGACGTGGGTACGTCCAGCCTACGCCGCAGTATCGGCGGTAGAACGCTGTCCTAGGTCAATTATCTAATAATATAAAGGTACCTGTACAGTTTATACACTCCGAATGGAGGTAACATCACAACATACAGTCTCAATCACATCTAAGGTAGAAGAATGAAAGACAGATAGATAGATAAATAGATAGTAACTCAAAGAGAACAATAGCATAGATGAAAATAAGTCTAAGTGTCTAGGATACATAACATCCAGAATGTCAACTCATAATACAATAAGTCTAAGAGTCTATACATCTCCACATCTCAAAATACAACTCAGAATGTGAGACAAAATATAATGTAGAAAAGACTGTCTAGCTAACTGGTCTAGACTACTGGAGCAACATCCTCATCTGCAGGTGGATCCTGCTGAGGGTCCTCAACACAAGTGTCATCTAGTCCTGTTCCATAATATGTAGTCACCCATGCCTCATCCTCATCCTCTATAATATTTTCAATAGGTCCAGTCAGGACAGGAACGAGCACAATACATCTCATACAGTTCATATCAGGTTAAGAAATACGATACAGGCAATAGAGTAAGATACAAGAAATGCTGAAAGGAAATATACGCTGTAAAAGAGATAGCTGTAAAGGAAATATCTACTGTATATAGAGAACTGTAAGTGACTAGTGATGTAGAGTACAAGATAGGCATGTGAATGGCTAGAATTTATACATAATTACACTACTGAGTTTGCACATGATTACACTACTTTGAAATTATTCACATATCTACTTCTACTCCCCCGTTTCTCCAATCAATACACAAGGATCTAGACAAGTTACGTTATTATACATGATTACTTCACATGAGGCTCATAAATGAGTATACGTGAAGTTATACATGAGGGCTCAGTGAATCATGAGAGTACATGATCACATGAGTGCACATGTAAGATGGAAGCATAGGAGTACATGATGATAGTGAAACACACATAACATGAAGTACCCGATGCTCCCGAGAGGGATAACATCTCATGTAAAGATCCACATAGTACCAATCCGTGTTACCAATGTGACAGTAACAAGTAAAGTAATCTAGAGCGAGAAGTAAAGCCTGAACAAGTATGAAACGGTCAGAGAATGTACTCGCCCGCTGTATGAATGTCTGTAGAGAATATGCTGTCTGAGGAGAGGTGTCTGGCTCCTGATCAGAGCAACACAAGTCACAATGTGTTCTAAATAGTAAAAATGAAGTCTACTATACATACTACATGATTCTAGGTCAATCTGGTCAAAAGTCAACTCTTGGTCAACTCTGGTCAACTCTAAAGTCAAACTAGTCAAAATTAGGTCAACACTAGTCAAACTAGTTAGGGTTTTAGTCAACTAGTTAAACTAGTTGTTTTAGGTCATTCCTAGTCAATTCTAGGTTAACTAGGTCAAATTTGACCTAAGGTTGACTTTGGTCAACCCTTAGTCAACAAGGGTCACTAGTAGTGTTTTAGGTCATTAGGGTTAGCCCCAAGCCATAGGCTAGTACCTTGGCCATAGGCTAGTCTTATAAGTTTTCGTATAAACCTATACCTTAGCAAGTTATACATATGTATATATATATCTATATATATAGATATACACTATCTATCTACTACCCAAATACCAATATGTAAATACTCTATATAATACAACCCACACTCAAATATATATATATATATATATATATATATAATGACATAATGGGATCTAATACAAAATGTATATATCATTTATATATATACACATATATATATATATATATATATATATATATATATATATATATATATATATATATCAACTTATATATATTACATATATATAGAGAGAAAGTGAGAGAGAGACATAGAGTGAGAGAGAGAGTGAATGAGAGAAGAGAACAGTGAGAGAGAGAGCTGCTGTACAGCAGGGGGGTTTCCAGTATTCCTGGAACCAGGAAATAGCCCCCAACCAATGCACAAAACACACACACACGGTGCACATATACACATACATGTGTATACACACACAACTACAAATATACACAACCATTTATCCTCAAAACTCACCTACACTCACACATACATATATACTACGTATATATATATACTAAAAACATACCATTACATGTATAATTCATATCAAAAATAGGTTTAAAACTCGAATTTGCAAAACTGGAATTTATCCCAAAACTGGAAAATAGGGACTGTTTACTCGAAACTAGGTAAACCCAAAAACACACACAAAACTGAGCTATGGCTCGAATCAATTGGTCGGTAACTGAGTCCCACAGAGTACCCTAGTGTCCTAGGTACCTGACACGACACCACGACACGAATTTATGTGTCCAAACACACAAAAACTCCACTCGGGTAAATTCCTGATACGCAACGCGTGCACAGCGTCGTGCACGCGTTCCACACGCTCGTGGACACACCACGAGACACGACACGTCTCGTGGTCGTGCACACGTGTAGCCCACACATAGGGCTACATGACCCACTCACTGATACGTGTCCACGACACTCGTGGACACGATACGAACCCCGTATCAGTCGTAAAAAACACGACTGATACACGAGTACAGACCGCGTCGTACACGCGGTTGCACGCCTCGTGCTCGCGACACAGGACACGACGCATCTCGTGCTCGTGTCCTCGTGTACGCCACGTATAGAGCTACACGCTTGTGTCATCACGAGACACCCAAGTGTCGTGTCCGCGCGACACGACACGCTCGAAGTTGCCCCCGCGTGCGTGTGCGCTGACAGCGCGTGTCCAGTGCGAGTGAGATTTCTCACTCGACACGACACGACGTGACACTAAACTTTAGGGGCATGTTCGCAGACAGTGCCCCCGTGTCCAAGTCAAATATCTCGTGTCCTAGTGCTCTGTGCAGTGAGCACGAAGGGTGTGGTAGCAGGACATGCACGCGCGTGCTCGTGCAGTGGGTTCGTGTCTATTTTGGACACGAACACAGCACGAAAATGTGCTCAGTCCACTAGGTATGTGACCTACATATCTAGGGCTAGAAGAAAGTGTAATTTGTTTTATATTTTATCAAAAACAGATCCTCTGTGGCATTTCACCAAACAAGGGTTTATAGGCTAGGATACGTGTCCGATACGGACACCAAACCAACTCTAAATCCTACCAAACTTGACCCACAGTTAGGGTAGTCCTATATGCATGTATTTATGAAAAAAAATAGGATATTAACTAGGTTTGAGGGCATTTACCTATTTGTGCAAATCCAATAAAAAATTAATAAAGAGGGGGTGTGCTTCCTTCAACTTGGTGATGTCCAAAGCTCCCAAATTCTTGATTGCTAGCTTCCCTTAGCACCCTTGATGTTGTAGGGTCCCAATGCAAAAGACTAGAGTGAATTTGGATCAATATTGATCAAGTTGGGGGTGTTTGAAGGAAAAGGGATTTTTCTAGGATTAAATTCATGTAAATTTGTTCATGAATGATGCAATGGGACTATATAGCAATGTGTGGCTGCTAGGGGGGTGCCTTTGGCCGGCCATGGCATGGGGGGGTGTCCTTGCCCTTTCCTTCATGGTGAAGGCAAGACTTTGGTGCTAAAGTTGGGACACTTTTGAGGGTTTCAAGCAAAATATCTATAAAGTGCTTTCTAAGATACTTCCATTACTTTAACCCTTGACTAATTATCCATCCTAAAGCTTCTAGGTTAGTAGCTAACCTCTAGATTAGGGTAAGATAGGTTAGTGACTAATCATGGTACTTAACCATGATTAAATAATATTAAAAATCACATAATCTCAAATAAAGTCTAGTAAATTACCAAAATACCCTTTTGGCCAAAAGTCACTAATTTGATGTTCTAAGCCTATGGCTAAGCTCACATGGTCATGGCAACTTCTAGGTTAAGGAAAACTAGGGTTTACACTAAGTTATACTAACAAAATCACAAAGTCATAAGTCATGACTTAGCATGACTTAGAAGATGGTTCTAATTACACTAGAAATCACCATAAATCATATCATGCCCTAAACACCATTAATAAATAATAAAAATAATAAATTTTCAAAAATACCCAATTTCAAAAAATAGGGTGTTACAGAAAACCTAGGTACAGCAATCTAAGTATGATTGTTTATTTTTTATTTTGGGGGGTGACGGTAGAGGCTCGGGAAAGCGACGGCAGCTCTGCCTTACTCATTGTACGATCGGACGTAGTCTTGGCTCTGATGAAGAAATGCTCTCGAAATGTGGGGAGACTATTCTGTGTGTGCCTTTATCTGTCTGTGTGTCCAGTCGAAGATTTTGCAAGGGAATGGCACCTTGCTATTTATAGGAGTGGGGTGTGATCATTAGGGTTTACAATGATTGCCCCTTGAAAAGTCGGCAGTTTGGGGATTAATTACCATTTTTCTTGATCCTGTTTTGTTGGCAATTAATCTGGGCCGTTATCTTGATTGCAACAAATCTGGGCAATTAATGTTGATTGTGCCAAATCCGTATAGGCAATTAATGTTGATTGCCACGAATCTTCGTGATTTATTATGACAAGCTCGGATCTCCTGCCATGTGTTCAATCTGCTTGATTGCAATAAATCTGATTTGATCCGGGTAATTATGATGATTGCACTAAATCTGGTTGTTGGGATTTATTGATAAATCTTGATTGATTTGATGCCACGTGTCTAACCATCATTATGCTGCGAGCCGTAGGGACACGGAAGAAACTGATCTTCTGCCACGTGTCCTAACCGCGAGCCATAGGGACAGGGTGTCTTGCCAGAGCCGCATGAGGGTGGCTTCTCAGGATTTGAACCGCATGAAGGTGGCAACCGCATAGGTGTGGCCTCCGAAATCTGAGCTGCATGAGGGTGGTTTCCAACTGAACCGCATAAGGCTGGCCACATATCAAGGCTGCATGGGCGTAGCCTCTCAGCATTTGAGCCGCATGGAGATGGTCCCCATGATCCGAGCCGCATGAGAGTAGCGACTACATGGGGTGGCTTCTCAGGATTTGAGCCGCATGAAGATGACCCTATTATCTGAGCCGCATAGGGGTGGCCTCCAACAGAACCGTATAAGGATGGCCACGTGTCGGAGCCGCATGGAATGAAGTGCTTTGGAATTCGGTGGATCGTGCCAGCTATAGAGATTTTTTTGTTTTCCTAGGAGCACGCCATTATGTCAGAGTCATCATTGCAGCATTATGTCAGAGCTGTCAAACCTTCGTGTCAGAGCCGTCGCTTCGCATAATTGAGCCAGCTGCATAAATTAATTATGGCCGATTTGTAAAGGACTTTTTGAACCGCATAAGGCCACGTGGCTCGCTGGGAACTTCTGAGCCGCATGAAACTCTCTTAGTCTTGAGCCGCATAGGATTGAACTTCTGAGCCGCATAAAACTCCAATGAACTGTTGAGCCGCATGAAACTCTCCTAGTCTTGAGCCGCATAGGATTTCCTGTTCATTTCCATGCATCTACATAAAGCACTTGAATTTACTCGTAAAAGACTAAAAAATGGACTTGTTAGCTAGGTGGTTATATAAACTACTGGGTTATAAAAATACTCAACAAGTTCGATCTCAGGTATACACTAAAAAAATGATTCTTTTTACTCACAACTTCACAGTACATTGTATTCTAGGTTAGCTTACTTTGATTACAAAACTACACGATACTCATTTATTGTACTATTTAAAATTAATATTAAACATGGACTAAATTTAAGTGTCTGATTCTAGTAACTACTATTATTGTTGCCATTTATTCTCAAATTGGCAATAGAACTGAGATTTTTTTCAAATTTTTTTATTTGGGCGTATGTAAATTTTTTGTATTATTTCCGGCGCAAAAATAAAAATAAAATTAGAAAGAGTCGAGTCTTTCCCATAATTGACCATAACTGAGATGACCTCCTCAATTCCTTCCTCGGAACCCACCCCCACCCCCAATTTCTTGTTGGTGCTTTCTTTACATGGAGAGAGCTTGCTCTCAACATGCCTTGTAAATTTTAGTCCCACATCGGAAATGCACCATGAGTTATCTCAACATATATACTTGGGTGTGTTGTTGAGAGATGCACATGGGGTGGTAACCCTAAGGAGGGAACCATGTGGGTGATTTTACTAGAAGGTAAGAATAAGGCTCCAAGGATTAAGCATTAATGCTTTTGTCATTCTCTTGGATTAATTTCCATTTGGAGCTAAGCCCCAAAGGGGCTTAGCGACTCGGACTCGGACTCGGGCTCATGAGGCGTAATGTGGAATTTTGTTGGCGCACTTTGTACTTAGCACGTCAGCAGTCATGCGGCACATGCGGTTCATGCGGCCATGCGGCCCATGCGGCTCATGTGGTCCATGCGGCCCATGCGGTCCTTGCGGCCATGAGGCTCATACGGCCAGGCTGCTGCTGCTGCTGCCGCATGGAGGGCTCCGCTGACTGTGCTGATTACAAGTCAGTTATGGAAAGGCTGAATCAATACGATTAATTCAGATCCTATCTTTGTGGGATTTGAATTAATTTCGTTCCTATCTTTGTGGGATTTGAATTAATATCGTTGCTATCTTGTTGGGATTTGATTCAATCTTTCCATAACTGAAGAGGCGGCTAGGGTTTCCACCTCTCCCTCTACAAATACTCTCTTCTGGCCTCCTTTGTGGTTAATACGAAAAATATAAGTCAGAAAAGGAGAAAGAGAGAGAGAGAGAGCTGCTGCCGCCATTGCATGTTCATCCGAGGAGTCAGAACAGAGGTGACTTCGAGCGTTCCATAAGTTTTTTAAACTTGCTGGTTCCTGGAAGCAGATCGTGTGGGGCGAATCTTGCTTTGAGCAACGGCGTTTTGACACCCCAACATTGTTCTTCTTCTCATCTCTCTCTAGATTATTGTAACTCGTTATGTCCCAATTGTAAAACGTTTGCAAGGAAGAACGAGAGATCTTCTCTTCTCTATTTTCCTCCTCCATATTGTAATCGGGTTATTTGGTATTTGTATCATCGTAGATCTTTGTTGCATCTGTTTTACCATCTTTGATCAAGCCCCGGGACTAACAATCTCAAAGCAAGATCCGTGTAGATGGAAAACATTAATGCTTCGCTCCTCCAATCGGACTTCTGCAAGTTGAAAAAGTTCGATGGAGAGCACTATCAAGTCTGGAAGAGAAAGGTTTACCTAACTCTTCAACTAAAAGACGTTGATCATGTTCTGTTGGAGGAAGAACCCTCTGTTCCAGACACTGGATCTACTGCCGCTATCAACGCGGCTACCAAACTCCAGGCCAAGTGGAGAAGGGAAAATAGCATCTGCAGGCTTCTCATCCTGAATGCTATGGAGGACTCCCTGGCAGAATCCTACTCGAAGAAGAAACTTGCCAGAGACATATGGGAGTCTGTGAAAAAACTGTATGAAGAAGACAAGAACAGGAGCAAAATGTTTGTGGTTGAAAAATATCACAAATTGCTCTTTGAGGACGAAAAGTCCATACTGCCACAGGTGAAGGAATTTTTGAAGCTGCGTCAGAAACTGGAAGACGAAGAGATGCCCCTTCCCGACAAGTTTGTCGTCGGAGGGATCGTCTCAAAACTTCCTGATGGATGGAGTACCTTCTATGCAAGGATGCACAGAAAGAAGCTAGACATTAGCTTGGGAGATCTGCTTCAAGAGATCCATATTGAGGACGAAATGCGTTCCCAACAGAAGGTGGACACTCTGTCCAAACAGTTGGCTAAAGCCAATCTTGTGCAGACGAGAGATCCCAAGGGAAAGCAGGCGGCTTCTCATCCCAAGAAGAAGGACTTCACTAATCTAAAAGTGAAGGGTCCTTCTTTAAGCAACAGAAGACTAAGTCCCACGTGACTTGTTACAATTGTGGCAAGAAAGGCCACTACAAGAGTGAATGTAGATCTAAGCCGAAACAATCAGAGAAAGGTGAGCCTAATAAGGTTTCATTGGTTTCTAACATTGTTGCTATGATCGGACAGGTCACAACTGTGGGGGTTGACTCTGACTGGTGGATAGACACTGGTGCGACTTGCCATGTCTGTTCTGGCAAGGAATGGTTCGTCACGTACCAGCCGATATCTGAGAAGGTTGTCATGGCGAACCAGGCCTAAGCTGAAGTTCTGGGGATCGGGACCGTGGAACTGAAACTCACTTCTGGGAACACTCCGACGCTTCAAGGTGTGAAGCATGTTCCGGCGATTGCCAAGAACCTGATCTCTGGGAGCCTGCTCTGCAACGCAGACTTGAGGATGGACATCAATGCTGGTCAGATGGTAATGTCCAAGAAAGGAACATACTTCGGGAAGGCTTATCAAACCAAAGGAATGTTTAAAATTCAGCTTGTCAACCAGTTTGATGACATTAATGCAGTTGCATTTTCTGATTATTCTCTTGAGTTGTGGCATAATAGACTAGGACATGTTCATTGTAAAAGAATTAACAAAATGTTTAGTCTAGGACTTATCTCCAAATGTGGGGGTAAGGTGGAGAAGTGTGAAGTGTGTGCTCAGACGAAGATCATAAGGAAACCCTTTCATCAGGTCAATCGAAGCACAGATCTTCTGGAGTTGGTGCACTCCGATATCTGTGACTTCAAACATTTCTCCACGAAGGCCGGGATGAAGTATTTCATAACCTTCATCGACGACTTCTCAAAATACGCGTTCGTCTACTTGCTCAAGTCTAAAGACGAAGCCTTCGAGAAGTTTAGAGAGTTCAGGGCCGAAGCTGAACGGCAGACTGGACAACAACTCAAGAGGTTAAGAAGTAATCGAGGTGGGGAGTACAGGTCTCATGAATTCGCATCGTTCTTGTCACGCCCCAGAACCAGAATACTGAAGAGCGGGGGCGAACACAGCCAGCTACGTATATTGAAATAGAATACATCTCAACTATACGGTCACGGCTGTCTAGATATGAGGGTTTACTACAAGCCAACAGTCTCTTAAGGTCAAGCCTACTGTCTCAATCTCAAGCAAATAATATAATCACAAAATGTTTGACCACCAAATATACAATAAAAGGCGTCCCAAATATTACATATCAGCTGATCATGAAACTAGTCGTACAAAATGCTAGGACTAGCAAGAGTTAAGTCATACATGATCAACCCTAGGATTTGTTAATCATGTTTACAGCCCGTAGGCAGACAGTAAGTAAAGTGCATCGAGCTAACAGGTGCTCGTCGGCTAAACGCCTCAAAAGAATAAATTTACAATAGAGTGAGCGAAACAAAATAGAAAACCCACTCGTAGCCCGGGTTCCTTCTAGTCGCCACCATCGGGCTGGAGGTTCGAAAGATCCTCGGATGCTGCTCCGAAATCTGGCCACACAAAACCAGCTGGGTCAAACCCCAGAAAGAACAAGTGCCACAAAGGAGGCTACGAAATAAGAACAAAAGCCAACATATCAGAACATAAGAAAATAAAAGAAAAGTACAAGTAATAAAGAGCACGTCAGGACAATAAACGACTAGGGACGTAGAACCATTCTGGAAACCAGGTTACAACCCGTAAACCAAACAAGGACCGGGGTTGTAACCCTTCACCTGTATAGCACTCTGTCTCTACCCATTTATTGTTAGATAAGTAAAACAAGCATGTACAAGAGTTCCAGGTACAGGGGCTAGACAAGACTTAGACAAGGCTGGACTCCATCCATTCATAAGCGGCCAAGCAATTACTACGGCTTACTACTTTAACTAACTAGGGTTTTCACAAGCTTAATTACTAACAAGATGCAATGAGAATTTCCCAGTCCCAAGCCCTGCAAACCATCCAGTTATCCTTCAGCGGTTGAGAGTATGGTTGGGTACATCGCCCCGGAGACGATATACCCTTAGGTGACTTAGAGGGTGCAACACATGATAGTGCGCTGGAAATGTGCTCTACTCTCGGCAAGCTACAAGTCTAATTAAGAGCGCCCAGATAACGAGATTGCCTGTGACTGGAAATTCTCTATGAACTATAGTTTGATCTAGTCATTAGCCTAATCCATATTCAGTATGAATCCCTGACCGTGGGAACCAGGGAGTCACGTCCTAGACATGATGCAAGACAAGACAAGTGGATTGCACAAGCAAGCAAGCAGGAACACCCACGGTGTCAAGTTGATTATACGAGTCAAGTTACAAGTTACAAGTCAAGTCAAGTCAGGAGTGCGCCGCCACGGGCCACTATCAAATTATCAAGATAAATCATGTCAGGGTACTTGTCAGGAGTGCGCCACGACGAGTCACTGTCGTGTTATGCTAGTTTCTTGTCATATCATGCCATGTACAATAGTCATTCCAAACATATTAAGTAAAATCAAGTTCATGACAAAAGGCGTAAAATATCTAATAAAATATCAATATACAGGGCTATAGAAGAGCCAAGCTTAAGGAAAAATAAAACCAATTCTCCATGATTGGACAGATTGCGTAAGGGTCCCTGGGGTCGGGTTGGATTGCGCAGGAATGGTTGGCGCAGGCTGCGAAGTGCGCAGACTATGGATGGCGCAGGATGCAGACTGTACAGGCCTAGACTGCGCAGGCAATGGATGGCGCAGGATGCAGACTGCGCAGGGGTCAAGCGCGCAGGAGCCGATGGCGCAGGGTTGGTTGCGTAATCGGGCAGCGGCCAGGCTGCGCAGTCAGCGACCAACGCTAAAGAGCGCGACGCGGGGAGGCTGCACGGTTCAGTGCTGCGCTAAAGAGCGCAGACTGTAGATCTTCTTCTCCAGGCGGAGAGGAACATCAAGAACACCCAAAATTCAATCTTTCATATCTTAGTCAAATCAAAGCCAAATCTAGATTTTCAAGGTTCTAACTTGAGTAAAATTGAATTCTCTTCCACATGGAAGCATCAAAACCCATAAAAATCCAACCAAAATAGATCAAAACCATGTAAATCCAAAAATAGTTAAAACCTAGATCTAGAATAATGGAGACTCCAAATCACAAAATGTCAAGCACTAATGTTGATCACCATGGCCTAATCTAGCTAATGAACAAATAAAATATGGTTCTCATGTGGTGGAAATGTGCACTTGCCTATGGGTGGAGTGTTGGTGGAGGAAGGAGGAAGAAGAAGATAAAGAAGTAAATGGAAATTATGGAGGAGAGAGAAAGTATGTGGAGTTAATAAAGAGGGTGGGTTGTGTTGGAATGAGGGTTGAACATAGGCTAAGGTGTTCCAATGCTTGTTAAACCAAACTAAACCAAATCAAACCAATTCTCCTCCACAAAACAAACCAAGCCAGGTAAAACCCAATTACGAGAACCAAAATTTGCAAGTTAAGCCAATTACAAGTACATGCCAAAATTCGAGAAAATAAATACAGGTCTGAAATACATGCAATCTTGACAAAATACGTATTCAGAATATGGGTGTTACAACTCTACCCACCTTAAAAGAATTCCGTCCTTGGAATTTAAATCAAGATGCTTAGAGATGTAAGAGCCAGCTATACTATTCACCAATAAGCTACACTAAGCAATCAATCAAGCAATCACATATGCAAGCAAGGGATGGAAAGCATAAGGCATAAGAAAGACATTATACCTTACGAGTCAAACAAGTCAGGATATCGTGATTGGATGTCATCCTCACACTCCCACGTTTGACTCTCCCAAGGAGCGATGAACTCAAGCCACACGAACTAAACTGATAGTCTTGCGCTTGAGGTCTCTCTCTTTGGTCAAACAGGGATACGGGCCTCTCCTCATACGAAAAGGTTGGTACCAACAACCAATTCCGAATGGACTAGGATATGGCTCGGGTCCGGGATATACCGTCTTAATTAGGATACATGAAACATGACATGTGTCCCACATAACGACGGAGGAAAGCAAGACAATATGACACAGATACCTCTTTGTCGATCCTGGATCTGGGCCCGAGCCAGGGCGAACTACTGAGGCCTCTGTTGCTGGAAGGCCTGGGCCTGAGGCGGCAATGGCCTCGGAGGCTGGTACTGCTGCTGCTCTGGTGCGGGTGCTGGTCCCCTTACAGAGGGACTAGTCTGAGCCGATGATGAACTGGCCCTATTCGGACATGACCCTATCTTGTGGTCCGGTGCCCCACAAGCCAAACACAATCCCTGAGCTCTACGACACTCTAAAACGACGTGTCCTGGCTTTCCACAATGAGTGCAGCCCATTGCGGAAGACTGCTTCTGCTTCTGTTGCTGAGGGAACGTGACCGACGTCACTGAGGCCGTCTGCCTCGAAGTTCCAATTGTCAAGGCCCTGACTGCTGGGGCTGGTGCTGTCGACTGGGTCATCTAGCCGTGAGATCGCTTCCGACCTCCGGTCCTGTCCACGATCCTGTGGGAGGTATACTCGTGCCTCCTGGCTGCCCTCAATACTGTATCAAAAGTCTGATGCTCAAACTGTTCCACTGCTAACAAAATTTTGAGGTGGAGCCCTTGCTGAAACTGCTGGGCTCTATCAAACTCGGTCGCCACCAAAGTGGGAGCAAACCGACTAAGCCTGGAGAACTCGGCCGCATATCCATCGACCGTCATGTCTCCTTGCTTCAGATTGGTGAACTTGGTCTGTAGATCGTACCGAGCCACCGCATCGAATTACTTAGTCTGGAATCTCTTTCTGAATAGTGCCCATGGAATAGGGGCCACTAATCCTACGGCCTGTGCTGCCCACCAACTGCGGGCAAGATCCAGTAACTGTAGACGCACTACGACCACCTTCTCGTCCTCCGAGGTTCTGGCTGCCTCTAGAATGACTTCAGTATTCTGGAGCCACGCGTCAGCAGCGATAGCATCTTCACTGCCATCGAAGAATAGAGGGTTCAGGCGCTTGAAACTGTTCGTTGTACTATTCTTTGGATGACTGCCTCTGTTTAGAGCATCTTCCACTGCCTGGTGCAAGGCATCTCCTCGGTGATCTTGCGAAGCTAACAATGATCTGATGAGACCCACCAAACTGCCATCATCAGGCTCTGCAGGCTGGACTGGCTGAACTGGCGGCTCTCCTCCAGTAGGTACGACTCGGGAGGCTACTCCGGAGTGTTGGGCTTGATCTCCGGGCTGCTGGTCCACGGGAGATGCTCCACCTTGCTGATCGGCAGGGTCAGGTACGGTGCCGCTGAAGAAAACGACACAGGGAAAACAATAAGGGAAGGACCAGGACAGATCAACGATACAAGCATGTGATTAGGTCAAGATTCTCAGGGATTCAGAGGATATGAACGAAGATCAAGGACGAATAATGATTGAGACATCTATCGGTAAACCCTCATATTTCTTGATTGACAAGACCTGCATGGGCCACCACTTAAACCATGTCACGCCCCAGAACAAGAATACTGGAGAGCGGGGGCGAACATAGCCAGCTACGTATATTGAAATAGAATACATCTCAACTATACGGTCACGGCTGTCTAGATATGAGGGTTTACTACAAGCCAACAGTCTCTTAAGGTCAAGCCTACTGTCTCAATCTCAAGCAAATAATATAATCACAAGATGTTTGACCACCAAATATACAATAAAAGGCGTCCCAAATATTACATATCAGCTGATCATGAAACTAGTCGTACAAAATGCTAGGACTAGCAAGAGTTAAGTCATACATGATCAACCCTAGGATTTGTTAATCATGTTTACAGCCCGTAGGCAGACAGTAAGTAAAGTGCATCGAGCTAACAGGTGCTCGTCGGCTAAACGCCTCAAAAGAATAAATTTACAATAGAGTGAGCGAAACAAAATAGAAAACCCACTCGTAGCCCGGGTTCCTTCTAGTCGCCACTATCGGGCTGGAGGTTCGATAGATCCTCGAGTGCTGCTCCAAAATCTGGCCACACAAAACCAGCTGGGTCAAACCCCAGAAAGAGCAAGTGCCACAAAGGAGGCCACGAAATAAGAACAAAAGCCAGCATATCAGAACATAAGAAAATGAAAGAAAAGTACAAGTAATAAAGAGCACGTCAGGACAATAAACGACTAGGGACGTGGAACCATTCTGGAAACCAGGTTACAACCCGTAAACCAAACAAGGACCGGGGTTGTAACCCTTCGCCTGAATAGCACTCTGTCTCTACCCATTTATTGTTAGATAAGTAAAACAAGCATGTACAAGAGTTCCAGGTACAGAGGCTAGACAAGACTTAGACAAGGCTGGACTCCATCCATTCATAAGCGGCCAAGCAATTACTACGGCTTACTACTTTAACTAACTAGGATTGTCACAAGCCTAATTACTAACAAGATGCAATAAGAATTTTCCAGTCCCAAGCCCTGCAGACCATCCAGTTATCCTTCCGCGGGTTGAGAGTATGGTTGGGTACATCGCCCCGGAGACGATATACCCTTAGGTGACTTAGAGGGTGCAACACATGACAGTGCGCTGGAAATGTGCTCTACTCGTCGGCAAGCTACAAGTCCAATTAAGAGCGCCCAGATAACGAGATTGCCTGTGACAGGAAATTCTCTATGAACTATAGTTTGATCTAGTCATTAGCCTAATCCATATTCAGTATGAATCCCTGACCGTGGGAACCAGGGAGTCACATCCTAGACATGATACAAGACAAGACAAGTGGATTGCACAAGCAAGCAAGCAGGAACACCCACGGTGTCAAGTTGATTATACGAGTCAAGTTACAAGTTACAAGTCAAGTCAAGTCATGAGTGCGCCGCCACGGGCCACTATCAAGTTATCAAGATAAATCATGTCAGGGTACTTGTCAGGAGTGCACCACGACGGGCCACTATCATGTCAGGTTGGTCATGTCAGGAGTGCACCACTACGAGTCACTGTCGTGTTATGCTAGTTTCTTGTCATACCATGCCATGTACAATAGTTATTCCAAACATATTAAGTAAAATCAAGTTCATGACAAAAAGCGTAAGGATATAAAATGGGCGTAAAATATCTAATAAAATATCAATATACAGGGCTATAGAAGAGCCAAGCTTAAGGAAAAATAAAACCAATTCTCCATGATTGGACAGATTGCGCAAGGGTCCCTGGGGTCGGGTTGGATTACGCAGGAATGGTTGGCGCAGGCTACGAAGTGCGCAGACTATGGATGGCGCAGGATGCAGACTGTGCAGGCCTAGACTGCGCAGGCAATGGATGGCGCAGGATGCAGACTGCGCAGGGGTCAAGCGCGCAGGAGCCGATGGCACAGGATTGGTTGCGCAATCGGGCAGCGGCCAGGCTGCGCAGTCAGCGACCAACGCTAAAGAGTGCGGCGCGGGGAGGCTGCGCGGTTCAGTGCTGCGCTAAAGAGCGCATACTGTAGATCTTCTTCTCCAGGCCGAGAGGAACATCAAGAACACCCAAAATTTAATCTTTCGTATCTTAGTCAAATCAAAGCCAAATCTAGATTTTCAAGGTTCTAACTTGAGTAAAATTAAATTCTCTTCCACATGGAAGCATCAAAACCCATAAAAATCCGACCAAAATAGATCAAAACCATGTAAATCCAAAAATAGTTAAAACTTAGATCTAGAACAATGGAGACTCCAAATCACAAAATGTCAAGCACTAATATTTATCACCATGGCCTAATCTAGCTAATGAACAAATAAAATATGGTTCTCATGTGGTGGCAAGGTGCACTTGCCTATGGGTGGAGTGTTGGTGGAGGAAGGAGGAAGAAGAAGATGGAGAAGTAAATAGAAATTATGGAGGAGAGAGAAAATATGTGGAGTTAATAAAGAGGGTGGGTTGTGTTGGAATGAGGGTTGAACATAGGCTAAGGTGTTCCAATGCATGTTAAACCAAACTAAACCAAATCAAACCAATTCTTCTCCACAAAACAAACCAAGCCAGGTAAAATCCAATTACGAGAACCAAAATCTGCAAGTTAAGCCAATTACAAGTACATGCCAAAATTCGAGAAAATAAATACAGGTCTGAAAAACATGCAATCTTGACAAAATACGTATTCAGAATATGGGTGTTACAGTTCTGCAAAGAACATGGAATCATATGCGAGACTACTGCTCCATATTCTCCTCAATCCAACGGAGTAGCGGAGAGGAAGAAAAGAACGTTGACAGAAATGATGAACTCAATGCTGCTAACCGCGGGTCTTTCTAAATGTTACTGGGGAGAAGCTGCATTGACGGCCACTTTTATTCTAAATAGAGTGCCATATACAACTTCAGACGTAACTCCTCATGAACTCTGGTTCAAAGTCAGACCAAACTTGAATGTCATTCGAGTGTGGGGGTGTCTGGCGTATGTGAAGCTCCCAGATCTGAAGATTCAGAAGCTAGGGACAAGGACTACGAAGGCGATCTTCTTGGGGTATGCCGAGAAGAGTGATGCTAGGAGATTTCTTAATATTGAGTCAAATCATATCATCGAATCTCGCAATGCTGAATACTTTGAAGACAAGTTTGCAAAAGACAAAAACATTGTTCTTTCGGATATTCCGAAAAATGATATAGGTGCAAATGAGACTGAAATCTCATATGGGCCAGTAGTTCAAGAAGAAGCAGTTGTTGATAAAACAACTCTTGTACCAGAACTCGCAGAGCCGTCAGATAAGCGAGCGAGGAGACCGAAAGACTTCGGAGATGACTTTGTCACCTATCATGTGGAAGCAGATCCGCTTACCTATGATGAGGCGATGAAGACCAGAGATGCTATCTTCTGGAAGGAGGCAGTGAATGACGAGTTTGACTCTATCACCTCCAATAACACATGGGTGTTGGTAGATCAACCTGAAGGAGAAAAGTCCAACGGATGTAAATGGATCTTCAAGAAGAAGATGAAGGCAGATGGAACTATTGACAAGTTCAAGGCCAGGCTGGTAGCCAAGGGCTTTTCTCAGAAATAGGGGATAGACTACTTTGACACGTACGCTCCAGTAGCTCGGATGACCACCATCAGGATGTTAATCGCTCTAGCAGCTATACATAAGTTGGTGATACATCAGATGGATGTAAAGACAGCATTCCTGAATGGGGAGCTGACCGAAGAGATTTACATGCAATAGCCAGATGGATTTGTCGTCAAAGGCCTTGAAGACAAAGTCTGCAAGTTGGTGAAATTATTGTATGGTTTGAAGCAAGCTCCCAAGATGTGGCATGAGATGTTTGACAAAGTTATTAGGTCAAACGGCTACAGAGTCAGCGAGACGGACAAATGTGTTTACACAAAGTTCGCTGATGGAAGAGGAGTCATCATTTGTCTGTACGTGGACGACATACTAATCCTAGGTACGGATATAGGCTGTGTCACAGAGACAAAGAAGTTCCTCTCAACCCAGTTCAGTATGAAGGACTTGGGGGATGCAGATGTCATCTTGGGCATAAAGATCATTCGGACAGACACTGGAGTAGCGCTGTCACAATCTCACTATATTGAGAAGATGCTCACATGCTATTGGTATAAGGATCTTCCAGGGATCGATACGCCATACAGGTGTGATCAGAAAGCTGAAGCCAAACTCAAGGGAAAGCATCAGGCAGCTGGAGTATTCTAGCGTTATCAGAAGTTTGATGTACGCAACCACTGCCACAAGGCCTGACATAGCTTTCGCCGTGGGAATGCTGAGTCGGTTCACAAGCAACCCAGGGGTTGAGCACTGGAAAGCTGTGAAGCAGGTGATGAGATATCTCAAGAAGACTCAGACATATGTAATGTACTACAACGGGTATCCGACAGTTGTAGAAGGCTTCAGTGATGCTAGCTGGTGTTTAGAGGTGAAAAGCGAAAGATCCACAGGTGGATATGTCTTTTCCTTGGGTAGAGCTGCTATATCGTGAAAGTCGAAGAAGCAGACTATACTCTTTCGTTCCTCCATGGAATCTGAATTCTATGCACTTGAAACTGCAGCAGATGAAGCAGAATGGCTTCGGGAGCTCATGTATGATCTTCCAGTGGTTGGGGCTCAGATACCGGCAATACCGATATACTGTGACAACCAGGCGACTGCGGTGGTGGCATCAAATGACCTCTTCAACGGGAAGAAGAGGACTGTGCGGTTGAAGCACAGGGCAGTACACGATCTTATCAAAAGAGGTGTAATTGCAGTGATTGATGTTCGGAGTCAGGAGAACCTGGCAGATCCGTTCACAAAGGGCCTCAAGCGCTAGTTGGTCGATGACACAGCTTGTAAAATGGGCTTGAAGGTATTTTGATAGTGTGTCTTTGTAATCCTACCATAAAGTTTTATGCTATTAGTTCAAAGAGAAATCTATTAGGCATCTAACTTTTGGTTCAAAGGAGGATCACTGACAGGGAAACTATCAGGTAACAGTGGGTACTTGTTCTCTGGAACATGGAAGGAATACAGACCCATAACCACTGTTGTCTACTATGTATTTTCTGCAAAAAAAATAGATCCTGTGGGAGGTTGGCTTAAACGCCTTAATGAGTTCTCAGGCAGAGTGAATGCCTGGTGTGCTTTACAGGAAGCACGGTTGAGCAGCACTACAAGGAGTGAAACTCTATGCTACAGTGGGGTGACTCCACCATGAGGTTTCCAGGAAGGGGTAATGCCTCGGCTTTGCAAACCAAGTCATAGCGGCGTAGCACCGCAAATAGGCAGGTAGCCTAATGCTGTAGGACGTAATTAAAGAGTTGTAGACAGCACTACAAAGGAGAGGATGGCCCCATGTTACAGTGGCACGACACCACGATGAGGTACCCAGGTAGGGGTAAAGACTCGGTATTGCAAGCCATGTCGTTGCGGCGTAACACCGCAAGGAAGCCTTAGGCTTCATGCTGAGTAGATTGGCACTACAAAGAGGCTGAGACCTCATGCTACAGTAGTATGACACTACGATGAGGTTCCCAGGTAGGGGTAATGCCTCGGCTTCAGGCCATGTCATAGCGGCGTAGCACCGCAAAGAAGCGCAAGGCTTCATGCCATATCTCTTTAATAAAGAACTCACCTATAGTGTATGGAAAGAGATATCAGGCCATCTCTTGAGGGTAAACTTGTAGACGCCCAAAATTATACACTGAAACCAGGCTGGCATAGGGCCTTTAATGTGTAGCCAGAAGCACACGTAACTACACTTTGTGAGTGGGAAGAATTACAATTGTGGTGCAGAATTCAAGGCGTAGTCCATTCTTGTATCACAATGTTATTTAACCCATGCGGGAAGATTCAAGTCGTCAGCGACATCTATCATAATACAAAATGGACAGTTACTGTGGGGAACGCTCAATCCTGGACACATATATATGTTATGATATATAGGGGATTGTTGGTGCTTTCTTTACATGGAGAGAGCTTGCTCTCAACATGCCTTGTAAATTTTAGTCCCACATCGGAAATGCACCATGAGTTATCTCAACATATATACTTGGGTGTGTTGTTGAGTGATGCACATGGGGTGGTGACCCTAAGGAGGGAACCATATGGGTGATTTTACTAGGAGGTAAGAATAAGGCTCCAAGGATTAAGCATTAATGCTTTTGTCATTCTCTTGGATTAATTTCCATTTGGAGCTAAGCCCCAAAGGGGCTTAGCGACTCGGACTCGGGCTCATGGGCTCATGAGGCGTAATGTGGTATTTTGTTGCCACACTTTGCACTTAGCACGTCAGCAGTCATGCGGCCATGCGGCCATGCGGTCCATGCGGTTCATGCGGCTCATGCGGCCCATGCGACTCATGTGGTCCATGCGGCCCATGCGGCTCATGTGGTTCATGCGGCCCATGCGATCCTTGCGGCCATGAGGCTCATGCGACCAGGCTGCTGCTGCTGCTGCCGTATGGAGGGCTCCGCTGACTGTACAGATTACAAGTCAGTTATGAAAAGGCTGAATCAATACGATTAATTCAGATCCTATCTTTGTGGGATTTGAATTAATTTCGTTCCTATCTTTGTGGGATTTGAATTAATATCGTTGCTATCTTTTTGGGTTTCTACCTCTCTCTCTATAAATACTCTCTTCTGGCCTCCTTTGTGGTTACTACGAAAAATATAAGTCAGAAAAGGAGAAAGAGAGAGAGCGCTGCTGCCGCCATTGCAAGTCCATCCGAGGAGTCAGAACAGAGGTGACTTCGAGCGTTCCACAAGTTCTTCAAACTTGCTGGTTCCTGGAAGCAGATCGTGTGGGGCGAATCTTGCTTTGAGCAACGGTATTTTGACACCCCAGCATTGTTCTTCTTCTCATCTCTCTCTAGATTATTGTAACTCGTTCTGTCCCAATTGTAACACGTTTGTAAGGAAGAACGAGAGATCTTCTCTTCTCTATTTCCCTCCTCCATATTGTAATCAGATTATTTGGTATTTGTATCATCGTAGATCTTTGTTGCATCTGTTTTACCATCTTTGATCAAGCCCCGGGATTAACATTTCTCTACCCACCGCCTCCAACCTCCACCGCCTCCACTAGAAGCTCCACAAATACAAACCCTTTATTTTCTAGTGCCGGTCTCTGAACGCCAACCCAAAGGACCAACCAAACTCGCCGTGTTTGTGTCCGTGTTAGAGAAGAACAAGCAGTTGATGGAGATGGAGGCCAACTGGTCGAAACCTATACGAGGCCCCCGTTGGTCCTAGCCAGCGGGACAGGATGTAAGTTATCCTTGCCAACCGGAAAGGATGCAAATTATACGATGTCGACGGGAAGGAGTACCTCGACATGGCAGCCAGGATCGTCGTCATCTCCTTGGGCCACTACGATTATGACTGGATCCAGGCAGTGGTGGAGCAGGCCGGTACCGTCACCTATGTCAGCAATGTCTTCTACTCGATACTGTAGGTATCCTCGTCTCACCTACCACCTGCTCGTTCAAATGCTTCTACTTTTCCTCCTCCCATTTTGCATAAGTTTTTCAGAATGTGGACATTTTATTGCCCACATGAGTAATTTTCTATTACACAGTCGATTCTTTGTTACCAGTATGGCGAGAGCATAACACTTTTGTTAGTCATTATACTTAGTGTTGCTCTGATGATGATATGTTCATTTTAAGCCTCCACCGGATATGAGACTTTTTGCAGAAATGTTCTTGATCCGCATTTTTTTGGATTGCTGGTGAATCTTGCAAAATGGCTTGTGGAGTCCTCCTTTGTGGTACTGTGTTTTCTTTACAAACTCCGGTATGAAAGCAAACTATGCAGGTGAATCAAGTTGATTGAAAATTCCTTTTATTTTTCCACTTCAGTTCTTATTGTTTTAGGAGAAATTAGAAGCCTACGCTATTAAGGGAAACATTGCAATAATGTAATCTATATGATAGCACCTTCAAGAGCAATCTTTAAAGAGGATCACTCATGCTTGGTTCCTTTGATTTTACAAGTGAAAGAGGATAGTTGTGTTAGCAAAATTGTTTATGTTATTTGAAATATATGAAGCAAAATACATTTTGCAAACATTAGATAATCCTTCTATTGTCAACAACCTGAAGGATTCCTTAATTTCGGAATTGTTTACTTGAATTATTATTCAACAAATATGCTAAGAAATATGCTGACATATTTCCATTATTAGAGTAATTTTGGTTATACCAGACTCAAATTGAAACTTCTCAAATATTATAAGAATGCAACCATTATGCCTACCATTTATCAAATTAATTCACTTTCTTCACTTATGTTCCCACTTTGGTTCAATATTAATCCCTAGCACCATCAAAGGTCGAGAATTCTCCATTTTCTTAGTATTTGACATTTTATTCTAGAATTTTAAATATCTGTTTTTATATATTTGGACTTTCTGAAATTTTGGCTTGAGTTTGGGCTACCAAATGCCTTTTTATTAAAAGAAATAAAATGGCCGTCATTCTATGCTAGCAGTAACTGTTTAGTAGAATATAAAATCGTGTAAGGAACTGCATTCATATATTATTTATTGGCATTGTTAATGTTGAGTTTAATTTATTGTTACTTAGAAGACTGGTTTGGGTTTGGCTGCTTTTACTTGTAAAGTTTCTATTACTTAAATCATCTTTTGTTTAGCTAACTAGTTTCTTTTTTTACAAGGGGGTTTGATATAAATTTGTTAATGAGATGGATCCGTACTCATTATATGCCTGCCATTTGATAGCAACTAATACTTTTATAATGAGGCGTTTCTCTAAATACTATACAAATTGATGACTTATATTAGTAAGATATAGTGTACAGAATATGTATACATGTGCTAATATCATGTCAGTATTGAATCAGTGTCCAACACAATATATATACCAATAAAATTATTTAGAGTAAGAAAATGAAAAGAAATGCAGGACTAATTGAAGATCAATATAATTCTTATGACACCATCAATGACACCATCAACATAATAATTATGGTACTGTTAAGTTGCCAAGAAGAGTGTGTTGAGTTATATGTAAATCATGTGCCGTTAGCAGAAAACTCTTTTCCTTCCAATTTTATGAATTTGCGGAGTAATCCAAAGATCATGTTTTTGTTTAACCCATAGTTCATTAGTGTTCAGGGAGTTTTTCCGGAGTAGACGCTCTTATTTTCCTTCTATGTACCCTCATCTCTGTATTATTGCATGGATACAAAGTTGGATTTCTTGAGAGAGTCAAAAGTTTAACTAACTCAATCATATAATATGATTATTGTCAAGTTCAAAAAAAATATTCAGTCTCCATTGTCTATACCGTGTAATCGTTTGCGATTGTCATTCGCCTTTTATTTGGGTCCAGTCCTTTCTCATTGTTATTTTTAAGTTCTAATTCTTTCAGTACTGTTAAAACAAAAACAAATATTAGATAAGCCATTATAAGCCTATGTAGATTAAATTGATTGACGTATCTTATTCAGAGAAAAGAAATTGATATAGTAATGTTTGTTTGTGTTTTTATTGACTATGACTTAGTATCAATGAGTTAATGCTCTTCCATTCCTTGTGTAGTTTATACGTGTTGAGCTAATGTCTTGTATTCAGTAAAAAATAAATTGCTCCAACTGTACACTTCAAAGAAGAAAAATTGTAAATGCAATAACTTGAAGGTTTCTTGGGCTAGGTGTATTTGGCCACTTGATCTTTGAGATCAAGGGCGGCCCCTACTGTAACATGTACCAATGCCTTATTAGCAATATTTATCATTCCTTGCTCTCTGGGCAAAGACAATTCGGACAGGGTCCTTATATAGGACTGCTTGAGCTGAAAGAATTATCATCTGCGTATCGTGATTATTGATAATATATTGTTATGGTTGTTAGATATATTTGAGTTATGTGTTGATGAATTAACCATGTTTATCTAGATTTGCAAAGTTGTTTAGTAAGCATTATGCGTCATTATAATAGAATGTTTGTAATTTCAGGAAGAGATGGTGACAATTCAGCTAGAGGCAGAACACAAGGCTTGACATTGACACATGACGAAGTTGATGAGAATGTCTTAAAGCGTCGATCATGTTATGTCTTATATATATAACCGTTGTTCTGGTTTTCTACTTTTATTTTGTGTGGTTTGACTTTGTTATATGTATATAGCTATTACTGGATATTGGTTGTTGTCGATCCATATGCTCAAAGTATCCACTTTTTTGATCCGCTTGGTCATGATCCGCGTGATGACTTAAGATTGTTAATTCCAATGTAAGTGTTTAGCTAATATGTATAATAGAATTATTTACCATTTAGGAACTTTTATATGACACTTTTTTTATTGTAGGCCTTTTAAGATATGGGTCGCTCAAAAGGGGATGAAGTCGAAAAGTCTAACATGGAATTGTGTGAATGTAAGTTTAAATTTATGTTCCATTTTTTTTTTTGATTATTCGTGGTAACTCCTTTAATTTTTACTTTCTAAATGCAGTGTCCTAAACAACCAAACAATAGTGAAAGTGGTTTCTATGTAATAAAATATATGAAGTATATATTCCAACTTTCTACTACCAAATTAGACAAAGTGGTATGTTAGATGTTAAGATAATTCTATAAATATAATGTTTGTTGTATTGGTATACAATGACGTCATTAACGTACTATTTAATTTTGTATTTATTTTTTTTGTAGTTTGCTGGGAGAAGTGATTACTCTATCAAAGAAATTGATGAAATGAGAGGGGAGCTGGCCAAGTTTATAATGGATATAGTTAATGAAGACAATATGTATTAAGAAGTTTTAGAAGTGTTATTAATTTATGTTTTGAAGTATGTGAGAATAAATGAATATTGTTTAGTTCAATGTCATGACTTTGAATAATTATGAAATGAAATATTTTTTGTTGGTGTTACATATTAGTTTTCTTCTTTGTTTTCTTCAATGGGATATTATATGTACATTTCATTGTTTTGATCTGTCATTGTTGTATATTCAATAAAAGTCATCTTTTTATAATAATGATGTGTGTTGAGCTATATTTTTCAATGTTAAAAGTCATCTTTTATAAATAATAATGACACACGTAAGTCGTCGTTTGTAAATAATGATGACGCATAAAAGTCATATTCCATAAATAAAGATAATGTGTTCTGAGCTATCATTGTTGTACCCTCAATAAAAGTCATCTTTTGTAAATATAGATGACACATATAAGTCATCTTTTGTAAATAACAATGACATATATAGTCATCATTTGTAAATAATAATGACGTGCGCTGAGCCGTCATTGTTTTTCCATGATAAATGTCAGTATTTTATAAATAACGATGACACATGTAAGTCATCATTAGTAAATGAAGATGACGTCTAAAAGTCATCTTTTATATAAAAAGATGACATCTAAAAGTCATCTTTTACATAGAAAGATGACGTGTGTAATCTTTCATTGTTGTCTCACGATAGAAGTCATCTTTAGTAAATAAAGATGACATATATAAGTCATCTTTTATAAATAATGATGACACACATAAGTCGTCTTTCATTGATAAAGATGACATGTGTCAGGTTGTCATTGTTTTCTTATGATAAAGATGACGGTAACGTAGATGACGGCCAAACAAATGTCATCAATGACTATTTTTGGCCGTCGTTGTTAACCATTTTTGTAGTAGTGACAACTGCTTTTGGTAAACTCCTTTGATTTTTCTATCGCTTTTGGAACTCATAATTGAAGTCGATCATCTTTCTTGAACTCCTTTCTTTGGATTATCGTCTTCCCTATTTTGGAAGGACGAACGCTCGTGCTTTATAAACCATTTGGGTTATATTCTATGGTATGGTAGATTGTAGTGATAATATAGTTTTTAAAAGAGATTAGTTGGTAGGGTTGGATAGAGACCACTACTAGATAGACCGAGTAGATCGGATTGGCTGGATAGACGTCTTATAGGCAACTTTACCCTAACGAGAGATCTTAGAACTATTAGATCAAATATTGTTATCTTTGCTTATAGCTAGATAGAGTCTTGAATAGAAGTTTACATGATTCACATGGGTTGATTAGAAAAATACAAAATATTTTTCGATCATAAAGATTGAAGTGTAGGGATGCAACTTAGAGGAAGACGCAGTTGGATTTTTAAATTTAGTTATAGTTACTAATCAATTAGGAGTGCCAACTTAAAGGGCAATAGCAAGTAGACCTCGACGATCACGTCAGGATAAAAGCGATTGATGAAGCATGATGTTCCTGACTAGATAAAAACTTTTCATTGGAGTCATAATATACTGTATTTTGAGTTACGTAGAAGATATAAAAATCACGAATATAATGTATATGTTAGGGGAAGACTTTTCTTTGATAAACAACCTAAAAGACCTACTCTAGAGAGATTATCATAGATTGATAATATCAAAGTGATATGTGATCTAGGGGTATATAATACAGTAGGTAGGTTTAAGGTAGACTGGACAACCATCTCTATAATTATTGAGACTAGCCTTAAAATGACCTATTAGAAACTTGGACTAGAGGATTGACCAATAGGGTTATATTATGTTAAGGATATTATATCCAAGTATTTGTCAAACTAAGCCTTGACATTTACTTAGCAGGAAAGTGTAAGAGAGTTACGCGTGCCTGTAAGAATTTTATAGCATGGTTATAGTTAGATAGAGTAGATCATTAATTATATTGCAAAGAGATTTAAAATATGACTTATAGAAGTATAGTATGGAGTTAAGGGTTGATTAAGTTAAAGATAGGTTGTGATTTCCATCTTTTGTTGTTAGCCATAGCTAAGGACTTGAGAGTAGAGTTAGAAAATCTTACCTTAAGTAGTGGACTAGTAAACACTTCATCGACATAGGTTAGTTAGAAATCCTAGGGGAATTATGACTAGAACCGTGTATTTGGATTAAGGTGTGTGTAGAAGATATAAAATGGAAAAGAATCACATGAGTATTACTATAATTATGATAAATAATTAAAGAGGAGCAGTGATGAAATCGTAGGAAAAGATTATTGAGAAGTATCAATGGAGATGAGGATTACGATAAGAACTACCTATAATGATGTAGCAAGGATTACGGAAAGAATATAACTTAAACAAGTTGTGTGGTCGTAAACCCAACTTGAAATTGAGATTCAAAGAAAGGATGAGGAGGCTAGATGATACAAATTTTGTGGCAGACAAAATTGAGGTTAGAAAATTATTATGATGAGCAAATATGACGATAAGAATCCAGTATCATAGATTATTGAGACTCATGATCAAGATTACGATATTCAACATAATGACAAGAAACAGAATGGCATAAGATGAGAACAAAAGGAAATTTCGAAATAGAGATGTAAGCACAAAATAGAGGTAGAGCATTCTTAATTAGATTGACTGATAGAATCTATGGTTGAGTTGTAGTAAAATAGAGAAATAAATTATTTATAGACGGAGAAAAATGTCAAGAATTAATTAGTAGGCTAAAATTTCAAGGATCGGGGATGATTAAAGACCTTAGCAGATTATATTATCAAACAATTTAATATTGTGTTATTGGAAGTTACATTAAGGGAAGCTAGACCAAAGAATAGTGTGAACTGGTGGAAAAGAGACAAATGAGTTTTCAAATGATATGGGTTAGGTTCGGCTTAAGATCGGCTAATTATATTTTATGAATCATATGTTATCCTAAGGAAACTGAGTAGATAGGAAATACCATAGTATGAATTTTTTTTAGCTTGTTTAATTATTAGTTTATTCTGAGAAACGAGAAGTTGTAGTTTTAGACCATCCCATTAACCTTTTATTTTGTAATTTCCTATTCTATGCTCGCAATCACAGTTTCATGATCTAACAGTACAAATCATTCTAAGTATGTGATTGCGAAAGATCCTATTCCCTCCCTAGGAGTGCCATAAATCCGAAAAATAATCCTTGATTTTTATATCTCCTTGTGCCTAATATTATATCAACCTTAGGAACCAAATTTGTCCCCTTCAAATTTTATTGTACAGTCTCTATGAATGAACCCTAGGTGACTACCTAAATCATGCCTTCTTATTGTGCAAAATCACTCCTTGAACTTATTATAATTTCCCCTTTTCATGATCTACAAATGTCTCCCTTCATGAATCGCTTGGATTTGTTTCTTGTCATCAATGCCATACAATGATCGAACTCTTCTGTACCCCCATTCAGTTATGGAAGATTAAGTAAATTCCTTCTATCTTGATGAAGTCCTGGTCTATATAGAAAATAGTGTTGATTTAGTAATAATTTTTCCTTATAAAGTTATTGACCAATAGTACCATGATGGTACTAAGGACTCCTTAGCAAGCCCTTGAATCTAGTCCGCAATACCTAAGTTTTGAATTCCTTAAAGGAAGTTATACTGTTCCTGACCTTGATATTTATTATTGCCATCACATAAGTTAGGATGGATATAGAACCAAGGGTACCTTATTTCTTGGTAGGTTATGTGAACTTAGAATCCCATTACTAGTAGCATCATCTAGAAATCATGTTCGACTAGTTTCTTTTTTGCTATATTTTATATAATTTTGAGGACAACATGGAAGACCGATCAGACGTCCAGGAAAACATCTTCAGTAGAGGGTCACCTTGTACCAGACAATGGAGCTCTTGACTCATCACTTTTGAGGCAAGAAGGGACATGTTTAGAAGCATTGCAAGAAGAAGTTAGAATCGTGCTATTGTTTATTGGTTATTATTAATATTGTGTATTGTTATATTAATGAATGTCTAATTTCAAGGATAAAATTTTCTAAGGTGGGTAGGTTGTAAGCCCCCCTGAAATTTCTAGGAATTATTTTGATTTTGTAATTTATTTCTTTAATAGATATTTTTTCCACTATTATTTTTTATCATTAAATACTCTTTTCCGTACCTTTAATTTTAGGAGCACAAGAAATACCAATTTCTCGAAATACCCTTCATATGTTCTGATCTAGACAAGTTTATCTTTATTTTCATATATCATGTGACACTCAAACATGTTTTCTTGTGCTATATTTTTATTGTACAACTTTTGGGTCAATTTAGGCCATTTTATCATCTACCGTAAAACGTGATCTACTTTCCAATTAAATTTCGTGACTCGACATCCATCTAATCCATTCGACTCTTTATATGATCTTAGTCTACTTTGGGCCTACTACACACATGCCAATGTTTTCCCACTCAGTGGAGTTCCCATGTGCTATTTATTTTTAAATGTCACACAAAACTAAATATTAGACTTATTGGTCTCAAATCGATCCTAATAATTCTACTGACCCAAAAGTAGTCCAAGTAGAGTTCGTAGAGCCTATCCTAGGGTACCTATAAGCCCCTAATTTTTGGATATTATTTTTATTTATTTAGTATGGGTATTAATATTAAACTATATTTTATGATCAATATTGACTATAGAGGTACTTTACCGTAGCTTCGATTTTCGAAGTACAACAATTATCAATCTCTCAAATCTAGTTCCATATTTGTAATCTAGACGAGTCCATCTTCATTTTGATATATCATGTTCCACTAAAATATGTTCTCTTGTACTACATATTTCTTGCACAATTTTGGGATAAAAATAGTCATTTAGCCCATTACCATAAATTTGATTTATTTTCCAATCTCGATTTGAGGCCCAAACCCGATCCAAACATTTTGACCCAATATATGGATTTAACCTATTTTGAGCCTACTACACGCGTGCCAATGGTGTTCTACTCAATTGAGTTTCCATCTGCTATTTATTTTCAAATGACACACAAGACCCATTAAATAGCTTTTCAGAGTCAATTTCAATTCCATAAACCCTATAGGCCTAGAATTAGTTCAATTAGCCTTCGTTGAGGCTATAATAGATTACCATAACTAATTAGGATAAATTTACATTAATTTTTGGAAAATTTTGTACATCCATAATGGATTTCAAACAACCCACCATTGACTTTCTAATTTAGGAACCTCATTAATTACCCATTGATTTAAATATGCATATCTTTTAAATGGTGCAACCAAATCTCACCAAACTTTCCTAAAATCTTACTTAGAAAAACCCTAACATATATAAGCCTCAAAATTAATATTTTAACCTAATATTCCAGTTGCCGTCTCCCCCCAAAATTTATAATCCCGAAATTCTCTCCCAGCCTTGGCCGCCTACAGCCTTGTGGCGTACCGGCTGTTTCGACCCCTTCCCGACCTCCTGTGATGCTCCACAAATATTTACTGTGAATCTAACATGACCCTCTAATGTCCTAGCAAGCCTTGAAGGAGACATGGCAACTTTGTGAGCAGTTGCGAATTTTAGAAGTCATCTAAAGTTGGATTCAAAGTCTGAATTTGTTCCAACATGTACGTTCTTTTGCAACTAGGGTTTCTTGTATTTATTGACCTCATATTTTTGTGAAACAAAAATAATAGAAAGATTTTTATGTCTATTTTCATATTCAATTGGCCACCCACACAATTCTAGACGGTTTGTCCGGGACATTCGTTTTGCTATAAGGTGTCCAGCCAGGACCAATTCTTTCGTGAGCAAGTTTTCATCAACTTTCGGACCACTTTGACCCTGTCTATATTTTTGTAAGAATCTAGACATCCTAAGCTTTCAACTAAATAGACTTTTGTAGCATTTTACTAAGATTTGCTATTTTTATAAAATCTGGACATGTCGTCGTAATGTCGGAATACCGAAAACCTATAGGTTCTATGTGTCCATATGCTTCGGAACTTCATGGGACTTGTCCAAAATAATTATTGCACACATTTTGATAACAAAATATACTTTTACATATTTTATAGTAAACTTTTAGAATTAATATTTATAGAGAATTTGTCGTTTCGGAAGTCAAACTATAGAACAAGTCTAAGTATATTGATGTAGAATCAATACAAGACTTGTACACATATTTTTCTACAAATAAAATATATTAATTATTATTATAAAATATTTATAATTATTTTTTAGAATTAAATAAGATATTTCTATGTTATTAAAATATTACTTTGTTGAATAGACTTAATGCTATATATATGTTAGATTGAGTTGAATAGTTAATATGAGTAGTTCCGTATATATATTATTGGGTCTGTATATGGTAAGTCCATGTAGGGTATGACATGAGCATGTCACTAAAAGTAGATTATTATGATAGGTGTACGTTACGGAGTGAGCGAGGATCTTGGAGTAGGACAACAGTTCGCAAAGTTGTAGGAGACAGACAAGTGCACCTTACGAATATTTTAGTACCTTTATTCTTTCCTTTTATTGTTATTTCTCATTCATGATCATTGAGGACGTAGGGTTAGTTGATATTTAGTGTCTGAATTGATTCAGATGTCGATGTCGTCATATAGATATCGGGTATCGACACTAGGCAAGTCGTTTATGTTATTCGTGTTTCATTGACACGATAGACCACATGACACACACGATTCATGATATGAAGTTTACATGAGTATTCGTGGTTATGGACTTTATGATAGGATATTAGATTGACACTTGCACTTGTGACTTGTTATACTAGACTTGAATTGACTTGCTAGTTCTAGACATGGGGTGGGGAGAACATTATCGTCATATCAGGCTACCTTGACATGTTTGGCCTTGTCTCTATAGTCGGGACTTGGTTGTTACCTGACTCGTTTGCCACTATCTCTATACCCAACTTTTGGTGTTATCTTGACACGTTTGCACAAGGTACCATGACACGGTGCCTTGGGTGTGAGTTACTGAGGTGCTTGTGAGCCTCAGTACTTGAAGCCTGATATCCAATTTTTTTTTCTCATGTGCATATCACTTGACTGGTTAGAGTAGTTACCCTTTAGTTCGTACTTTCTGTACTATTATATTGACATATTTTTATGTGCCTTGCTAAGTCCCCTGAGGACTTGGTGATCTCTCTAGATAGTTGATCATGCAGAGATAGTCCGCTGATTATGGAGGTATTATTGTACCTAGTTCAGGTATTTTATCGTGTATTTACATTTATTTATTATTTCTATTCTGCTATCTAGTCTTGTTTTGTAGACCCATATTGTTCTTCGGGTCTAATCGAATATATATATTACTGGGCTTCAGACGGCATGTACTGTTCATTCTTGATGTTATTTATCCTGTGGATTGAGATAGATATATTTATAGTTGATTGATAGATAGAATTAGAACACCAAGACAGCTTATATGTAATCAAGCCGGGCCGAAGTCCACTCGATACGTAGCTGGTATGTATACGTATTCTGGTCCTACGTAATTTGGGACTGGAGTATTACATGTTTTTGTGGTGGCCCATGCAGGTCAGAGCATATCGTTTCAGTTACATTACTATGCCGAACGAGCCTGCATTAGGATATTGTATTAGGATCTCAATCCACAATTTCTTTGAAAATCCATTTATTTTTATCCATCGCCTTTGGAACTCATAATTGAAGTTGACCATCATGTAAATACCATATTTCAAGAATAGGGATATTTTTATCTTTTTCTATTTTGTACCAATTTAAAAAACATATTTCATATTAATTGTAATGATTGTATTTTTATTTTTCCATGATTGGTATTGTTTCATGTAATTGAATTATGATGTAGTTAGTTGCCAGTTGTAGCAACTAGTTAGACTAGTTGTTAGTGAACCTAGATGGACCCAACTAGACTTATCATGACACCATTAGTGAACCCATTAGTTAGTCTTGGTGCACCCATTAATTAGAGAGCAAAAAGTAAGAAAAACCCTTCTTTTAGTTAGTAAAACCTTCCTTAATTAGACCCCTTCCTAATAAACCTTCATGACTCTTTAGACATTTTACATTTCATTTATGGTTGGGGAACATGGCTGGTCATATACCCTATAAACCCCTCCTTGAGTTCATTTATTAGCCTCCACAAACAATAGTTTGCCTCCTCTTTATTTCCTCTCCATTTGAGAAGAAGAACCCAACTCCACCATTCCCAAATTAATTTCCAACCCATTCCTAGTATCATATCAAGGAGGCTAGAGCTTGGACTAGAAAGGAGAAAGCATTGGAAGGAGTGGAGCTTGAATGAGGTGTCCACTCTTGAAGGTTGTGTCCACTAGTGCCATTGCATTAGGAATCTATCTCCCAATAGGTAAAATCTAAATTTAACCCTTGTACTTGATTCTAATTAGTGTCATTTGTCATTTAGGAACTACCCATGCATTAGGACTACCCATGGGGAGAAGCTTGAGCTTTATTTGACCCATTTGGAGACTTTTACAATGAGTTTTTGTACCATTCTTGGAAAAATCTGAGAGTGGTACACCAAGTGTTTGGCATTAGGTGACCTAATTAGGTTTGTTAAAGTGTTATGAGGCTAGCTACGTGTCCACAATTGGATATGGTAGGACACAAGATCAAATTTGGGGAGTTTTGGACTCCTACACATGTGGCGGACATGCTCTATTATACACTACACTAGCTTATAAATGCCATAATCATGTTCTAGTATATATTTTAGGCTTGTCTATGAAATTTGGTAGGATTCGGACAAGGTCTGATAGAGTATCTTAGACGTAACGTAAACTTGTGCACCAAGTGTTAGACACATGTCCCAAAGTGATTTTCATATCCTTTTTGAGTTGAGATTTTGGGTACATGTCCTAAATATGATACGTGGTGTGATATCATAATATCTCATAAAACACACGGTTAGATTTGAGAATACACGCATATAGGTATATGTATATATATGTATTTGTATATGTGTCATGTGAGTGTCAATATTCATATGTCAATAGGAAGAGGGTGTGTCTATATATAAATATATTAGTGTATATGCATCATGGAGTGTGTGATATATATGTGGATGTAATTACACATGTGTGTGTGTGTGTGTTATATTTTGATAGGTGAAAGGAGGACATTGTAAGGGAAAATCAGGGAATAGGAAGAAGGGTGTGCCTATGGGGGATACCTATGTGATATATATATATATATATATATATATATATATATATATATATATATATATATATATATAAAATATATATATATTATATTATATATATATATATATATATATATATATATATATATATATATATATATATATATATATATATATATATATATATATATAGTATGAACATGTGCGTGTGTAAATATTCATAGATAAGGATATGGATGTATATAGGAAGAGA
Source organism: Iris pallida (assembly GCA_029216955.1). Lineage (NCBI taxonomy): Eukaryota > Viridiplantae > Streptophyta > Magnoliopsida > Asparagales > Iridaceae > Iris > Iris pallida. The sequence continues at coordinate 14,708,893 of JANAVB010039212.1, read as the reverse complement.
GGGGAGGAAATGAGCATACTGGTAGCAGCAGTACTAGTGTATTAGGAGCTAAGGCAGTTGCGTAGGAGCATGTAGCCAGTGACTGCTATTGCACTTAAACTCCATACTAGTGAGCATATTTGCATATGTCAGTAGATAGATAGATAGGTAGAGCAGGAGAGAGTTCCTTGTACATCCCTATAGGAACTTGGTTAAGATGTTGTGTGATTGTGAGCACATATGTGCATAGCAGTAGGTAGGTTTGTGTGTGCCTATAGGTACTTAGATGAGATGGTGTATACCTGTTAGTGTAAGGGGAATAAGAGCCTGTGCAATTAAAATAAGGAAAGGAAGAACAGCAGCACCTGTGCACATGAGTGCACAGGTCAGTGGGGTGATACCCTGTCTTGTGAGGTAAACATCAGTAGGAAGAAAGGAAGTCCTGTATATATAGGTAGAGGGAGTATCTTGTATCAGTTGGTGTTAGGAGAATTAGAAAAAGAAGGATTAGCAAGGGGCAACATGTATCAGACGGAAGGTTAGAGGAATGCACATGCTTGTGCTTATAGGGGTTAGTCATGGATGGAATGACTGATTAGTTAGTTAGGTGTATAGATATATAGGTAAAGGGAATAGGAACTGTTAACAGTAGCAAGTATTTAGGAGGGGACATGTTCAGTGAGTGCATGCATGTATATACGCATTAGTAATAATGTATATATTTGTGAGTGTTGCTTTCATATGCAAGATAATGCAAGTACAATTAGAGAAGAATTAAGGGGAGGGGAGTATTAGTTATAGGGGGAGTGGCTAATAGCGGTAAGAGTGACAGTGAAGGGGGAACAATACCCTATAGTTGGGTATGTACATAAAATATGTGTAAGACCGTTGAGCACCTATAGAGGGGGGTAAATAGAGTTTGTTTAGATGGAGCAAAAATAATCACGTCTTAGAAATTATAACAGTTATAAACTATGGTAGATATAAGAGACTGTAAATAAATATAGTAAGCAAAAGATAGAATATCAAACCCAGTGATTAACATCGCGATATACACTGGTATCCTTCTGAGAGGACAAGTCTACTCGCGAGTACTCTTGCTCGCTGTTAATCTACTATTGACAAGCTAGATGAGAGCTTGTCGTCTCTTTTTGCAACACCATGCCTTGGTGACGAGCGCACGATCGACTCCAACAAATTGATTCCAAAAACTGGAACATTTTCTGAATTGTAATATCTTTACAACTCTGTGAACCAAAACTCTAGATCGAACATAAATGTATTGGATTTGGCTAAGAGTGGTACAGGTAATATTTGAAAGCTTTAGAGCGCTGGAAAAACACTTTAGAAGAGGTAGAGAGAAGAATGAATGAGTTGATTAGAAATGTGAAACTTCTTCTCTATTTATAGTATTTTTGAGGACCGGACTCGGAAAGAGTTCGGACAGAGTTCGGATGCTAGAATATCGCATACGAACGTTGGATGCATATTTGGTGGGAACAAATATTCAAAAATCCCAGACCGAACTCGGTTCGAACTTGGACCGAACTTGGTCAGAGTTCTGGCTGAATTGTGTTGGGTCAGAATAGAATTTTGCATGGACCAAATTGCATAGGTTTTGGGCTATTTGGATATGTGGGGTTTTTGGGATAGATAGGTAGGCTTTTTGAATTTGTGACTGAGAATAACCTAAGCCAGTAAAATCCTGTCCGATCTCACATTTTATATTTTCTAGACTCAATAAAGTAAAAATACAGAAGAAAATAAAAAATAACTTGATCTAAATTTTAATAAGATTGCTTCTGGGTGATAATGCAATGTATCTTATAGCAATGGGATGTAGCAAACAATACATATATATACATATTCATTCTAGGTATTTATCTACATATATATATACATACATACACACATATACCTATACTTAAGCTTGTGAAGAAGAGAGTGTGTGTGTGTGTGTGTGTGTGTGTGTGTGTGTGTGTGTGTGTGTGTGTGGTGTCGATGAAGAGCTGCTACTGGGGTACAAAACTGAGATAAATTAGTATATATACAACCATATGAATACACCATATATATACATATATACACAAGGCTATTTAAAAGGAAACTTTATATATATATATATATATATATATATATATATATATATATATATATATATATATATATATATATATATATATATATATATATATATATATATATATATACATATCCTAATATATACACATATATGTATAGGAGAGAAAGAATGTTGGGTTTATGAAAGGGAAATGAACTCTCAGATTTGAGAACAAGATATCTCGACAATATTCATCACAATATATTTACATATATATCTATATTTAAATTACATCTATATTTTTTTTTTACATCTATATATATATATATATATATATATATATATATATATATATATATATATATATACATAAGGCAAACTCAAATTTATATATAAATCGAAACCCGAAATCCAACTCAATGCCCAAAATGCAATGTACACAACTAGAACTCACGAAACTTGGCAAACACGAAGGTGTCTATGCATGTGATGTACTCGGGTACTCACGGGGTCGAACCCGTGTCCGTATCGTGTCCACGGAGTCCGTATCAGAAAACTGGATACGCAAGTCAAATGAATCGGTGCGAGTTTGATTTCTCGCTCGATTCTGAACCGTTTCTCATAAAACTTCGCATACACCTAGGCTAACACATCCCCGACCTACTGGCCGAGTTAGCGTAAAGCCAAGTATCGTGTCCGATGCGCACGAAGCCCGTGTCCACGTGCGGCCTGTGCGCGTGTGCACAGAATAGTGCACATCGTCATGCACGCTGGACGACGAGTCTAGTGACTCGTGTGCCCCACCACACGTGTCGTGGTCGTGTCCTAGGATAGTCTAGGTATAGGGCTACGTGCTCGTGCTCCTAGAACGAGTCCTCGACGTGCCGTGTCCGCGTACGAAGGCCGTGTCAGCGGCACTTTTCAGCCGCGTACACAGTACGGGCTAAACAGTGCACGCAAGATTTCTCCGCGCACGATTCACAAAACGATGTAAAGTTTTACGGGCATGTGGGCAGAGGTTGCCCCCACGTGCTCATAAAATTTCATACGAAACGGAGCCCTGTGCGTCGAGTTATGACGCTCGGACAGCAGGGCATGCACGGGGCCGTGCACGGGCCTCGTGCATGCGTGTCCATGTCCAATTCGGACACTGAAATCGTGTCGATTCAGATCCGTCTACACGAAAGTTGTTACAAATGATATTAGCGAGGAATTCATGAAAACATAATCGAAAAATAACACTTTTCAGTTCTAAGTGGCATTTCGTCGAACACGTGTTCCATAGGACCGACGCGTGTCCGATACGGCTAGCAAACGAACTCACAAACCTACCAAACTTTATGTGCAGGTCTGGGGTACCTATATGGATGCTAAAATGTAGAAATTTTAGAAGGAACAATGGTAGAACGAGGTTTACCTATTGAGAGTTGGAATCTCAATGAAAGTGAATCCTCGAGCGCTTTGACGACCGGTTTCTCCCAAGAGAATGCCTCCAACTCCTTGCTAGCAATGCTCCAACAAGTTCTTCTCCTCCCCATGGTCGCAATGCAATTCATTTGGCGTGAATCGGATGCCGGATGAGAAAGTTAGGATTTTAAAGAAAAGGAGAAACTAGGGTTGAACTTGTGGAGGCTATGAGATTTCTACACAAATGAGAGGGGGGGCTGCTGTGCTTGGCCGGCCATGCATGGGGGTATTAGGGTTAGGGTTTAGTTATGGGCCAAGCACTCTTAAGTTGCTAAAAAGGCCCAATGACAAAAATCTTTAAAGGCTTATAAAAATGACTTAAAAATCATTAAATAATTCTAGAAAATAGATAAAAATTCTAAATTAAATCTAAAAAGCCAATAATAAATCTAATTACATTATTAGGCTTCTAAACAAGGTTGACTAAGGTTATACCATCTTGGTCCTATCAAAATACCAATCCAAACCACACAACAATCAATTTAATTAATATTTTAAATAAATTCAAAATACTGCACAATGACTAAAAATACTAATTAGAAAAATGAGTGTGACAGGTAATTAGGTTTCTAATGTCATGGTTAGTCTCTAATCATGGTTAGCTAAGGTTAAACCGACTATTAACACAACACCAATTAAAATATTATAAATTAATCCCAAAAAATTACATAATTACCAAAATACCCTTATTTTAGAAATGTGGTGGTTACAGTAATTGATTTTCGACTTTGGTACCACCATTTCGGTAGAAGGAAATGAAGTCGCCACTGGGATGGATGTAGCATCCAAAGGTGGGAGGTGTCCGCCCAATGAAGTCATATGACATGACTTGTACTTGGCTGCCTTTCTTGACTTGGTAGGGGAAGCATGTGTCTTTGATTCAAAGTCAGTAACCAAATCGGGATGAATCCACATGATCTCCCATTTATCAGTTGACAGAGGGATGAGACCGTCACTTCGTACTGGTGAAAGGTTGATAATCTCCAGGGTAGCTTCTAGAATAGGGACGACTCCATTTTGTACTAATTGAGCAGGAAAGTCGCCGAATTGCCGAGAGACGACATTAGCAGTCACCGTCTTTTTATCTTGCTGGAGAGTGATTGCCTTAGCGTTGATCTGTTCTTGAATCTTCCCTTTGAGTACGTAACACGGCCTAGTTGGATATCCCAAAAACCTGTGATACACACAATATTTGGGATTGTCAGTTTTACCAACTTCATCTAGCCGTTTAGCTTCGGGTAGTTAAAGTTTGTTGCTTTTGATCAGACAATCAAATATGCTCATAATGTCATCCTCGTCAAGGAGTATTCCTTCTTAGGACGTGGTACTCTATGTGGAGGTATCGTCGTGGTAGGTGTTGATTGACCCACGTTGATGGCTAAAGCTTCTTTGCCTTTGCGATTATTCTGACGACCACCACTGTTGGTTGTAGATTGTTCATCTTTGTCAAGATTAGGCATTTGGATGCCTAGTTGTTTGAATTTATCAGCACTATCCTCAGCATCCCTGGCACTTATTATGAAGGTGGCCCAGTCTTGGAATTGTGTGGGTCCAGTCCACATGCTGACTATAGGTAACAAGTTTGATTTGTATGTATCTATAGTTAACGCATCTGTAGTACCCAGGGGCATTTTGAGTGCCTCACGACGGAAGCGCTCTATAAAACGTTCAGCAGTTTTATTAGACCGTTGTCTTATCTTGATGAGTGCCGACATGGTCATGTCATTTGTTCCCTCATAGAATCGTTCCAGGAACATTTGCTTCAATCCTGCAAAAGATGTTATGCAGCCATCTAGCAAGCTACGATACCAGTCATAGGCTGCACCCGCCAAGCACCCGACGAATACTCTAGTAACTAGAGCATCGTTGGGTTGGTGCTGATCAGTAATAATCTCGAAATGGTTGAGATACTGACTCGAAGATGAGCTGTCGTCAAACAACATGATAGTTGGTGGCTTGTGCTTAGGTATAAATGGAACTTCCTTCCACTCTATAGCGTAGGGTTGTTTGATCCCCAACTTTTGTAGACCGTCCTTCTGCTTAAAGGCTTCAAACTAACTACACAGAAGCTTTACTGCCTCAAGAGGATCTTCTGATGCTTGAGGAGCAGTAGATTGGTTTTATGTGTTAGGAGGCGGAACCGCATGATAAGTACCACCCCCAGCACCAGACTGACTTGGAGTAGCTTGAGCTGGAATGGTAGCATTGAGAGGAGATTGTACCCGTAGGTCAGTATTGGCAGGTGCAGATGCTGCTATGTATTCTTGGGTTGGAATTGGATTCACAACCGGTAGAACATTGTGTTGTGCAACGATTACAACATGCATCATTGCAGCTATTTTAGCCATGGTTTTTAAGTTAGCCTCTAAAACGATGATTCGCTGCTCCTGATTGCCAGAGCTGGAAGCATCTTTTTCTTTATTAGTGACATAGGCAGTCACTTCTCTGGCTATCGAAGAGGAACTAGTGGAAAAGATAGTCCGATCAGAGCTCTCGCTATTGGCATCAAAATCATGTACGAACCTACACCCAAGCTGAGACTGAGAAGATCTCGGTCAGAATCAGGAAGATTCCTTTGACCGATTATTTCTTGGTCGGAATCAAGAAGATTCCTTTGACCGAGGACATCTCTAGGACAAGGACTGGGAAGATTCCTTTGATCGAGTGGATCTTGGCCTCTTGACCTTGTATTTTGATAGACCCCTTCACCGGAGTCATGGATACGATCAAGGTATTGTTGACTGGGATTGCGGGATGCATTACGTCTTGGACATTTTCTACCCCCAGTACTTCGGGACGTCATGTTGACCGAAGCATATAGCAATTACATCAGGAGTCCGAGTGTAGTTTAAACGGTCGAAGACAGACCGTTTAGTTGATTGACAGCAACATTTGATCACTACTTCATGGTGATAATTACAGTGGTGTTCTTGATGTGGAGTTACAGGTGGATGAGATGGTCCTACAATCTTCCTCTTTTGTAAAAGAAGTTCGCGGAGATCGGTTACAATGACAGGATAAGAAGAAGTCAGAGGTACATATTCCGTATAGGAACATGGTTTCGGTTCTTGAGATGTCTTGTTCCCTGTGTGTACAAAGAAGTACTGAGTTCATTGGCATCGGTGAGAGGATTTTTGATTTGAGAAGCCTTTACTGTGCGTAATTTGGTAGATGACGCAGATTGTTCTTGATGCAGACTTGATGAAGTTTATATTGTTTTGCGCTGGTTAAGGTAAGTGCTCATGTCTGAGTTATGCGCCACCTGGCTGTTTGTTTGAGGCACCCTTAGTTTTTCCTGCCTTGTTCTTGATATGCGCAGGGTAGAAAGTGATGGAACTGGGGATTCCCAGGACCCTTCCTTTGTTGTGCGTATTGATCGATAGAAAGTTAAACAGATCTAATACGTGTTCTAACCCTTCATAGGCAGAAGCTAGGGTTCACGAATTATACCTGCGGCGGAAAGAAGACAAGTAATTCCTGACAATCTCGAGCGGACGACCCCAAGATCTTCTGTACGTATTCCTTTCTCGAGTTGGACGTCGTGTGGGCGATGATCTTCCAACCTTTTCTTCTCCTTGGCAGCACACTTTTCTCTCCTTACGTGAATCACGAATTTAGAGAAAATTTTAGATTTCTAATCCATAATCTGGCGGCCAGATAATAGAGGATATATATAGGCTACGGCAGGGCCCATGAGGAGAAATTAGGGTTAGGCCTCCTAAAGGATCTAGATATCCCGTGTTCAGCCCGAACACACAATCCTGGCCCATTAACAATAGCTCGGTCCACTAATGAGGTATTGTTGCACTACCTCCCTAATCCCAAATTATGTTTGTGGGCTCCTTTTATTATATGCTCGTTTGGCTCCCCATGTTAAGATATCGTATGTCTGTCGATCAAATTAAGTTACTGACAACTATATTGATTCGACATCTTTTATCCTTAAGTAGTACCGCTCAACTTTATTTGTCATGTCGGATATAATCCACCTGCAGGGTTTATAAGACAATCCTTATGAGCTCCTTAAGAGGACATCATCAGCCCGATGTATCGGGACATGGATTCTATTTATAATCAACAGCCCATCATACATACAATGTTATTACCCAATTCATAGAGGTTGTTGATCCATAATGAATCTCACTCTTTTATGAGTCAAAGTAATGCACACTGCATATACATGTCCGTTATTATATCAGGATTAAGAGTACAAGTATCCATAATAACAGAGGTGTTTGTTCTCTTATGTAGTCAATACAAAGAGAACAACCTCAAGTGGTCCTGTTCAATACAAACAAAGTGTACTAGTGTAAACCTATAGTCAAGATAGACTAATACCAGATTATACTACAACATTTCCAATAGATTGTCCAAGTCCATCTAGGTTGTGAACTATTTATATACTCCATATGAAACTGATAATATGATCTTCTGTGTGACACCACACACCATATTATCTACAATATAGAATATCAGATATTTGCATTAACACTTGCAACAAATACAATATGCAAACATTTGCCCATATGATTCTTATTCAAAATTTAAGGAAATAAGGTTACTACAAAAGTGATGCTTTTAGTATATAACCCTAACAGGAAGATCTTAGATCTTAGCTTCGGTTTGGTTGGCACTGGCCAGTTTTCCCTGTCTTGTTCTTGATATGCGCAGGGTAGGAGTGGGCAAGATGCCCTGAAGTTCTGTGCAACGTATTACGCAGCACAAATGGGCAGTAGGAAGTGGGCTTCGAGTAGAGTCTAATTTTCTGGTATCGATTTGATTATCTCTGCCAAAAGAAATAGAGTTTCTACTCTGAAGTGTTTTACATTGATTTGCACAGAGGCACGATCAGATGTGTTTTCCACCAAGTCCAGAACTGGAGAAGGATAAGAAGAGGCCATAGGACGCTTTCCTTTGTTCTGTGCAAGCGTAATGATATGTAACTTCTCCACCAAGTTTAGAACTGGGAGGAATGAGGATTAGCCACGAGGTACTTTCCTTTGTTCTGCGTAGAGGCAATGGTTGGTGCACTCTCCACCGAGTATAGAACTGGAGAGGAAGAGGGAGTAGCCATATGGCGCTGTCCCTTGATTGGCGTCGAGGCCATGACTGGCGCACCCTCTACCAATTTCATAATTAGTGGGGAAGAAGAAATGGCTACAGTGCTTTTCTCCTTGCTTGGCGTAGGAATCATGATTGGTGCACTGGAGGACTTTGGAGTCCAAATGGCGTGCACTTTATTCTTGGCAGCAATAGTATTGGCGCGCTTGGCACCCCCTGCGCCCATCATGGCTTCGTAGGCAGTTTGGTCAACTTTCATGACCAAAGTCTTTTGCGTCATGCCGACCGACGCAACATTACATTGAGTTGTCACTTTCTCGTCGGAGGAGAAAGTTGTCCCCAACAGAGTCGCCATTTTGTTTACAAAAATAAATGTTTGATTATAAACTGAGAAAAGTACAAGAGTACGATTTAATTTCTAGGGAAGTACAATTGTAGGAATCTGATCAAAAGACGATCACTTTATCCCTGGGACGATGAAATATCGAAAAAGAAAGCCTTTGGAGAGTGCTGCAGCAAGTGCTCAGGAGATTATGATCATTAGTGTTGATTGTGAAGTGAATTGGAACTCTATTTATAGAGTTTAGAGATAATTGTTAAGTAGTTATCCTGATTGGCGCATACTACAATTGGCGCACCATTCACCCAGTTGTGCGAACGGTTAACTTAACTGCATATAACGCATGGCATTCTTTGAAATAGATGCGCTTGGTCGTGGGCAGCATCGTGTGCACGTTCTTTGAGATTAGTAGCATGTACGCCACGTCATATAACTACTTCTGGATGATTTGATCAGATGGCGCCAACTATTGAATAGCAGCAGGCGCTATTTGCTATTTAATACACTCTGCTTAATATAATGATATTGATTATCTCGTGCCAAATATAAATACACAAGGCAGCTGCCAGTCATTATGACAAATCTGACACAATCTTCTTGAGTGTCGTGCGCTCGAGATTCGAACAAATTTTCCTCGACTGACGTGATGTCAGTCATGATGATAACTGTTTTGGCTTCTCGATGAAGCCTGCCACGTGGCGGCCAGCGCCACTTAGGTCCAGCACCAACTAATTCCATGCACCATCTGATGACCAGTACCATTTTATGATTTGGTTCCTGGCACCATTTATGAGTAGCGCATGGTGATGTTTATACTTTTTGAGCTTCTACAAGTTGGAGTAAGATCAAAGCAAGAAGCTAATGAAACTCTCGATTATGGGGAGAGGGAAAGAATGACAGCCTTCTCTGAACTAATATGAAATAGGAACTCGTTCAAACTTTGCTTCTCAAACATCACTGTTTCAGCTGAAGTTATACAACCTCTGCAAAGTCATAAATAGATCACTTATAATGCACAATATAGAAAAAACTTTATGATTAGACAAAGGACCATCAAGTCCATGTGATGCTATACACTTCTAAATGTGCCAGAGATAGTTCAAACAATTAAGTCTATGAACCTTAGCTTTTCAGAAAATGCCATTTTTAAGGATATTACCAACAAAATCACGTTTAGAATTATGAAGTATAGACGAGAAGAATGAGAAACTCCCTAAAGAACATAAACATAATTGTCTAAGTTTACAGTTCATAACAGTTTCTAGTGAAGTGAATAACCAAATACTCGAGGGTTTATTACTCTATTTCCAAAAAATAATAAAAAATGGTTGTTATCCTAAATTTTCTACACACTTCAAATACTTTATAGTGGCAGATATAACCTCTACTACAAATATACAAAGGAAGGTGTGTTTCCTTGTCTTTCAATATTTGATATGCATGATACAACAAACTTGTTAGGATTTTAAGAATTTATCATATAATGTGCCTAGACAGTAACAAATAGGAACACCAGAATAGGAGACCTAACTAGTTGGTTGTGTGTTTGTTCATATGTGAACAAGTGAACATGGGTTTGCAGGTCTAACTCCAAAAGTTCATATCATGTTGATATAGGTCATTTAATATAGGTTCCATCACTTCAACCATATAATGATTCTTTGACGAAGTGCTGTTTGCCATTGATTATAAAAGAACAGAACAGTTTTATGGGAGGACTGGACTTTTACTTCACAATACAAACTCGCTCGTACAAAAGAGAGCCTAGAAACAAAACCTAGAAAAAGCAATCTAAAGTATAATTGTTTATTTTTGATTCTGGGGGTGACGGTAGAGGCTCGGGAGAGTGACGACAACTCGGCCTTACTCCTTGGACGATCGAACGCAGCTTCGGCTCCGGAGAAGAAATGCTTTTTGTGTGTGCGGGGATTGCTAGTCTCTTTGCTCGGGCTCTGTGCGTATAACTCTGTACTTTTTTTCGTCCCTGTCTCTCTTTGCTATTTATAGGAGTGGGGTATACAATAATTGCCCCTTAAAAAGTGGGTGGTTAGGAATTCGTTAAGATTTGTCTTGATCCTGTTTGTTGAAAATCAATCCGGGCTATTTATGTTGATTGTAACAAATCTGCATCATTTATTGGGAGTTGATCTGGACAGTTATGATGATTGTAATAAATTTGTATTGGGCAGTTATGATGATTGCAATAAATCTGCTTTGTTATGATTTGCTGGTAGCAACAAGTCCGAGTGGATAAGTCTTGGTCAATCGTCTGCCACGTGTCCCAACTGCCTGTTATGTCGATTGCCATAAATCTGAATTATTAGGATTTGATCAACTCCTGCCACGTGTCCCAACTGCTGCGAACCGTATGGAGGACTGTCATAGCTGAGCCGCATGAGTGTGGCCTTCAACTGAACCGTATGGAAGGCTTTATAACTGAGCCGTATGGAAGTCCTCTCAACTGAGCCGCATGGAAGTCCCTACAACTGAACCGCATGGAAGCCTTTATAACTGAGCCACATGGAAGTTCTTTCAACTGAGCTGCATGGAAGTCCCTATAACTGAGCCGCATGGAAGTCCCTACAACTGAACCGCATGGAAGTCTTTACAACTGAACCGCATGGAAGTCCTTACAACTGAACCGCATGAAAGTCCTTACAACTGAACCGCATGGAAGTCCTTTAATCTGAGCCGCATGGACGTCCTTACAACTGAGCCGCATGGAGAGCTTTGGAAATGGGTGGATCGTGCCAGCTATAAAGATTTTCCTCGTCTCTCTAGGAGCACGTCAAGAGTCATCATTTCACCTTTATGTCAGAGCTGTCAATCCATCATTGTCGGAGCTGCTGCTTTCCTGTGTCAGGGTAATTAATGAGCCAGCTGCTCAGAGTATTTATGGCAGTAAGGGCTTGTTTTTGAGCCGCATGAGGTCACGTGGCTTCCCCTTCATCTTTCTGAGCCGTATGAGGCTCTCGGGTCTTTTGAGCCGCATAAAGGCTCCTTCAGCTATGAGCCGCATGGGGCTGATTTTCGGGCCGCATAAGAATTTATTTATATTTTTCCATGCTTCTACAAGACCCCCTTCAAAGTTTTTAATTTGCAAAATTGAAATACTTTGAATAAGAAGCATGGATATGTCTGCATAAGCTCTTCCTGCCGCATAGACTTCTCTGGCCGCATGGGATGTTCTGGCCGCATGGATCGGTCTGGCCGCATGAGATGTTCTGGCTGCATGGATCGCTCTGGCCGCATGGACTACTCTGGCTGCATAATGGTCCTGTGCCACGTGGGCGTCTCATTATTGCTCTGGATTTGTTTTGATTTGAAGCCGTCTTTTGGGTAAGATCCCAAGAGTCGACTTTAAATATACTTTGGATTTGCCTCGATGACCCAAGAGTCGGTTCTGTCTCCTCGGCGGCACGTCATGCAAAGCGTCCCTCGATCCGCACACCCCCCATCAGCCTATAAATATGGGTTCTGTGGAAGAGAGAGACTCTTTACTTTTTTTTTCTTGTTCAAGCTTTTCTTGTGCTAGTTGTCGTCGTCTTCTCTCTCGATCACCGATCAACAATGGCCCCCAAAGCTTTCTCTAGCACTGTGGTGAAGGATAAGGGAGCGGCTTCTTTATCGACTGAGGCGCCCACAGTTCATCCTGACGTCCACCCCGCCATTGATGGTAAGGATTATGTGGAAGATCGAATCTTCAAACCCTAACAAAAATGGCTCTGTTGCATGTTTTATGCACAAGCCTTTTCTCTTTGGCATTTAATGCGTCCTTCGTCTTCATTGAACTGCCCAAGTTCAGTACGATGAAGCCGCATATGTTGTATGGGACGCATGAACTTCTCATGTCCGAGCCGTATGGGGTATGCCCCATGTCTGAGCCGCATGAGAATCGCTTCATGACTGAGCCGTATGAGCACCTTTAAAACTGAACCGCATGAAGTCCCACTGAACATAACCGCATGAGATCCTGATGAACTGGGCCGCATAAGCTCCAACAGATCAGAGCTGCATAAGCTTATCTGAACTAGGCCGTATAAGCCCCACTAAATAGATTCGCATTAGCTCATCTGATGTAACACCCAGTTTTCTAGAATGAGGATAATTTTGAAATTTTGTATTTTAATTTATTTAATTATGATATTTAATTAATAATATGATTTTTGGTAATTTTTAATCATTTTTAAACTATTTAAATCATGACTTATGATTTTGGTGTTTGACTAGTGTAACCTTAGGGACTGTTGACCTAGAGCCTAGCCATGTGATTAGGATGTTTGATTGGTACATTTTAGCCTAGAGGATATTTTGGTCATTTTAGGATTTATTTGAATTTTTGGGAATTTTTAGAATTTATTTTGGAATTGTTTGAATGATGGTTGACTAGGTTGACTTTGACTAGCTTTGACTTTGTGACCTAACCCTAGTTGAGTTGGACTTGGCTAGTTATGAGACCATAGGTTAAGTTAAGTTAACCATACTCTGGTTAGTGAAATCAATTAGGAATATAGAGTTTTGAATAGAAAGATTTGACCACAAGTCATGACTTGTGATTATTAAGTCATTTATTTTATGACTAAGCCCAAAGCCCATTAGTCAAGTGCCCAACCCTAACCCTAACATTTTGTCCAGCCACTTGACCCATCCTTGGAATTCCCCCTTATAAATATTCTCTTAGAATTAGGGCTAGCCTCTAAGGAAGAACAAGCTTTAGGAAGAGGTAATGTCCCTACTTCAAAAATCCCTAGAAAATCTATTTTAGCTCCTTTTCCCCCAAACAAATTGCAATAGGTTTTAATTTTAGTATTCTTGTTGTTGTTAAATTTTATTCTCAGATTCAAATCAATTTGGAGGGGTTTGACTCTCAAGAGGAACTTCTCTCTTTAGAGCTTTTTGAAGATTTTGATACATAGAGGTAACTTCCTATTTTCACCATAAAATTCTAGTTTTATTGCATTTCTAGGGAACTCTAGGCCTAACCTAACTGTAGGAATAGGAAACCCTAAAATTTGGGTCCATTTCGTGTCCTATTTGGACACGTATCAGTGTCCCTATGCATGTGTTTGTGAAAATGCCACAGAAAGTTTTTGTGTTATTTTCGAAATCTTTTTGAATAGAAAATTAGTTTTTGAGGTTGCTTATGCATTTCTGTTGGACTGAGAGTGTCTCTGTGTCGTATCGTGTCGTATTCGACACGTGCACACGCGAGTGTGCGCGCGCGCGCTGGACTGTGCGCGTGTCCTGCTGTACGGGGGCTATTTCTCTTCGGACACAGCACAAGGACACGTGAAACTCGACACACACTAGGGGGCAATGACTGATACCACGTGTGTCAAGTATCACGTGTCCCCGTGTCGTGTCGAGTGAGCACGAGGCTCTGCACTGATTCGAGACTGACAGGTTCAGTCAATTTGGGTGTCACTGATACGCCTGTGTAAGTCAGACACGCGGACACTAGGACCCAGTGCACACACCTAGACACGAAGACCTATCCTAGGTGAACCTAGGTTAGTGACCTCGAGACACGTTGTGTCTTGTGTCGTGTACACGACACGCGTGCACACGTGCACGATGATTGTGCACTGCTGTGTTCAGTTTTTACTGTTTTCGGTTTTAAAGTGATTAGACATGTTTGTGTCCACTTTTGTGGACACAAACACATCACGTAACACGTATGCAATGTGTTCTCACATTACCAACCTCTTATTTTGAATTTTAATATGTTTTCATTAGGTTTTCAGCAATTTACCAAATTTCTGATAATAGGTATCTTTTTCCTGAAATTCCAGTTTTCAAATACGATATTGGACACCTATTTTAACCTATGCAATGCTGTTAAAATATTGGTTTAAGTCCCAATATGGGTTCTCCTATATATAATCTAGTTGTGTGTCAGTTTTGGTGTGATTTGGTGATGTGTAGGAATCAATATGGGGATGTATGAAAACTGGAAACTAAGTTTCAGTTTTCTGATTTGCGATTGATTTCTTTTGTTTTGATTTTGCTGAGAATTCCCCTTCTTTACTGATTTTAGTATATTGTCTCTTTTTTTGGTTACTCTAACACAGTTTTCACATTCACAAAACACACCCACATGACTTATTCACTCTCTAGCATTACACCACTCCATTTGAGTCCTAAACCACCCCAAAACAGGTCCTAAATTCAGTCCCCCTTGCACCCTATTACTGTCCTATGTGAATGTCTCCCATAGCAGTCCCTTACCTGTCCAATTGTCCCCTAGAAAACAGCCCATAAATTGGACAGCCATAGCTGTTCCCAACAGTCCCTTTGCACCCTTATACCTGTCCCCACAACCCCATATCAGTCCCCAAGTACTTCCTAAAACCTACCCTTTGATACACCCTCACAGTTCCATTCACACACATATCTCTCACTCATCACTCACATTTCACACACCCCACACACACACAAGCATGTACATACACATCACCCTCCTCTCTACACAAGGGCATTCACACACACTCACCCTCACTCTCTAAAACACTCACAGCCACTCATGTGTTCGTCACTCATCACTCACTCACTCTCCACATTCATACACACATCTACACACATGGTCACTCACTCCTTCACATACACACACTTTGCCTCTCTTTACACACACACACATGGTTCCTCTTGACACACACAGACCTTGACAGTTTACACACCACAGGCATTTACACACACACACACATACACTTTCTCTATTATATCATGAATGCATATTTATATATATGCAATAGGTATTATGTATATAAATAATCTATTTATGTATATATTATATGTGAGTTCTATATAATGTAGTGTATGGGTGATATGTATATAGTTAGCCCATATGTGTGTTTTTATATTATATTATAGCTATATCATATGTGTAATATATATTAGATATATATTGGCATGTGTTATGTGAATTTGGGTTGGTTCATAGGCATGAAATAGCCTATGGCCCATGGATGAGCCTGTGTGTCAGTTTAGAGTCTGGATTGGACTTGTGTAGCCCAGTTAGACCTAGAATGACTAGTTTGACCTAGTTTAGACTTGTTAGACCTAGTTTCACCATAGATGACCAAGTTGACTTCTAGGGTTGACCAGAGTTGACCAAGAGTTGACTTGGGCCTAGATTGACCTAGATTCATGTAGAATGCATTGTAGTACCTTATTTTACCATTCTGGACTTGTTGTGACTTGTGCTGTTCCAAATAGGAGCCAGACACCACTTCTCGGACAGTATATTCTCTTCAGACACTCAGGATATCAGGCGAGTACATTCTCTGACCGTTTCATACTTGTTTGGATTTACATTCTTGCTCTAGATTACTGTACTTGATGCTGACACGATTGTTATCACGGATTGGTACTATATGGATCTCCTTTTGGGATGTTATCCCCATGTATTCACTAGATACATATTGTGATGTGCGTTTCACTTCCATATTGTATTTATTGAATACCTATATCCTTGTATACTCCTTGTGCATATTGTACTCTCAGTATCACATGAGTCCCAGGGATAGACTATTGTACTCTATTGTCTAACATTGTACAACTATTGTATAACATTGTACATCTATTGTATAATATTGTACACCCATTGTATAACATTGTACACTATTGTGCAAGATAACGTAACTGGAGTAGATCCTTGTATATTGATTGGGGAGGGGGAGTAGAATTGGTTATGTACTCAAATCCTATTGTACAACATTGTATAACTATTGTATATGTCTATTGTACACCCACGTACAATGGAGTTACCATTGTATTTTCCTAGCCCGTTCACATAACCAGATTGTACTCTAAAATCACATGTTCCTTACAGTTCTTACTTATCATATTTAGATGTTTTTTGTTATCAAATCTCCACTGTTTTTCATATATCTTCTTCTTTCAGAGTTTCATGTACTTTACTCTATTGCATGCTTTATATTTTCTAACTCGATATGAACTGCGTGAGATGTTTTGTGCTCGCTCCCGTCCTGACTGGACCTGTTGAAAATATTACAGAGGATGAGGAGGTGGCCTGCGTAGACACCTACTATGGGACAGCTGTAGATGCCATGTGTGACCCAGATTTCTAGCCTGATCCACTAGCTTAGAGACTGAGGCTCCCTAGTCTAGGTTTACTATTTCTGTCTTCTGAGATCTGATTGTATATATTCTTTCATTTTCAGTATTAGAGACTTGTATTGATTTGGATGTTCTGTTTTGTATGGCCGTAGACACTTAGACTCTTTCTCTCTGATTGTATCCTGTGGATCTTTTTATTCCAGTATCTATCTATCTTTTATTTTCATCATTCTGCCTTAGATGTGATTGAGACTGTATATTGTTATGTCACTTCCATTCGGAGTGTATATACTGTACAGATACCTTTATATTGTTAGATGATTGACCTAGGACAGCGTTCTACCGCCGACACTGCGGCGTAGGCTGGGCGTTGTTACGTTCTCGTACCTTCACAGTGGGTGCGGGTCGTGACACGTTTTTAGTGGTGGCCCATGCAGGTCGAGTTTATGTAGTGGTATTCGAACTAGAGTATCACTACAGCCTGCAGTAGGATTAGGATATTTTTGAAGGTACTCAATCACATTAGGAAAAACTCTTATCTAATTCATGCCATCTCAGTTCTTGCTGATATTGTTCTCCTTGAGTATAACTGTCCTCCTTTGCTATTTTGACTCATTCTCAGCAATTGTTTCTTTGATCTGTCTCCAGGACGGTTGAGACGAGATCTTATCGCCACGGACCGGGGAACGCTGTAGAGGGGTCTGCCACCTCTCACCCTCAGCAGCAGCAGTCAGCTCTCGGTACCGCAGCCCCTGTCATGCCAGCTGGGGTAGGCGTTTCAGCTGCGGTCGGAGGAGCCCTTCCACCAGCAGCAGAGGGTATGCCTTCACCAGTTCGGAGGCAGGACCCAGTCATTCCAGAAGTACCATTCCAGCAGCCGCCGCCTACAGGAAACGTGGACGCAGCTCAGATGTTTGCGTATTTCCAGCAGTTCATGGACCGACAGCAGGCTCGACAGGACAGAGGCATGGAGTTGGCCGTCACGACAGCCGTAGCTCGACCAGTGGTTCAGCAGCCGAAGACACCGGGGATCGAGCAGTTTCAGAAGATGAGCCCCAGAGACTTTTTGGGGACAGAGGGGATCCTATATGCCGATGAGTGGATCGAGCATACAGAGAAGATCTTCCGCTTGGCCAAGATTTCAGCAGATCTTCAGATCGAGGCCGCAGCTAGCCGGATGCTAGATCTTGCTCGCACCTAGTATCAGTCAGACCCCAAGGTAGGGGTAGCCAGACAGACTTGGAAGGAGTTCAAGGGCTTCTTCAAGAAGAAGTTCTTCCCAGATTCAGCGCTCAGAGCTTTAGAGTCACAGTTTGAGAGCCTAGTTCAGGGAAGCCTGTCAGTGGAGGAGTACGCTGGGGAGTTTGGCCGCCTCAGCAGATTCGTGGAGGGTTTGAACGAGGCGGCAAAGGCCCAGAGGTTCCGGAAGGGTCTGGTCAAGGAAGTCAAGTCCTTGACCAAGGGCAACAGGGATGCCACATTCGAGGAGATTCTGACGGGAGCCTTATTGGCGGAGGATGATCTTGAACTTAGGCTCAAGAGGGGGCGAGACCCAGTTGGGGGCAGCAGCAGCGGAGGACCGGCCAAGAGGCCGCACGTTCAACATGAGTTTCAGCAACAGTATCAGCAGCTGATGGCCCATTTCCAGCAGCAGCAGCAGAGACCTGTTCAGTATCATGGACAGAGACAGGTGCGGTATCAGCAGGCACCCAGGCAGCAGCAGAACACCATGTGCAACTTCTGCAAGAAGCAAGGCCATGGGTGGGACGACTGCAGGAAGAGGCTGGGTATGTGTTTACTTTACGGATTAGTGGAGCATCAGTGTAGAGAGTGTCCCAAGAACCTGACACCATTGTCTCAGGTAGCACCAGGAGCTAGAGCTCCGACAGGGCACGAGAGGGGACCCCCATTGCAGACTCAGCAGCAGAGGTTCGTCCAACATCAGCAGCAGGCCAGGGGAGGCCGGCCAGGGTGAGCTTTCGCCATGACAGCCGAGGATGCTCAGGCCGTTGGAGATCTAGTTGCAGGTTCCGTTCTTTTGATTCAATTCTGAAATTCCTATCTTGAAATTCAGTTCCATCTATTCCTATCTGTTTCTTCATTGTTGATAAGTTTTATCTGGTGTTTCAGTATGATTTAATTTTCTTCTGAGATAAGTCGTATGGGCTAGGTCACCTCGATTATGAGATTTTAGAATCCTCTAGGGTCATGCTAGCAGGCATAGTGAGGACATATAGTCGGACTATGGATGTATTTCTCGGGTATGGGAATTTAAGGTTTTTGCTGCCAAGCGCACGGCAATGCAAAAATTTTAAATACCATAGTTCTAGAGGTATGTACCATAGTTGAGGACTCTGTGATTATCGTAGCCTTGCTCACTGGCATGACAGAGATTCTGAGTATCATGGTTTTGGACAGACGCATATGATTATCTGACGGTATGTTTGAGACTCTGATTGTGGGGTGTTTGACCTAGAAGGACTACTACCATTTTAATTTCGAGGACAAAATTTTTCTAAGGTGGGTAGACTTGTAACACCCAGTTTTCTAGAATGAGGGTAATTTTGAAATTTTGTATTTTAATTTATTTAATTATGATATTTAATTAATAATATGATTTTTGGTAATTTTTAATTATTTTTAAACTATTTAAATCATGACTTATGATTTTTGTGTTTGACTAGTGTAACCTTAGAGACTGTTGACCTAGAGCCTAGCCATGTGATTAGGATGTTTGATTGGTACATTTTAGCCTAGAGAATATTTTGGTCATTTTAGGATTTATTTGAATTTTTGGGAATTTTTAGAATTTATTTTGGAATTGTTTGAATGATGGTTGACTAGGTTGACTTTGACTAGCTTTGACTTTGTGACCTAACCCTAGTTGAGTTGGACTTGGCTAGTTATGAGACCATAGGTTAAGTTAAGTTAACCATACTCTGGTTAGTGAAATCAATTAGGAATATAGAGTTTTGAATAGAAAGATTTGACCACAAGTCATGACCTGTGATTTTTAAGTCATTTGTTTTATGACTAAGCCCAAAGCCCATTTGTCAAGTGCCCAACCCTAACCCTAACATTTTGTCCAGCCACTTAACCCATCCTTGGGATTCCCCCCTTATAAATATTCTCTTAGAATTAGGGCTAGCCTCTAAGGAAGAACAAGCTTTAGGAAGAGGTAATGTCCCTACTTCAAAAATCCCTAGAAAATCCATTTTAGCTCCTTTTTCCCCCAAACAAATTGCAATAGGTTTTAATTTTAGTATTCTTGCTGTTGTTACATTTTATTCTTAGATTCAAATCAATTTGGAGGGGTTTGACTCTCAAGAGGAACCTCTCTCTTTAGAGCTTTTTGGAGATTTTGATACATAGAGGTAACTTCCTATTTTCACCATGAAATTCTAGTTTTATTGTATTTCTAGGGAACCCTAGGCCTAACCTAACTATAGGAATAGGAAACCCTAAAATTTGGGTCCATTTCGTGTCCTATTTGGACACGTATCAGTGTCCCTATGCATGTGTTTGTGAAAATGCCACAAAGAAAGTTTTTGTGTTATTTTCGAAATCTTTTTGAATAGAAAATTAGTTTTTGAGGTTGCTTATGCATTTCTGTTGGACTGAGAGTGTCTCTGTGTCGTATCGTGTCGTATTCGACATGTGCACACGCGAGTGCGCGCGCGCGTGGGACTGTGCGCGTGTCCTGCTGTACGGGGGCTATTTCTCTTCGGACACAGCACAAGGACACGTGAAACTCGACACACACTAGGGGGCAATGACTGACACCACGTGTGTCAAGTATCACGTGTCCCCGTGTCGTGTCGTGTGACCACGAGGCTCTGTACTGATTCGAGACTGACAGGTTCAGTCGATTTGGGTGTCACTGATACGCGTGTGTAAGTCAGACACGCGGACACTAGGACCCAGTGCAGACACCTAGACACGAGGACCTATCCTAGGCGAACCTAGGTGAGTGACCTCGAGACACGTTGTGTCTTGTGTCGTGTGCACGACACGCATGCACACGTGCACGATGATTATGCACTGCTGTATTCAGTTTTTACTGTTTTCGGTTTTAAAGTGATTGGACACGTTTGTGTCCACTTTTGTGGACACAAACACATCACGTAACACGTATGCAATGTGTTCTCATATTACCAACCTCTTATTTTGAATTTTAATATGTTTTCAGTAGGTTTTCAGCAATTTACCAAATTTCTGATAATAGGTATCTTTTTCCTGAAATTCTAGTTTTCAAATACGACATTGGACACCTATTTTAACCTATGCAATGCTGTTAAAATGTTGGTTTAAGTCCCAATATGGGTTCTCCTATACATAATCTAGTTGTGTGTCAGTTTTGGTGTGATTTGGTGATGTGTAGGAATCAATATGGGGATGTATGAAAACTGGAAACTAAGTTTCAGTTTTCTGATTTGGGATTGATTTCTTTTGTTTTGATTTTGCTGAGAATTCCCCTTCTTTACTGATTTTAGTGTATTTTCTCTTTTCCTGGTTACTCTAACACAGTTTTCACATTCACAAAACACACCCACATGACTTATTCACTCTCTAGCATTACACCACTCCATTTGAGTCCTAAACCACCCCAAAACAGGTCCTAAATTCAGTCCCCCTTGCACCCTATTACTGTCCTATGTGAATGTCCCCCATAGCTGTCCCTTGTCTGTCCAATTGTCCCCTAGAAAACAGCCCATAAATTGGAGAACCATAGCTGTTCCCAACAGTCCCTTTGCACCCTTATACCTGTCCCCACAACCCCATATCAGTCCCCAAGTACTTCCTAAAACCTACCCTTTGATACACCCTCACAGTTCCATTCACACACACATCTCTCACTCATCACTCACATTTCACACACCCCACACACACACACACAAGCATGTATATACACATCACCCTCCTCTCTACACAAGGGCATTCACACACACTCACCCTCACTCTCTAAAACACTCACAGCCACTCATGTGTTCCTCACTCATCACTCACTCACTCTCCACATTCACACACACATCTACACACATGGTCACTCACTTCTTCACATACACACACTTTGCCTCTCTTTACACTCACACACACATGGTTCCTCTTGACACACACAGGCCTTGACAGTTTACACACCACAGGCATTTACACACACACACATACACTTTCTCTATTATATCATGAATGCATATTTATGTATATGCAATAGGTATTATGTATATAAATAATCTATTTATGTATATATTATATGTGAGTTCTATATAATGTAGTGTATGGGTGATATGTATATAGTTAGCCCATATGTGTGTTTTTATATTATATTATAGCTATATCATATGTGTAATATATATTAGATACATATTGGCATGTGTTATGTGAATTTGGGTTGGTTCATAGGCATGAAATAGCCTATGGCCCATGGATGAGCCTGTGTGTCAGTTTAGAGTCTGGATTGGACTTGTGTAGCCCAGTTAGACCTAGAATGACTAGTTTGACCTAGTTTAGACTTGTTAGACCTAGTTTGACCATAGATGACCAAGTTGACTTCTAGGGTTGACCAGAGTTGACCAAGAGTTGACTTGGGCCTAGATTGACCTAGATTCATGTAGAATGCATTGTAGTACCTCATTTTACCATTCTGGACTTGTTGTGACTTGTGCTGTTCCAAATAGGAGCCAGACACCACTCCTCGGACAGTATATTCTCTTTAGACACTCAGGATATCAGGCGAGTACATTCTCTGACCGTTTCATACTTGTCTGGATTTACATTCTTGCTCTAGATTACTGTACTTGATGCTGACACGATTGTTATCACGGATTGGTACTATATGGATCTCCTTTTGGGATGTTATCTCCATGTATTCACTAGATACATATTGTGATGTGCGTTTCACTTCTATATTGTATTTATTGAATACCTATATCCTTGTATACTCCTTGTGCATATTGTACTCTCAGTATCACATGAGTCCCAGGGATAGACCATTATACTCTATTATATAACATTGTACAACTATTGTATAACATTGTACATCTATTGTATAATATTGTACACCTATTGTATAATATTGTACACTATTGTGCAAGATAACGTAACTGGAGTAGATCCTTGTATATTGATTGGGGAGGGGGAGTAGAATTGGTTATGTACTCAAATCCTATTGTACAACATTGTATAACTATTGTATATGTCTATTGTACACCTACGTACAATGGAGTTACCATTGCATTTTCCTAGACCGTTTACATAACCAGATTGTACTCTAAAATCACATGTTCCTTACAGTTCTTACTTATCATATTTAGATATTTCTTGTTATCAAATCTCCACTGCTTTTCGTATATCTTCTTCTTTCAGAGTTTCATGTACTTTACTCTATTGCATGCTTTATATTTCCTAACTCGATATGAACTGCGTGAGATGTTTTGTGCTCGCTTCCGTCCTGACTGGACCTGTTGAAAATATTACAGAGGATGAGGAGGAGGCCTGCGTAGACACCTACTATGGGGCAGCTGTAGATGCCATGTGTGACCCAGATTTCTAGCCTGATCCACTAGCTTAGAGACTGAGGCTCCCTAGTCTAGGTTTACTATTTCTGTCTTCTGAGATCTGATTGTATATATTCTTTCATTTTTAGTATTAGAGACTTGTATTGAGTTGGATGTTCTATTTTGTATGGCAGTAGACACTTAGACTCTTTCTCTCTGATTGTATCCTGTGGATCTTTTTATTCCAGTATCTATCTATCTTTTATTTTCATCATTCTGCCTTAGATGTGATTGAGACTGTATATTGTTATGTCACCTCCATTCGGAGTGTATATACTGTACAGGTACCTTTATATTGTTAGATGATTGACCTAGGACAGCGTTCTACCGTCAACACTGCGGCGTAGGCTGGGCGTTGTTAAGTTCTCGTACCTTCACAGTGGGTACGGGTCGTGACACGTTTTTAGTAGTGGCCCATGCAGGTCGAGTTTATGTAGTGGTATTCGAACTAGAGTATCACTACAGCCTGCAGTAGGATTAGGATATTTTTGAAGGTACTCAATCACATTAGGAAAAACTCTTATCTAATTCATGCCATCTCAGTTCTTGCTGATATTGTTTTCCTTGAGTATAACTGTCCTCCTTTGCTATTTCGACTCATTCTCAGCAATTGTTTCTTTGATCTGTCTCCAGGATGGTTGAGACGAGATCTTATCGCCACGGACCGGGGGACGCTGCAGAGGGGTCTGCCATCTCTCGCCCTCAGCAGCAGCAGTCAGCTCTCGGTACCGCAGCCCCTATCATGCCAGCTGGGGTAGGCGTTTCAGCTGCGGTCGGAGGAGCCCTTCCACCACCAGCAGAGGGTATGCCTTCACCAGTTCGGAGGCAGGACCCAGTCATTCCAGAAGTACCATTCCAGCAGCCACCGTCTACAGGAAACGTGGATGCAGCTCAGATGTTCGCATATTTCCAGCAGTTCATAGATCGACAGCAGGCTCGACAGGACAGAGGCATGGAGTTGGCCGTCACGACAGCCGTAGCTCGACCAGTGGTTCAGCAGCCGAAGACACCGGGGATCGAGCAATTTTAGAAGATGAGCCCCAGAGACTTTTTGGGGACAGAGGGGATCCTATATGCCGATGAGTGGATCGAGCATATAGAGGAGATCTTCCGCTTGGCCAGGATTCCAGCAGATCTTCAGATCGAGGCCGCAGCTAGCCG
The DNA here is from genome assembly GCA_029216955.1 of Iris pallida. Lineage (NCBI taxonomy): Eukaryota > Viridiplantae > Streptophyta > Magnoliopsida > Asparagales > Iridaceae > Iris > Iris pallida. The sequence goes on along the minus strand of JANAVB010039212.1, from coordinate 14,684,190 downwards.
GATGCTAGATCTTGCTCGCACCTGGTATCAGTCAGACCCCAGGGTGGGGGTAGCCGGACAGACTTGGGAGGAGTTCAAGGGCTTCTTCAAGAAGAAGTTCTTCCCAGATTCAGCGCTCAGAGCTTTAGAGTCGCAGTTTGAGAGCCTAGTTCAGGGGAGCCTGTCAGTGGAGGAGTATGCTGGGGAGTTCGGCCGCCTCAGCAGATTCGTGGAGGGTTTGAGCGAGGCGGCGAAGGACCAGAGGTTCCGGAAGGGTCTGGTCAAGGAAGTCAAGTCCTTGACCAAGGGCAACAGGGATGCCACATTCGAGGAGATTCTGACGGAAGCTTTATTGGCGGAGGATGATCTTGAGCTTAGGCTCAAGAGGGGGCGAGACCCAGTTGGGGGCAGTAGCAGCGGAGGACCGGCCAAGAGACCGCACGTTCAGCATGAGTTTCAGTAACAGTATCAGCAGCTGATGGCCCATTTCCAGCAGCAGCAGCAGAGACCTGTTCAGTATCAGGGACAGAGACAGGTGCGGTATCAGCAGGCACCCAGGCAGCAGCAGAACACCATGTGCAACTTCTGTAAGAAGCAAGGCCATAGGTGGGACGACTGCAGGAAGAGGCTGGGTATGTGTTTACTTTACGGATTAGTGGAGCATCAGTGTAGAGAGTGTCCCAAGAACCTGACACCATTGGCTCAGGTAGCACCAGGAGCTAGAGCTCCGGCAGGGCAGCAGAGGGAACCCCCATTGCAGACTCAGCAGCAGAGGTTCGTCCAGCATCAGCAGCAGGCAGGGGAGGCCAGCCAGGGCGAGCTTTCGCCATGACAGCCGAGGATGCTCAGGCCTTTGGAGATCTAGTTGCAGGTTTCGTTCTTTTGATTCAATTCTGAAATTCCTATCTTGAAATTCAGTTCCGTCTATTCCTATCTGTTTCTTCATTGTTGATAAGTTTTATCTGGTGTTTCAGTATGATTTAATTTTCTTCTGAGATAAGTTGTATGGGCTAGGTCACCTCGATTATGAGATTTTAGAATCCTCTAGGGTCATGCTAGCGGGCATAGTGAGGACATATAGTCGGACTATGGATGTATTTCTCGGGTATGGGAATTTAAGATTTTCGCTGCCAAGCGTGCGGCAATGCAAAAATTTTAAATACCATAGTTCTAGAGGTATGTACCATAGTTGAGGACTCTGTGATTATCGTAGCCTTGCTCACTGGCATGACAGAGATTCTGAGTATCATGGTTTTGGACAGACGCATATGATTATCTGACGGTATGTTTGAGACTCTGATTGTGGGGTGTTTGACCTAGAAGGACTACTACTATTTTAATTTCGAGGACGAAATTTTTCTAAGGTGGGTAGACTTGTAACACCCAATTTTCTAGAATGAGGGTAATTTTGAAATTTTGTATTTTAATTTATTTAATTATGATATTTAATTAATAATATGATTTTTGGTAATTTTTAATTATTTTTAAACTATTTAAATCATGACTTATGATTTTTGTGTTTGACTAGTGTAACCTTAGAGACTGTTGACCTAGAGCTTAGCCATGTGATTAGGATGTTTGATTGGTACATTTTAGCCTAGAGGATATTTTGGTCATTTTAGGATTTATTTGAATTTTTGGGAATTTTTAGAATTTATTTTGGAATTGTTTGAATGATGGTTGACTAGGTTGACTTTGACTAGCTTTGACTTTGTGACCTAACCCTAGTTGAGTTGGACTTAGCTAGTTATGAGAGCATAGGTTAAGTTAAGTTAACCATACTCTGGTTAGTGAAATCAATTAGGAATATAGAGTTTTGAATAGAAAGATTTGACCATAAGTCATGACTTGTGATTTTTAAGTCATTTGTTTTATGACTAAGCCCAAAGCCCATTAGTCAAGTGCCCAACCCTAACCCTAACATTTTGTCCAGCCACTTAACCCATCCTTGGGATTCCCCCCTTATAAATATTCTCTTAGAATTAGGGCTAGCCTCTAAGGAAGAACAAGCTTTAGGAAGAGGTAATGTCCCTACTTCAAAAATCCCTAGAAAATCCTTTTTAGCTCCTTTTTCCCCCAAACAAATTGCAATAGGTTTTAATTTTAGTATTCTTGCTGTTGTTACATTTTATTCTTAGATTCAAATCAATTTGGAGGGGTTTGACTCTCAAGAGGAACCTCTCTCTTTAGAGCTTTTTAGAGATTTTGATACATAGAGGTAACTTCCTATTTTCACCATGAAATTCTAGTTTTATTGCATTTCTAGGGAACCCTAGGCCTAACCTAACTGTAGGAATAGGAAACCCTAAAATTTGGGTCCATTTTGTGTCCTATTTGGACACGTATCAGTGTCCCTATGCCTGTGTTTGTGAAAATGCCACAAAGAAAGTTTTTGTGTTATTTTCGAAATCTTTTTGAATAGAAAATTAGTTTTTGAGGTTGCTTATGCATTTCTGTTGGACTGAGAGTGTCTCTGTGTCGTATCGTGTCGTATTCGACACGTGCACACGCGAGTGCGCGCGCGCGGGACTGTACGCGTGTCCTGCTGTGCGGGGGCTATTTCTCTTCGGACACAGCACAAGGACACGTGAAACTCGACACACACTAGGGGGCAATGACTGACACCATGTGTGTCAAGTATCACGTGTCCCCGTGTCGTGTCGAGTGACCACGAGGCTCTGCACTGATTCGAGACTGACAGGTTCAGTCGATTTGGGTGTCACTGATACGCGTGTGTAAGTTAGACACGTGGACACTAGGACCCAGTACAGACACCTAGACACGAGGACCTATCCTAGGCGAACCTAGGTTAGTGACCTCGAGACACGTTGTGTCTTGTGTCGTGTGCACGACACGCGTGCACACGTGCACGATGATTGTGTACTGCTGTGTTCAGTTTTTACTGTTTTCGGTTTTAAAGTGATTGGACACGTTTGTGTCCACTTTTGTAGACACAAACACATCACGTAACACGTATGCAATGTGTTCTCACATTACCAACCTCTTATTTTGAATTTTAATATGTTTTCATTAGGTTTTCAGCAATTTACCAAATTTCTGATAATAGGTATCTTTTTCCTGAAATTCCAATTTTCAAATACGACATTGGACACCTATTTTAACCTATGCAATGCTGTTAAAATGTTGGTTTAAGTTCCAATATGGGTTCTCCTATATATAATCTAGTTGTGTGTCAGTTTTGGTGTGATTTGGTGATGTGTAGGAATCAATATGGGGATGTATAAAAACTGGAAACTAAGTTTCAGTTTTCTGATTTGGGATTGATTTCTTTTGTTTTGATTTTGCTGAGAATTCCCCTTCTTTACTGATTTTAGTGTATTGTCTCTTTTTCTGGTTACTCTAACACAGTTTTCACATTCACAAAACACACCCACATGACTTATTCACTCTCTAGCATTACACTACTCCATTTGAGTCCTAAACCACCCCAAAATAGGTCCTAAATTCAGTCCCCCTTGCACCCTATTACTGTCATATGTGAATGTCCTCCATAGCAGTCCCTTACCTGTCCAATTGTCCCCTAGAAAATAGCCCATAAATTGGACAGCCATAGCTGTTCCCAACAGTCCCTTTGCACCCTTATACCTGTCCCCACAACCCCATATCAGTCCCCAAGTACTTCCTAAAACCTACCCTTTGATACACCCTCACAGTTCTATTCACACACACACATCTCTCACTCATCACTCACATTTTACACACCCCACACACACACACACACAAGCATGTACATACACATCACCCTCTTCTCTACACAAGGGCATTCACACACACTCACCCTCACTCTCTAAAACACTCACAGCCACTCATGTGTTCCTCACTCATCACTCACTCACTCTCCACATTCACACACACACATCTACACACATGGTCACTCACTCTTTCACATACACACACTTTGCCTCTCTTTACACTCACACACACATGGTTCCTCTTGACACACACAGACCTTGACAGTTTACACACCACAGGCATTTACACACACACACTTACACTTTCTCTATTATATCATGAATGCATATTTATATATATGCAATAGGTATTATGTATATAAATAATCTATTTATGTATATATTATATATGAGTTCTATATAATGTAGTGTATGGGTGATATGTATATAGTTAGCCCATATGTGTGTTTTTATATTATATTATAGCTATATCATATGTGCAATATATATTAGATATATATATTGACATGTGTTATGTAAATTTGGGTTGGTTCATAGGCATAAAATAGCCTATGGCCCATGGATGAGCCTGTGTGTCAGTTTAGAGTCTGGATTAGACTTATGTAGCCCAGTTAGACCTAGATGACTAGTTTGACCTAGTTTAGACTTGTTAGACCTAGTTTGACCATAGATGACCAAGTTGACTTCTAGGGTTGACCAGAGTTGACCAAGAGTTGACTTTGGCCTAGATTGACCTAGATTCATGTAGAATGCATTGTAGTACCTTATTTTACCATTCTGGACTTGTTGTGACTTGTGTTGTTCCAAATAGGAGCCAGACACCACTCCTCGGACAGTATATTCTCTTCAGACACTCAGGATATCAGGCGAGTATATTCTCTGACCATTTTATACTTGTCTGGATTTACATTTTTGCTCTAGATTATTGTACTTGATGCTAACACGATTGTTATCACGGATTGGTACTCTATGGATCTCCTTTTGGGATGTTATCCCCTTGTATTCACTAGATACATATTGTGATGTGCGTTTCACTTCCATATTGTATTTATTGAATACCTATATCCTTGTATACTCCTTGTGCATATTGTACTCTCAGTATCACATGAGTCCCAGGGATAGACCATTGTACTCTATTGTATAACATTGTACAACTATTGTATAACATTGTACATCTATTGTATAATATTGTACACCCATTGTATAACATTGTACACTATTGTGTAAGATAACGTAACTGGAGTAGATCCTTGTGTATTGATTGGGGAGGGGGAGTAGAATTGGTTATGTACTCAAATCCTATTGTACAACATTGTATAACTATTGTATATGTCTATTGTATACCCACGTACAATGGAGTTACCATTGCATTTTCCTAGCCCGTTTACATAACCAGATTGTACTCTAAAATCACATGTTCCTTACAGTTCTTACTTATCATATTTAGATATTTTTTGTTATCAAATCTCCACTATTTTTCATATATCTTCTTCTTTCAGCGTTTTATGTACTTTACTCTATTGTATGCTTTATATTTCCTAACTCGATATGAACTGCGTGAGATGTTTTGTGCTCGCTCCCGTCCTGACTGGACCTGTTGAAAATATTACAGAGGATGAGGAGGAGGCCTGCGTAGACACCTACTATGGGGCAGCTGTAGATGCCATGTGTGACCCAGATTTCCAGCCTGATCCACTAGCTTAGAGACTGAGGCTCCCTAGTCTAGGTTTACTATTTCTGTCTTCTGAGATCTGATTGTATATATTCTTTCATTTTCAGTATTAGAGACTTGTATTGAGTTGGATGTTCTGTTTTGTATGGCAGTAGACACTTAGACTCTTTCTCTCTGATTGTATCCTGTGGATCTTTTTATTCCAGTATCTATCTATCTTTTATTTTTATCATTCTGCCTTAGATGTGATTAAGACTGTATATTGTTATGTCACCTCCATTCGGAGTGTATATACTGTACAGGTACCTTTATATTGTTAGATAATTGACCTAGGACAGCGTTCTACCGTCGACACTACGGCATAGGCTGGGCGTTGTTACGTTCTCGTACCTTCACAGTGGGTGCGGGTCGTGACATCTGAACTTGGCCGCATGAGACCCCACTAAAAAGAACCGTATAACCTTATTTGAATTCGGCCGCATGAGATCCCGCTAAACAAAGCCGTATGCGCTCATCTGAATTCGGCCGCATGAAACCCCGCTAAACAAAGCCGCATGAACTCCTGATGAACTGGTGTCACCCTCATTTCCCATATTTCCCGTATTTTTTTTCCTGTATTTCGTATTTTTGCTCGTATTTGGATTTTGACATGTATTTTATTTTTCTCAAGCTTGTGGAATTTCGGTATTTCTCGTATTTTGGGTTTTGGCATGGCTCGATTTTATTGGGTTGGTTCGGTTTGGTTTGGTTTATGAGTATTGGAACACCTTAGCCATATGCTACTCCCTCAACCCACCGCAACTCACCCTCTTTATATCCCCACCTACCACTCTCTCTCTTCATTATCACCACCATTTATTTCCTTCTTCTTCTTCTTCTCCTTCCTCTACACAACTCTTCCAACCCTAGGCAAGTGCATCTTGCCACTACATGAGAACCCTCTTTTCTTTGTCCATTTGCTAGATTAGGACATGGAGACCAACATTTGAACTTGGTGTTTTGTGTTTTGGAGTCTCCTTGGCTCTAGATCTAAGTTTTCCAATTTTCGGGTTTTGCATAATTTGAGCTATTTTAGTTGGATTTCTATGGGTTTTGATGTTTTCATGTGGAAGAACATTCAGTTTCACTCCAGTTGGAGCCTTAGAAATCCGGATTTGGAGTTCGGATGGCCAAGTTGTGATGCTTTGAAGCTTTGGGTTCATCCATGGTGTTCTTGCTATTTGGAGAAGACAGTGAGCAGTGTGCAGAGCTCTTTAGCTTACGCATACTGAGCTGCGCGCGCTCTTTAGCACTGCGAACGCAGACTTGAGTACGCTTCCTGTTGGAAGCATGACTCCTTGAGTGTGTGCGTGACTTTTCACGTACACTGCTCCCTTGAGCGTGCGTGACTTTTCACGTACGCTGTCCCTTGAGCGTGCGTGACATTTCACATACGCTGCCCCTTGAGCGTGCGTGACTTTTCACATACGCTGCCCCTTGAGCGTGCGTGACTTTTCACATACGCTGCCCCTTGAGCGTGCTTGACTTTTTATGTACGCTGCCCCTTGAACATACGTGACTTTTCACATACGCTGCCCCTTGAGCGTGCGTGACTTTTCACATACGCTGTCCCTTGAGCATGCGTGACTTTTCACATACGCTGCCCTCCTGCGTGCGTGTTTTATTGCGTATGCACTCCCCCTGCGTGCGTGCTTTTGTGCGTACGCATCCCCCTGACCCGTATTTTGATATTTTATTAGATATTTTATGCCCTTTTTATATCCTTACGCCTTTTGTCTTGAACTTGATTTTTACTTAACATGTTTGTAATGACTATTGTACACACGACCAACCTGACATGATAGTGGTCCGTGGTGGCACACTCCTGACAGTACCCTGACATGATTTATCTTGATAACTTGATAGTGGCCCGTGGCGGCGCACTCCTGACTTGACATGACTTGATAACTTAACTTGACCTGCATTGACACCGTGGGTGGTTCTTTCTTGCTTGTTTGTTAATCCACTTGTCCAGTCTTGCATCATGTCTAGGATGGGACTCCTAAGTACCACGGTCAGGAGTACCTACTAAAATGGATTAAGGCTAATAACTAGAATAACACAGTAGTCATGAAGAGATGACACAGCTACAGGCAATCCCGTTACCTGGGCGCTCCAGGGATTTGTAGCCTGCCGTCGAGTAGGGCGCATTTCCAGCACACTGTCAGGTGTTGCACCCTCTAAGTCACCTAAGGGTACATGTGTCTCCTGGACAATGTACCCTCCTGAATTCAACCCTAATCTTTCGTCCTGGGTAACCTGGATGGTCTGCAGGACTTGTGGCTGTGGAACAATCTCACTGCATCTTATTAGTAATTAGGTCTGTGATAACCCTAGTTAGTTAAAGTAGTAAGCCGTAGCGTCTGCTTGGCCGTGATTGATTGAATGAGGTATAACTAGTTTAAGCCATGTCTTGATCCAGTACAAGACTGCTCTCTGCCTTGATTTCTTGCATTATTATCTTGCCGATAAATGGTGGGAAACCAAGTTCTGTTCAGACGAAGGGTTACAACCCCGGTCCTTGTTTGGTTTACGGGTTGTAACCTGGCTATCGGAATAGTTCTATGGTTATCTCGTCGTATATCACCCTGCCATGTTTTCGTAAGTTTTAATTTTAATATTAGTCCTTCTTGTGTTATTTGCTGGCTTTTTTTCTTATTTCGTGGCCCCCTTGTGGCACTTGCTCTTTCTGGGGTTGACCCAGCTGGTGTGTGGCCAGATTTTGGAGCAGCTCTCGAGGATCTACCAAGCTTCCAGCCTAATGGTGAACACTAGACGGGACCCGGGCCAAGAGTGGGTTTTCCTTTTTGTCTTGCCCACTTTATTGTAAAATTATTCTTTTGAGGCGTTTAGCCGACGAGCACCTGTTAGCTCGATGCACTTTTACTTACGGTCTGCCTACGGGCTGTAAACATGATTGACAAATCCTAGGGTTGATCATGTATGACTAAATTCTTGCTAGTCTTAATATTTTGTAATGACTAGCTTCATGATCAGCTGAGTATGTAATATTTGGGACGCCTTATTATTGTATATTCAATGATCATACATCTTGTGACTTTACTTACTTGCTGTGATTGAGACATTAGGCTTGTCATGACCATAAGAGACTGTTGGCTTGTAGAAAACCTTCACATATCTAGACAGCCGTGACCGTATATCGAGGTGGTTTCCATTTCAATATATGTAGCTGGCTATGTCTGCCCTCGCTCTCCAGTATTCTGGTTCTGGGGCGTAACATGGTTTAAGTGGTGGCCCATGTAGGTCTTGTAAATCAAGATGTGTGGGGGTTTACCAGATAGATGTCTCAATCAGTACTCGTCCTTGATCTCTGTTCGTATCTTCTGAATCCCTGGATTCTTGTCCTGATCCTGTGCTTATATCATTGATCTGTCCTGGTCCTTTCTTTATTGTTTCCTGTGTCGTCTTCTTCAGCGGTACTGTACCTGGTCCTACCGATCGACATGGTAGAGCACGTCCCGCAGACCAGCAGCAACCCGGAGATCAATCCCAGCATTCCGGGGTAGCCTCCAGAGTTGTACCTACTGGAGGAGAGTCACCAGTTCGGCCCGTCCAGCCCGTAGAGCCAGATGATGGTACCTTAGTAGGCCTCATCAGAACCTTGATAGCTTCCCAGGATCGTCGAAGCGACGCCCTGCACCAGACAGTTCAAGATGTTTTGACCCGAGGTGGACATCCGGGGAACCAGGCGGCCAACAGCTTCAAGCGATTGAACCCTCCTTTCTTCGACGGCAGCGAGGATGCGATTGCCGCAGATGCATGGCTTTAGGATACCGAGGTGATTCTGGAAGCAGCCAGGACACCTGAGAATGAGAAGGTGGCGGTGGTACGCCTGCAGTTGTTGGATTTAGCTCATAATTGGTGGGCGGCGCAGGCCATGGGATTAGTGGCACCCATTGTTTGGGCAGTATTTAGGGAGAGATTCCAGACGAAGTATTTTGATGTTGTGGCTCGGTACGACCTGCAGACCAGATTTACCAACTTGAAGCAAGGAGGCAGGACGGTCGACAGTTATGCGACCGAGTTTTCTAGGCTGAGTAGGTTTGCCCCCACCTTGGTGGCAACCGAGCTCGATAGAGCCCAGCGGTTCCAGCAGGGACTACATTTGGAGATCTTGTTAGCGGTTGAGCAGTTCGAGCACCAGACGTTCAATGCAGTCTTGAGAGCAGCTAGGAGGCATGAGTATACCTCCCAGAGGATCGTGGATAGGACCGGAGGTAGGAAACGGTCCCATAGTCAGATGCACCAATCAATAGCTCCAGCCCCGGCAGCTAGGGGATTGACCATTGGAACTCCGAGGCGGGCGGCCTCAGTAACGTCGATTCAGCATTCGACCCCGACGTACCCGCAGCAGCAGAAGCAGAAGCAGACTTTCGCGATGGGATGTTCTCATTGCGGGAAGCCAGGGCATGTGGTGGCAGATTATCGCAGGGTGCAGGGATTGTGCCTGGCTTGTGGAGCAGCAGATCATAGGGTTGGGGTTTGCCCGAATAGGGGTGGTTCATTAGCATCCAACCCTTCTAGTTCTTCGGTAAGAGGACCGGCCCCAGCACCAGTTCAGCAGCAGCAGTATCAGTCTTCGAGGCCCTTGCCGCCTCAGTCTCAGGCATTCCAGCAACAACACCCCCAGCAGTATGCACAAGCCCAAGCTCAGACCCAGAATAGGCAGAGAGGTTTTCAGCATAGGGGACCAGCAACCAGAGGACAAGGTCAGGCCATGATGATGGCCATGGAAGAAGAAGTTGCACCAGGTGAGGTTGTGGCAGGTACTATTCTCGTCAACTCCTCTCCAGCGTCTGTATTATTTGACTCTGGTGCATCGCATTCATTTATGTCTGCACGATTCGCGACACGGATAGGATTGGAGCCCGAGTCATTATCAGTAAGGCTCAATATTCTTACTGGTAATGGTCTTGTGGGAGTAGATCGAGTGTTTTTCTCGTGTCGGATCGTAGTTAGCGGTAGGAAGTTCCCCGCTAGATTCATAGAGTTTCCTATGGCAGACTATGATGTAGTCCTAGGCATAGATTGGTTGAGGAACCAGTATGCTAGGATAGACTGCCATATTGGCAGAGTTGTCTTTAGTATCCCCGGCGAGCCAGAGTTTTTGTTTTCCAGAGGCGCAGTGGAGCCGTCTTCCCCAGCATTGCGGATGGCAGTAGCAGGAGTACAGTTACCCCGGATAGTTGAAGAGTTTCTAGATGTCTTTCCAGAAGAGCTTCCAGGGATGCCGTCGGAACGGAAGATTGAGTTCACTATAGACTTGATTCCCGGGACAGCACCAGTATCAGAGCGAGTCTACAGGATGGCGCCTTCAGAGTTGGAGATTTTATACAAGATGATTGAAGAACTGAGGACCAAGGGATTCATCCGTGCGAGTGGATCGCCTTGGGGAGCCCCGATGCTTCTTGTAAAAAAGAAGGATGGTACGTCCAGGCTATGTGTTGATTATCGTACCTTGAATTCGGTGACAATCAAGAACAGATACCCTCTTCCGAGGATAGATGACTTGTTTGATCAGCTCAGAGGGGCTTCAGTGTTCTCGAAGATCGATTTGCGGTCAGGATACCACCAGATCAGAGTCAGAGAGCAGGACATCCCGAAGACAGCATTCAGATCGAGGTATGGACATTGGGAGTTCCTTGTTATGCCCTTTGGAGCGACCAATGCGCCGGCCGTATTCATAGACCTCATGAATCGCATTTTTATGCCTTACTTGGATCAATTTGTGATCGTGTTCCTAGATGACATCCTGGTCTACAGCAAGAGTGAAGCAGAGCATGAGCAGCATCTCAGAGTCGTCCTCCCGACGCTTAGGGAGCATCAGTTGTACGCCAAGTTCAGTAAATGCGAGTTCTGGCTCGATCGTATTTCGTACTTGGGTCATATCATTACCCGAGGAGGAGTGGAAGTGGATCTCCAGAAGATTGTGGCTATCGAGTCGTGGCCGGTACCCAGCTCAGTGGCAGAGGTTCGCAGCTTTCTTGGATTGGCCGGCTACTACCGGCGGTTCGTTTCAGATTTCGTAAGGATTTCAGCGCCGATGACCCAGTTGACCCGCAAGGATGTGCCGTTTGTTTGGACAGCAGAGTGTTAGGAATCATTTGAGAAGTTGAAGTGAGGTTTGATAACGGCTCCCATTCTCACCTTTCCAGATGGGACCGGAGGATTCACAGTTTATTGCGACGCTTCAGGCAGAGGATTGGGATGTGTCTTGATGCAGCATGGGAAGGTAATATCCTATACGTCACGTCAACTTCGTGATCATGAGAAGAATTACCCGACCCACGACTTGGAATTGGCGACGGTAGTGTTTGCTTTGAAGTTGTGGAGACACTACTTGTACGGAGATAGAGTGGAGATCTTTACTGATCATAAGAGCCTGAAGTATGTTTTTACCCAGAAGGACCTTAATATGCGGCAGAGAAGATGGCTCGAGCTACTAGTGGACTATGATGTGGATTTGTAGTATCATCCCGGGAAGGCCAACGTGGTAGCAGATGCATTGAGCAGGAGAGCCGGAGTTTATTTCTTGACGGCGCAACCAGAATTATTGGCAGATCTTCAGAAGATGGGAATTGAAGTGGTTCTTCCAACCAACGTGGCATTGATGGCCAGTCTATAGGTTCAGTCCAACATAGTCGAGCGGATTCGGATGGCACAGTCAGCAGATCCCAAGATCCAGCGACTCAGAGCAGAGTGTGAAGCAGGAAGAAGGCCAGAGTTATGTATCCATGAAGACGGTATACTTTGGCACGGCACTCGTCTTTGTGTACCCAGAAGAGATATCAGACAGAAAGTCATAGCAGAAGCCCACAGTTCATAATATTCTATTCATCTGGGTGGTACGAAGATGTACCATGATATTCGTCAACATTTCTGGTGGAATGGCATGAAGAGGGAGATAGCCCGATTTGTCTCTCGGTGTTTGGTTTGCCAACAGGTTAAAGCTGAACATCAGAGGCCCGCTGGACTTCTTTAACCCTTACCGATCCCAGAATGGAAATGGGAACATATAACCATGGATTTCGTGACCGGATTGCCCAGATCTCCGGCCGACAGAGATGCTATTTGGGTGATTGTGGACAGGCTTACCAAGGTGGCACACTTTCTTCCATTCAAGGTTGGACAGTCGACGGCGCAGTTAGTAGAGATGTATCTCAGGCAGATCGTCAGGCTTCACGGTGTGCCAGTCAGCATCACCTCGGACAGGGATTCAAGATTCACATCACATTTTTAGCACAGCTTGCAGAAGAGTTTGGGGACTCACCTTCAGTTCAGCTTAGCTTATCACCCTCAGACGGATGGTCAGTCAGAGCGCACAATCCAGACTCTTGAAGATATGTTGAGATCCTGTACCCGTAACTTCGGTGGTTCATGGGAGAATCATCTACACCTGGTGGAATTCTCGTACAACAACAGTTATCAGGCCAGTATCCAGATGGCACCCTTCGAGGCTCTTTATGGCAGGAAGTGCGGATCCCCGCTAGCATGGGACGATGTCGGGGAGAGGCAGATGCTCGGACCCGAATTGATTTCCCAGATGGTGGAAGTGGTCAGGAAGGTCAGAGATCACCTCCGAGTTGCCCAGGACCGCCAGCGCCATTGGGCCGATGCTCATCGGCGTCCCTTAGAATTTGTTGTCGACGACCATGTATTCCTTAGGATCTCGCCTAACCGCGACGTCATTCGCTTCAGCGTGCGGAGAAAGCTTAGTCCTAGGTATATAGGGCCGTTCGATATTCTAGAGCGAGTAGGAGATGTATCCTATCGTCTCGCTCTTCCGCCGTCGCTAAGTGAGGTACATAATATATTCCATGTGTCCCAATTACCACGATATATTCCGGACCCGAGCCACATCCTAGACCATTCGGAATTGGTTGTTGGTACCAACCTTTCGTATGAGGAGAGGCCCGTGTCTATTTTGGACCAGAGGAAAAAGATACTCAAGAACAAGACTATTAAATTAGTCCGTGTTGCTTGGGGTCATCACTCTCTAGGTGAGTCAACATGGGAGCGTCAGGACGACATCCGATCGCGATATCCCTACCTGTTTGACTCGTGAGGTATAATGTCTTTCTTATGCCTTACGTTTTCCCTTCCTTGCTTGCATTGTATGATTGTATGATTGAACTGCTTAGTGTAACTTGCCTGTGCTTAGGGTAGCTTGTCGTGGCAATCTCTAGCTCCTTGATTAAATTCTGAGGACAGAATTCTTTTAAGGTGGATAGAGTTGTCACCCTCATTTCCCGTATTTCCCGTATTTTTTTCCCGTATTTCGTATTTTTGCTCGTATCTGGATTTTGGCATGTATTTTATTTTTCTCAAGCTTGTAGAATTTTGGTATTTCTCGTATTTTGGGTTTTGGCATGGCTCAATTTTATTGGGTTGGTTCGGTTTGGTTTGGTTTATGAGTATTAGAACACCTTAGCCCTATGCTACTCCCTCAACCCACCACAACTCACCATCTTTATATCCCCACCTACCACTCTCTCTCTTCATTATTACCACCATTTATTTCTTTCTTCTTCTTCTTCTCCTTCCTCTACACAACTCTTCCAACCCTAGGCAAGTGCATCTTGCTACTACATGAGAACCCTCTTTTCTTTGTCTATTTGCTAGATTAGGACATGGAGACCAACATTAGAACTTGGTGTTTTGTGTTTTGGAGTCTCCTTGGCTCTAGATCTAAGTTTTCCTATTTTTGGGTTTTGCATGATTTGAGCTATTTTAGTTGGATTTCTATGGGTTTTGATGTTTTCATGTGGAAGAACATTCAGTTTCACTCCAGTTGGAGCATTGGAAATCCGGATTTGGAGTTCGGATGGCCAAGTTGTGATGCTTTGAAGCTTTGGGTTCATCCATGGTGTTCTTGCTGTTTGGAGAAGACAGTGAGCAGTGCGCAGAGCTGTTTAGCTTACGCACACTGAGCTGCGTGCGCTCTTTAGCGCTGCGTATGCAGACTTGAGTACGCTTCCTGTTGGAAGCGTGACACGTTGAGTGTGTGCGTGACTTTTCACGTACACTGCTACCTTGAGCGTGCGTGACTTTTCACGTACGTTGTCCCTTGAGCGTGCGTGACTTTTCACATACGCTGCCCCTTGAGCGTGCGTGACTTTTTACGTACGCTGTCCCTTGAGCGTGCGTGACTTTTCACGTACGCTGCCCCATGAGCGTTCGTGACTTTTCACATACGCTGCCCCTTGAGTGTGCGTGACTTTTCACATACGCTGCCCCTTGAGCGTGCGTGACTTTTCACATACGCTGCCCTCCTGCGTGCGTGTTTTATTGCGTATGCACTCCCCCTGCGTGCGTGCTTTTGTGCGTACGCATCCCCCTGACCCGTATTTTGATATTTTATTAGATATTTTATGCCCTTTTTATATCCTTACGCCTTTTATCTTGAACTTGATTTTTACTTAACATGTTTGGAATGACTATTGTACACGACCAACCTGACATGATAGTGGCCCGTGGTGGCGCACTCCTGACAGTACCCTGACATAATTTATCTTGATAACTTGATAGTGGCCCGTGGCGGCGCACTCCTGACTTGACATGACTTGATAACTTAACTTGACCTGCATTGACACCGTGGGTGGTTCTTTCTTGCTTGCTTGTTAATCCACTTGTCCAGTCTTGCATCATGTCTAGGATGGGACTCCTGAGTACCACGGTCAGGAGTACCTACTAAAATGGATTAATGCTAATAACTAGAATAACACAGTAGTCATGAAGAGATGACACAGCTACAGGCAATCCCGTTACCTGGGCGCTCCAGGGATTTGTAGCCTGCCGTCGAGTAGGGCACATTTCCAGCACACTGTCAGGTGTTGCACCCTCTAAGTCACCTAAGGGTACATGTGTCTCCTGGACAATGTACCCACCTGAATTTAACCCTAATCTTTCGTCCTGGGTAACCTGGATGGTCTGCAGGGCTTGTGGCTGTAGAACAATCTCACTGCATCTTGTTAGTAATTAGGTCTGTGATAACCCTAGTTAGTTAAAGTAGTAAGCCGTAGCGTCTGCTTGGCCGTGATTGATTGAATGAGGTATAACCAGTTTAAGCCATGTCTTGATCCAGTACAATATTGCTCCATGCCTTGATTTCTTGCATTATTATCTTGCCGATAAATGGTGGGAAACCAAGTTCTGTTCAGACGAAGGGTTACAACCCCGGTCCTTGTTTGGTTTACGGGTTGTAACCTGGCTATCGGAATAGTTCCATGGTTATCTCATCGTATATCACCCTGCCATGTTTTCGTAAGTTTTAATTTTAATATTAGTTCTTCTTGTGTTATTTGCTGGCTTTTGTTCTTATTTCGTGGCCTCCTTGTGGCACTTGCTCTTTCTGGGGTTGACCCAGCTGGTTTTGTGTGGCCAGATTTCGGAGCAGCTTCCGAGAATCTACCAAGCTTCCAGCCCAATGGTGAACACTAGACGGAACCCGGGCCAAGAGTGGGTTTTCCTTTTTGTCTTGCCCACTTTATTGTAAAATTATTCTTTTGAGACGTTTAGCCGACGAGCACCTGTTAGCTCGATGCACTTTTACTTACGGTCTGCCTACGGGCTGTAAACATGATTGACAAATCCTAGGGTTGATCATGTATGACTAAACTCTTGCTTGTCCTAACATTTTGTAATAACTAGCTTCATGATCAGCTGAGTATGTAATATTTGGGACGCCTTATTATTGTATATTCAATGATCATACATCTTGTGACTTTACTTACTTGCTGTGATTGAGACATTAGGCTTGTCATGACCATAAGAGACTGTTGACTTATAGAAAACCCTCACATATCTAGACAGCCATGACCGTATATCGAGGTGGTTTCCATTTCAATATACGTAGCTGGCTATGTCTGCCCCCGCTCTCCAGTATTCTGGTTCTGGGGCGTGACAACTGGGCCGCATGAAGTCTCTTGAACAGAACCGTATATGAACCCATCAAAGTAGAGCCGCATAAGGACCCGTTCGAACAGAGCCGCATGAACTCTGTTAAAACTGAGCCGCATAAGGACCCGTCCGCATGAACTCTGTTAAAACTAAGCCTCATAAGGACCTGTCCAAACAGAGCCGCATGAACTCTTTTATCATCTCCTGACTTTGTTTCTTTTGTCCCTTTTTTAGTAAATTTACCGATTAATGCTGCGGGAGAACCTCTGGTGGGTCGCGCCCAATCTGCTGTGGGCTATAGGTATGACCACATAGTCGAGTATGTGGCGAACCAGCTTCTAAAAGATGAACCTATGGAGAGGTTGGAAGACATTAAAAAGTAGTCCTTCTTCTTTATCTCGGGGATGATGAACTCAGGACTGCCGGGGGGCCAACACTTGAAGCCTGCGTTCCTCTTTGGGGATGCCCTGACTGTGAAGAACTCCTAAGTTCTGGATATATCTGAGGGCTGGAGTTTTACTTCTGACGGAATGGCGATCCATATTCCTCTGATGGAGCGTCACTTCCCACTGTTATGGTTCAACATGTTGCCCATGAACAGGAAGATGGAAGATTCCTTGACTCCGACCCGGAGCGGGATGATTGTGGGCAAAATTCACTACAACAATAACATGCGGTCAGTGTACGCCGGCAGGGTACCAGTTAGCCGTTACGTGATGGTGTTGGCCCCGGGTAGTTTCTTGAATGTGCAGGGTCCCAATTTCAAGTTCTCTGAAGCTGACACTTTCCTGAACCAGCTTGCTCGGAAGGGGTCCTATCCGATTGGTCGGTTTTCGCTACCGAGTTGGGTACACCCCATCCCTTGGTGGACCAATCTGTCTATGTAGATCGTGTGGGAATACGAGACTCTCCTACGTGAGATTGGACTCTACCATGCAATTCGGGGTACCAGCCACGGCTTGCCCATAAACAAGAAATTGTTCATGGCCCTGCTGGAGATGTATAACCGCCACACGGGGACCTTCTTTACGTCCGTAGGGGAGATGGGGCTTGCTCTGCATGAGATGCATGCCGTCACCAAGCTGCCTTGGGGAGATGAAGTCTTTGAGGTGTACACTCCTATGAATGAGGAATTCAAGGAATTGGAGGAGAGGTTCCCGGGCTTCGTTGCCGTCTACCAGGAATTGCTGTGTCATCACAGCACGTGCCAGTAGCTGTCGAAGAAAAATACCGGCAGTTCGGAAGGGAACCTTCCTCACACGAAGGCCTGGCTCTCCTATCTTTTTAAGCTCGGTGCCTCAGGTCGGGTCGCTCCCCAAGGTCCTCTCACTCGGGAGGAGCTGCGGGACCAAGTATCGACCGCCAAGAGGTTAAGAACCGCCGGTGACAGGTTCGGGAGTCAATCTGACTCTTTTGCCTATTTCTATCAAGCCACTCAGCCGTTGTCCGAGAAGGCTATTCTGGACGGGTTCTTGATGGTGTGGCTACGGAATTGCGTAGTCTCGGGAGGGGCTGGTTCCATTGAGAGAATCAGCCGTAATTTTATCCTCCCTACTGTGAAGTTGGTCTTCGGAGTCAGGCTAGCTCTACTCCCGGCCATGGTGTGCAGTATACACCATGGCCTTCTCACTTTTACGTCCAAGGTCATCGCCCGTGACGTGACGAAGGACTTTGAACGTGTTGAACTGCCCTACCACTATCTGATGGGGTGGTTGCTGATGCATTGCCGGTCTTTAATGAGGCCTGGCCCCGAAGATGGCGTAACTGCAGATGACGCCTTCATCTTCCAATATCGCCTCATGCCTTGGGCTTGCGAGACTATGCGCGCCTGTAGGATGGCGCTGTCGAGAGTGGACAGATATAATTTTTTCGTATCTGTTCCTCGATTTACTGCTGAGAAAATTAGGGCCGTACATCTGGATGGTATTGGGCCTCCCCACTTCTTGGACGACAAGATGCTCCTTTGGTTGCACAACATTCGCCATTTCTACCTCGTATATCGCCACCGCAATGCTGTCTACTTGGAGACTTACTTGCCCAGTAGGTTCGCCCGACAGTTTGGGTATAGCCAGCTTTTCTTGGACAGTCCCAGCTCTTGCCTGGGTTTTGAAGGTAGCGTCTTCGATGGCATCAGGGCCTGGCATTGTTATAATACGGTTCATACCCGTACTATCTTCTCAGTTCCTGGTGCTGGAGAGTCAGGAGAGATCTTGTACCTGGCGGCTCTCTACCACGTCAAGGCGAACAAGCCACATGTAGGTTTTGACCCGAGTACCAGCTTCATTGTTGGTACCGGCTTGGAGGAGAAACCCAAGGGGTCTAAGGCGAGGAAGAGGAGGGAAAACATGGTCGATGTGCCGGACTCGGAAAACCACCGATGCGGATGAAGAGGATGACGAGCACGACCCCGATAACGCTCTTTCTTCCGCAGAAGATGTGGTGGCAGATCAGCCGCCTGTCGTGTCTGGTCCTTCGTGCAAGCGAAGCAGGCATGAGTCCGCTGATTGCTGTAGAACTTACTCCGTGAAACGGGCTACGATTAAGCCCCACTGGCTGCTCATCAAGGAGAGAGGCGAGGATGACGCCATTTTGGAGGTGAATTGATTTACAACCATCTTCTTTCTTAGCTCTTCTTTTTCCTGAACTATGACCTAATCATTTTTCTTTGCTCTGTAGGCGTCAGAAGAAGGGGACTTTCCAGGGCCGGCTGATGCCTCTGAAGTCGACCCAGCTCTAGCTACTCTGGTTAGAGATATGAGTGCCGGGATTCTTGCCACCGGGATTCTCCCAGCGACGGCTGAGGTTCCTCCGGTCGTTGACGTCCCAACCCAGGGCGACGAGGTCTCTGCTGAACCTGTCTCCGAGACTACTGAATTTCAGTCGGGTGATACTGATCCAGTTGTATCTCCCTCCGGGGCGGCTGGGGCAGAGGAACCGACTGTATTCGACTCGGATGTCGCTGGTGAAGAGGCTGCGACGGCTGTGAGCGAACCTCAGCCTCAGCAATTCCCTCTTGGTAAGATAAGCCAAGTCTTAACTAGTGAGGAGGGTTATTTGCTCTATCATCACATCCTTCGGGTTAAGCTGATTGATGGTTGCTTCGGACATACAGGTCCTGCCCCTTCACTGCCAGTGACGGACATTATCGGGGGAGAGTTCGCCAGAGGGAATCTGGTGGAAGGGAGTATGCCTCCTCCCCCTCCAACTTACATTGAGGGACCTCTCGCTGAATCAAGTTCGGGAGGACAAGCGGCAGGACGGCCGGAGCAGGGAGAACTGGTCCCCGCCCCCCCCATCTGTTCATGTGCCTCCAGAGATCGACCTCTCTGCCCTGCCGAGCCTCCGGATTCTTCGGGCTGTGGAAGAAGAATTGGCCGCTATTCAAGCGTCCTTTCGCTCGGAATTTGTTTCCCTCGTGGCAGGGGGATCAAGTTCCGTTGCATCTTCTTCGACTCTGCCAGCCACTCTCCCTTTGACGCCGTCTTCTTCGGAAGTACTGGATGAATCGTCAAGGGATGTGGTTGACAGTTTCTACCTTCACCTGAGGCGAGGAGTCGAAGCTGCTGTGGAGAGGGGGATCTCTTTTGCCCTAGCCCGTCAATGCGCTCGTGGCCAGATTAAAATTCTTAGAACCCTTCCCGGTGGGGCGGGGATAGTGAAGCTTCTGGAGCCTATATTGCTAGAGACGGATCAGCTTGTGGCCCAGTTTCAAGTACTGCGGCAAGTTGATCTATCTTTAGCGATAGATCAGGAGCGGGCCTTCCTCATTACTGTCGTGGAGAAGGTATGGACCGCACAAGATGCGTCTAAGCCGGTTATCATAAAGGACCTCGACGATCTGTCTATTCAGTACGATCAGCTGAGCTGCAGGAGCGAGGATTACGTTGCTCGGGAGGCGGCCGCCTTTTGCGGAATAATCGATACAAGGGAGCAGATCCTCGAGCTCCAGAGGAAGCTGGCTTTCTTGGAATCTGAGCTCGAGGCCTCCTGCACGGATAAAGAGCTAGTCATTCAGGAGGTCGAAAAGGTCACCCAAGGTTCTGCTGGCTTGGAGCGTGCTCTG
Organism: Iris pallida; assembly: GCA_029216955.1. NCBI lineage: Eukaryota > Viridiplantae > Streptophyta > Magnoliopsida > Asparagales > Iridaceae > Iris > Iris pallida. The sequence continues at coordinate 14,663,804 of JANAVB010039212.1, read as the reverse complement.
AAGAGACTCGAAGATGGCTGGCAGGCCAACGCGCATCTGGAGGATGCAGAGCGGCTGACTCAGGAGGCCGAGCGCCGGGCCAAGCTGCGATTTGAGCGGTCGACCGCCGTGCTGAGGGACCGTCTAAGAGAATTACTTATAGCCGAACCATAGTCGGCCTTTTTTCTTTCTTTCTTTGTCATTTTCCTTTGTTTTGATAGGGACGTGGTCCCCAAATATGTAGTACTTTTGCTTTTCAATAAATGACTATGTTTTCATCATCCATCATCTATTGTGATTGTACTGTATCTTTGGTATTCGTGATATTTGCTTCACTGGGGGACTTTTTGTGGACCTATTACCCTTGGCATACCTTGGTTATAGGTAAGGATAATAAGTATAATAGAGATACCTAGAACGATTCCGTGGTGAGACGGACATGGAAGTTCTTGGTATTGGGCGAAAGAACGCCATGGAACAGCTGGGCTCCGAAAGCGTATGATAATGAGAAAAAAGGCACATGTACTAGGAGATCTAGTACAGCATTTGTGGTCAACAGCGGACACTTGTGGTCAGCTGTGGACATTTGCGGTCAACTGAGGACATTTGTGGTCAATTGAGGACATTTGTGGTCAACTGAGGACATTTGTGGGCATATTATCCTTGGCGTACCCTAGTTTTGGATACGGATAATAAGTCGAGAGAAAACCAACATACTTACTCAGAGGTAATGAGGACGTGGTAAATATGAGGGTTTCTTCATTGGAGTCTTCCTACTCAGAGGTAATGAGGACGTGGCAGGAGTGGGCACCATAAACGGTACATAGAACAACTCAGATGTAATATGGATGTGGAAGTTCTACGTGAGGGGTATTTTATTTTTGGTGGAAGTAAAATAACTCAGAGGTGACATCGACGTGGTTGTTTCGGGAAATTTGTGGATCTGTTACCCTTTTTGTGCACTAAAAGTGCGGATAGTAGATCATGAGGAATGAGCTCTTTTAGGAAGAAAGTTCAGAGGTATGATTATACATGACTTACTGCCCAGAAGATGCGATATAGATTCATTCGGAATGACCAGAGTGTAAGTTCAGCGGTACCTGCGGGTACATAACTCAAAAATCTGGGAGATTTGGATTAGAGTGTAAGTTCAGCGGTACCAGAGAGTACATAACTCAACAATCTGGGAGATTTGGAATCATAGTGTAAGTTCAGCGGTACCAGAGGGTACATAACTTAACAATCTGGAAGATTTGGAGGATGTCGTTTTAGACATAATACTTCTTCAGAAACTTCCGTTGATGGGCAACATGAGCAAGTCTCTATTTTGTTTTGCGAGGCGGTAAGCACCATTGGAGAATACAACCTCGATGACAAATAGGCCTTTCCACTTTGGCTGGAATTTGTCGGCGGTTTTATGAGTCATAATCATCGGCCTCCGAACTGCCAGAATGAGATCGCCCACTTGGAATGTTCTGATTTTGACCTTCTTGTTAAAAGCTCCCGAGATACGTGCTTGGTACAGCTTGATTCGTTGTTGAGCTAACAGACGCTTCTCATCTAAAGCCTCCAACTCTTGTAACCGGCAATGGTGATTATCATCCATTGTCAATCGATAGGTAAGGGCAACGCGGAGTGAGGGGATTTGAGTCTCTAATGGGAGAACTGCCTCACTTCCGTATACCAAAGAGAATGGTATGTTCCCAGTGGCCGTCCGGACTGGAGTACGGTATACCAATAAGCATTCGCCAAGCTTCTTATTCCAGTCACGTTTGTTGGAAGACACGAACTTCTTGAACAGCTTGATTATAGTTTTATTGAATGCTTCTGCCAACCCATTTGCAGCCGAATTATACGGCGTTGAAGCAACATTCTGGATTCGATGTTTGTCGCAGAACCGATAGAAGGCGTGGCTTGTGAACTGCGGACCGTTGTCATGGATGATCTTTCGGGGCAGTCCAAAGCAATAGATGACGTGATGCTTGAGGAAGCTGATCACGTTTGAAGTCTTCACTTCTGCCAGCGGAATAGCCTCTGCCTATTTGGAGAAGTAATCTTTGATTGCGAGTATGAAGCGATGTCCTCGAAACGAAGGCAGAGTGATCGGACCAATGATGTCCATTCCCCATGCTTCGAATGGCCAGGATGCCACCATCGGATGTAGAAACTCGGATGGCTGGTGGATGAAATCTGCATGGACTTGATAGGCTTTGCACTTTCTTGTATAGTCTATCGCATCTACAACCATCGTGGGCCAGTAATAGCCCATTCGGCGAAGGCGGTCTTGCAATTTTGGGCCAAGCTGATGGGTCCCACAGACGCCGTCGTGAGCTTCGCGTACAGCTTTTTTGGTTTCTGTATTTGACAGACACCGAAGCAGTAATCCATCGTATGATCGCCGATACAGCATTTTTGTCTCTGTATCGTAGAAGAATCTGAGGGAATGTCTTCTGGTAGAAGTGGCTTCCTTTGGATTCTGGGGCAAGATGCCATAGACTACAAAGTCTACGAATGGATGTCTCCAGTCTGGTGCTTCGTCGACCGTCTGAGCGAAATAACTCACTATAAATTGAACGTTATTCTTGGGACAGACCAATTTATGGCCTATCATGTCCACCAAGTGATGAGCATGATTCGGAACCGCTAAGGAAGCGGCAAGACCTGCTAAGGCATCGGCTTCGATATTTTGGAGTCTGGGAACATGTTCTATGAAGACCCTTCAAATGACGAAATGATGTTGATCGCTATTTGGTGATAGGGGATCATATCTTCATGGCGAACTTCGTATGAACCCCGAATCTGATTGACGATTAACTGTGAATCGCCATATGCCTCTAGGTACTTTACCCCTAACTCTTTTGTAAGTCGGAGGCTAATGACCAAAGCATTGTAGTCGGCCACGTTGTTTGAATAGAGTTCCGTGAGGGAGTAAGCCCAATTGATCACCAACCCGGAGGGAGAAATCAGCACCACTCTGACTCCAGCGACGATGTTGCCCTTGGGCCCAGATCTGGAAGCACCGTCGAAGTTGCCCTTGGTCACATTTTGTCACGACCCGCTACCTAAATTGTTGGGCCAGGCCGAGACATGCCCAGCCTACGTTGAGATAAAATGTAGTAAGCTGTTCTAAAGACAACAGGATAAGACTAAATGTGCTAACAGTTCTATAAGTGAAGAAGAATCATAAATGCTCCAAACACAAAAGTCGTCGTATATAGTAAACGTCCAAGTACAAGTAAACTGAAATGTAAAACTGGATACATGTCCAGATACAAAATAATATAGTCTAATACATGTCTCAAAAGTCTAAGTAAACCAAAGACATCTAGGCGAGGTTCCCCGCAGGAACATCCTCGTAAAGCAGAGCCGGGTCCTCGGCGGTGACTCCCTAGTATGAGTCGCAGAGTAACTCCTCCTCAGTAAGGACACCTACAACGTTATCCTGTCAGGACGGGAGCAAGTACTAAATCTAGCAAACTAGCATATGAAACATGGAAATGAACATGAGAGGAATAACGGGAAAGCATGGCATCACTCAATCTATCATGGCAATGATACACGTGTCATAGAGACAGATGTATTTGTAATGTTTAAAACTGTAGCAAGTACGTGATCGGTCAATAGATGTATAATGTACCGAGGTACAAAATAAAATGTACATACGTACAAGTAAAACAAGCGATAGATGTACATACGTACAAATACAGCTGATGTGCCTACGACAAGGTATACATAAAATGTCAACCTTGCTCGGTACGTACGTACGAGTAGGGGGGGCATGATCACGTACACTACTAACAGTTTCCCCATAACCCATATTCTAATCATGTGAGAGATACATCAAGATGGTTCTAAACATAGTAGTAATGGAAAGTACAACATGTAACGTTTTAACTTGCTACCCCAAGGATCAGCATTTAACATGGTGAGTTTTGCAGTTCATTTATGTAACAACATGTAAAGTTCGTAGAAAGTACTTGCCTCTAGCAAAGCAAAACAAAACAAGCTGCGATAACGATGCTATGGATGTCCAGTAACTCGTCACTGTAGAAATAAATGCAATAACTTAGCTTTTACACTAAGCTAAACTACTAGAACACTAAACTGGTGTGACACGACTTGTGACTGGGCACCTAGCCAAAATGATGACTTGGACTAGGAGACCAATGTGGGGTGACACACTATGTTAACTAACTTTCTAGGGTCTTTTACACTAGTGAGGGATAGGGTTTAACACGACTAAAACTACAAATAACATAAAAAGCTATAAGTCGTAATTAATCAATAAATAAATCAAAAGACTATTGTGTTCTAACAATTTTTAAAGTAGACAAAAAGCCTAGTTTTTCTTAAAGTAAAGTACTAAGGTGATCCTTGTTAATCATAGAAATTTATTATAATTTTTCTGGAATTTATTAACCAGTACAAATATTTTATAAAAATCAGTTTTCCTAAGTATACAGAAAGTGAGTTTTGGTTTCATATGCCAAACTAGTGGCAAAACAGTAAATTAAATACTACAAAAATTATACTAAATTTGCCAACTTAACAAAGTATCTAAAAACTATTTTTCCATAATTTTAGCAATACTTTAAGTATTTTTAAAAAACCAAAAACAGCAATGTACATAATAATTAATTATCTGCGTATTTTGCCCATGTATATAATTTGAACCAAAGTTCAAATACAGGACCCAAGGCCATGAATCAAGTCCAATATGACTTGAACAGGTCTTGAATGTGTGAAAACACATTTGAGCCCAAATACCCATGCTAGGCTTGGACATCAAATGGTTGCAGTAATTTAAATACAATAAAATATAAGTTGGTAATAGTCAAAATAAATATTATTATTTTAATAAGGTAAAGTTTTACATAGTGAAAAATCTAAATATATGTGTTAAAAGTATATATATATATATTTTTGTAAGGAAAATACTTAATTTATAAAGTATATATATATATATAATAATATATATACATACACAAGAAAATATATATATATACATATACATATGTGTACATATATATATATATATGAACACTAACATATATACATATAATTTACTAACCATAAAATATATACATATATACATACATACTATTTAAAACAGTATATATATACCTATATACTAATATATACATATATATATATATAAAAACAGTAAAAGAAAAAGAAAAGAAAAAGAAAAAGAAAAAGAAAAAGAAACTGAAACAGGGGGGCTCGAACCCTGTCCAGAGAAGCGCGGGGGGGGGGGGGGGGGGGTTTAAATGTTCGGGCTGGCCAGTGGGTCAGCCCGCTAAGTCTGTTAGGGTTAGGTTTTAGTTAACATTTATTTAGGTTAGAAATTTAATGGGTTTTTACCCGTTAATCAAAGCCCAACCCGTTAATCTATTTCACAGTTTGTCTCGTGTCCATACAGTCCAGGACACGAGAAGTCGAATCTGACACAGAGTCGACGTGTCCGTGCCCAGCACGACACGTACGACTCGGCTAACACGTGTCCAGCATCACAGTTGAGTCCCCCGTGTCTAGGCGAGTCTCGTGTCTCAGTTTGAGACACGTACGACACAGAGGAAAGAATGTTACCCACGTGTCCGGCGGGGGGGGGTGGAAGTCGAGGAGGCGAACGGCGGCTGGGGGCGTCGTGGTCGAGACGCTCGGGTGGCGATCGACCTAGCTCGGCGTGGCGAACTCGTTGAGGGTGGTGGTGGTCGATTACGTTGAGCGGTGGTCGTCGAACGGGGGTCGCCGGAGTAGAGCTAGGGTTTAGGTGTTCGTCGGGGAAGAAAGGGGGTCGTGGTCGGTTGTGGGGGAGTTTTAGGGTTAGGGTTTGGTTCAGGAGGATGAGGGGGTGTTTAAATAGGGGGTCGAGGCGGTCGGGGGCTGTCGCGCTGGCCGGAAATGGCGGGGGCAGCGTAGGTCGGTCGTCGGGGCAGCCGGGGCAGTCGTCGGGGGGTGGGTAGGTAAAATTACAGGGAGACCCCTAGACTTTAGGAATTTACAGATAGGTCCCCGCTGTAACTAAATGCAAATTATAATTTGCATAAACAATTCATTAATTACAAATCAATATAAAAACAATTCTAATAATTGCAAAACCATATTAAAACAATTCTAATATTTGCAAAATGATATTAAAACATTTGAATAAATTACAAATTGATATTTTTAATATATAAAACTCATTTAAAATTATTTAAAAATTCTAGAAAAATTCCTAAAAATTCCTAAAAATTATTTAAGGCTATAATTGACATTAAAAATTAATTAACACTAATTAAAATGGATTTGAAAAATCAGGGGCTTACAAGTCTTCCCTCCTTGAAAAATTTCGTCCTCGAAATTCACAAGGATTGAAGACCCGACAATATTCTAACATAGCAAGCAATGCAACAAAAAAAAGACTAAGGCTGCAATCGAAACTAACCTCTAAGGTATCAAGCGGGAACGGGTGGTTCCCTCGCAGCGGTTGGATCGAACAAGTAAGGGAATCTCTCCCTCATGTCCGACTCCCTCTCCCAAGTAGATTCACCTGGGGAGTGACGGCTCCAAGCTACTCGTACTAGGGGTATAACCTTGTTCCTCAGCCTCTTCTCTCTTCGGTATAATATCTCCACTGGCTGCTCAGAAACTGTAAGGCTCGGTCCGACCTCCAACTCTGAATGATCTAGCATATGACTGGGGTCTGGAACATATCTCCTCAGCTGAGATACGTGAAAGACGTCGTGAACTCCTGCTAGGTTGGGTGGAAGTGCAACCCTGTAAGCTACCTCTTCGATCCTGCCAAGTACCTCGAATGGCCCGATGTATCTAGGGCTCAGCTTCCCTCCTCGTCCGAACCGGATCGTCCCTCGAGTAGGTGATATCTTCACTAGCACCATATCACCGTCCGCGAACTCCATCGGTCGGCGACTAGCATCAGCCCAGTGTTTCTGCCTATCCTGAGCTACTCTGAGCTTGTCTCTGATCATCCCGACTTTCTCTGCTGTATCCGTGATCATCTCTGGCCCAAGCATGACTCTGTCTCCGACATCATCCCAAAAGAGCGGTGTCCGGCATCGTCGTCCATATAGCGCCTCGAAAGGAGACATACCAATACTGGCCTGGTAGCTGTTGTTGTATGAAAACTCTACCAAGTGCAGATGGCTCTCCCATGATCCTCTGAAGTCTAGCACGCAAGTCCTCAGCATATCCTCCAGCGTCTGTATCGTCCTCTCGGACTGCCCATCTGTCTGCGGGTGGTATGCCGTACTGAACTTGAGCCTACTGCCCAACTCCTCCTGTAAGCTCCTCCAGTAGTGGGATGTGAATCTGCTGTCTCTGTCTGACACGATGCTCACCGGCACTCCGTGTAGGCGAACTATCTGCTGCATGTATAGCTCCGCCAACTTCTCGGTGGAAAGCCCCACCTTGAAGGGTATGAAGTGCGCACACTTCGTCAGCCTGTCTACAATGACCCAGATGGCATCCTTCCCTCCTTGGGAACGAGGAAGCCCTGAAACGAAGTCCATCGTAATATGTTCCCACTTCCACTCGGGAATGGGTAATGGCTGCAACAAACCAGCTGGCCTCTGGCGCTCCGCCTTGACCTGCTGGCAAACTAGACATCTCGAAATGAAGCGTGATACATCCCTCTTCATCCCGTGCCACCAAAGATGCTCCCGCAAGTCACGGTACATCTTGTTAGCACCAGGGTGAATAGAATATCTCGATCGGTGCGCCTCCTGCAAAACTGCCTCTACTAGCTCTCCTCTCGGTACGCACAATCGGCTGCCACGCCTCAAGGATCCATCCTCTGCTATAGTGAAGTCATCCAGCAATCCAGCTAATGCCTGGGGTCGAAGTCTGCGAAGGCTCTCATCTGTAGACTGTGCCTCCCGGATCTGCTCCATCAAACCTGACTGAATGTCAAGTGCCATCATCTGTATCACTGATCCGGGTCGAACTAGCTCGATACCGAGCTTCTCCAGATCCTCCCGCAAATGCCGATCAATCATCAGGTACCATGCCATCGGATGCCTGCTCAGCGCATCTGCCACTACATTTGCCTTCCCGGGATGATACTGTAAATCGATGTCGAAGTCCTTCATCAACTCCAACCATCGTCTTTGCCTCATGTTCAGCTCTTTCTGCGTGAACACATACTTCAAGCTTTTGTGGTCAGTAAAGATCTCCACACGCTCTCCGTATAAGTAATGTTTCCATAACTTGAGGGCAAAGATCACCGCAGCTAACTCGAGGTCATGGGTAGGATAATTCCTCTCATGAGTCCGTAATTGCCTAGATGCATAAGCAATCACTTTCCCATGCTGCTGTAGAACACATCCTAGCCCCTTCCCAGAAGCATTACTGTATATGGTGAAACCTCCAGAACCTGAAGGTAAAGTCAGAACTGGAGCGGTCGTCAGCCTCCTCTTCAGCTCCTCAAATGCCGCCTGGCAGTCCTCTGACCAGATGTACTCTGCGTCCTTCCGCGTCAGCTTCGTCATGGGTTCAGCTATCCTAGCAAAGTCCTGGACGAACTTTCTATAATAGCCTGCTAAACCCAGAAAGCTCCTGATCTCTGAAACTGACGTCGGAGCCTTCCACGTCTCAACTGCAGCAATCTTCCTGGGATCCACCGAGATTCCATCTCCAGTGACCACATGGCCGAGAAACTCCACTCGGTCTAAAAAGAACTCGCACTTCGACAGTTTGGCAAACAATCTCCCCTGCCTCAGAATCCCCAAAACTATCCGCAAGTGCTCTGCATGCTCCTCCGGCGTCTTCGAGTATATCAGGATGTCGTCAATAAATACTACGACGAACTTATCCAGATACTGGTGAAATGTCTTATTCATCAAGTTCATAAAGACAGCTGGCGCATTTGTGAGACCAAATGGCATCACCAGAAACTCGTACTGCCCGTACTTCGTGTTGAATGCCGTCTTCTGGATGTCTGCTGGCCTAACCTTCACCTGGTGGTACCCGGATCTCAAGTCTATCCTGGAAAACACCTTCGCTCCGCTCAACTGGTCGAACAAATCACCTATCCTGGGCAGAGGATATTTGTTCTTGATAGTGATGGCATTCAAGGCCCGGTAATCAATACACAACCGGACTGTACCATCCTTCTTAGGCACAAAGAGCACTGGCGCTCCCCATGGAGAAGCACTGGATCGAATGAAACCCTTTTTCAACAGGTCATCAATCTGCTCTTTCATCTCTATGGCCTCCTTGGGATTCACTCTATAGCAAGCCCGGGATACTGGTGATGAACCCGGCACTAAATCTATAGTGAACTCCACATCTCTGTCAGGCGGAAGTCCTGGAAGATCCTCTGGGAATACATCCATAAACTCCCTAATGATAGGGTGTGGCGGTGCTGCGTCCCCGACTGTCGCACAACAGTTCGGCTCTAGGCTGATCTCCGGCCCTGTCCTACTGACACGAAATGGTACTGTGCCTGGAGGACTGAACAAAACACTACCCTCATGGCAATCTATAGATGCATGGGCATAGCTAAGCCAGTCCATCCCCAATATGATATCATAACCGGGGAGCGGCATCACAAAGAATCGCCCCTCGAACTCTCTCCCGGCTATCAGAATAGAGCACCTATAGCTAGCTCTAATAGGCACTGGTCCTCCACCCGTCATTACTCTACTAATCTCCATCGTAGGTGTAGGTACTAAGTGATGTTCTTGCATAAACTCTAATGATAGGAAGCTATGAGATGCACCAGAATCAAACAAACATAGAGCTAGAAAAGTATGCAAATAAACATGACCTGTAATGACGTCAGCTAAGTAATCCGGCTCCGAAACCTGCTCCGGCTCCGGCTCCACTGCTAGACTATAGACCCTCCCCTGAGGTCCCTTCTGCTGCTGCAGATGCTGCCCGAACCTCTGCTGCTGAGTCGGGAGCGGTCCTCTAGTCTTCGCTACTGGGCACTCCCGTATCATGTGGGTGGCAGACCCACAAAATAAGCACTGCTTCAACCTCTTCCTGCAGATGGAGTACTCGTGCCCTGGTCTTCCGCAGAAAGAACATATAGCTCCCTTCTGCTGCTGCTGACGGGGTCCCGGGGCTCGAACTGGCGGGGTCTGATGATGTGGTGTAGAGGGACGGTAAGTCTGCTGGGGTGGCGTCGGGGCTTTCTGCTGGAAAGCCTGACGCTTGGACGGTCCCTCATGATGTACAGGAGCCGGCCTCTTGCAAGACAGAAGACGCTCCTCAATGCTCCGGGCCAACTCTAGGCTCTGGTAGTAGTCAGTCGTGCCGTTCGCCACTATAAGAATGCCAATGTCTGGAACTAGACCATGGCAAAACCTACGGGTCATCTCCTCTGGATCAGCAACCAGGCTAGGAGCAAAACGGCTCAAGCGACTGAACTCTCCCGCATAGTCGTCAACAGAACGGTTCCCCTGCTGGATGTTCTGGAATCGTAGCCCCATGGCTACTCTAGCGGTGGTCGAGAAGAACTTCTTCTTGAACTGGGTCTTGAACTGGTCCCAGGTGGCTCTCAACGGCTCATTCCTGAACCAAACTCCGGCTAAGTCTATCAGCAGAAATCCTGCTGCCTCGACCTGAAGGTCATCCGGCATCCTAACTCCCAGAAGCTTCCTCTCTACAGAATCTAGCCAGTCATCAGCTACTACTATGCCCTCAGTCCCTGAGAACTCCTTGGGATTCAGACCCATGAAGTCCTTGACCGTCCCCGCTCTCTGCCGCGGCTCTACATATGGTGGGACCACGGGACGTCCCTCAGAACGCTCCATGCTCTGGCGGAGTAGGGTAGTCTGCTCCTGATGGGTTGTTAGGAACCCCTGGATCAGTGTGAGCAGCTGGTTTCCGTCGAGTGTGACGGAAGCTTGGGTGGGTATAGTGATAGGGGGTGGTGGAAGTATCGGGTCCTGCTGGGCCTGGGATGTGGAAGGTGGTATCTGGGCCTGTGGATCTGTGGAGTGGGGGAATGTGGTAGGTGGAGGTGCATCAGTCAACTGGTCGGCTGACTGGATACGGAGGGCCCCATTCTCGGGGGTAACATGCTGGGACGAACGAGTAAGCACCATCTAAATTATACATAAAAGACTTATAAGGACTTATTTAAAGTAAGCAATCATATGCAAGAAAGTCTAATTATAATAGCAAACATGTGTTGTATTTCCTATGTTGCAATCCTAGCATTCCTCTAGGTGTTCTAAGCGTCTTTCCTAATGTTGTCTAATTACCTTAAGTTCCTAATTGCAGGCATGCTTGGTACAATAACGTAACCAAACAGTTTAGTCGGGACCTGCATGGGCCACCACTAAAAACATGTCACGATCCGCTACCTAAATTGTTGGGCCAGGCCGAGACATGCCCAGCCTACGTTGAGATAAAACATAGTAAGCTGTTCTAAAGACAACAGGATAAGACTAAATGTGCTAACAGTTCTATAAGTGAAAAAGAATCATAAATGCTCCAAACACAAAAGTCGTCGTATATAGTAAACGTCCAAGTACAAGTAAACTGAAATATAAAACTGGATACATGTCCAGTTACAAAATGATATAGTCTAATACATGTCTCAAAAGTCTAAGTAAACCAAAGACATCTAGGCGAGGTTCCCCGCAGGAACATCCTCGTAAAGCAGAGCCGGGTCCTCGGCGGTGACTCCATAGTATGAGTCGCAGAGTAACTCCTCCTCAGTAAGGACACCTACAACGTTATCCTGTCAGGACGGGAGCAAGTACTAAATCTAGCAAACTAGCATATGAAACATGGAAATGAACATGAGAGGAATAACGGGAAAGCATGGCATCACTCAATCTATCATGGCAATGATACACGTGTCATAGAGACAGATGTATATGTAATGTTTAAAACTGTAGCAAGTACGTGATCGGTCAATAGATGTATAATGTACCGAGGTACAAAATAAAATGTACATACATACAAGTAAAACAAGCGATAGATGTACATACGTACAAATACAGCTGATGTGCCTACGACAAGGTATACATAAAATGTCAACCTTGCTCGGTACGTACGTACGAGTAGGGGGGGCATGATCACGTACACTACTAACAGTTTCCCCATAACCCATATTCTAATCATGTGAGAGATACATCAAGATGGTTCTAAACATAGTAGTAATGGAAAGTACAACATGTAACGTTTTAACTTGCTACCCCAAGGATCAGCATTTAACATGGTGAGTTTTGCAGTTCATTTATGTAACAACATGTAAAGTTCGTAGAAAGTACTTGCCTCTAGCAAAGCAAAACAAAACAAGCTGCGATAACGATGCTATGGATGTCCAGTAACTCGTCACTGTAGAAATAAATGCAATAACTTAGCTTTTACACTAAGCTAAACTACTAGAACACTAAACTGGTGTGACACGACTTGTGACTGGGCACCTAGCCAAAATGATGACTTGGACTAGGAGACCAATGTGGGGTGACACACTATGTTAACTAACTTTCTAGGGTCTTTTACACTAGTGAGGGATAGGGTTTAACACGACTAAAACTACAAATAACATAAAAAGCTATAAGTCGTAATTAATCAATAAATAAATCAAAAGACTATTGTGTTCTAACAATTTTTAAAGTAGACAAAAAGCCTAGTTTTTCTTAAAGTAAAGTACTAAGGTGATCCTTGTTAATCATAGAAATTTATTATAATTTTTCTGGAATTTATTAACCAGTACAAATATTTTATAAAAATCAGTTTTCCTAAGTATACAGAAAGTGAGTTTTGGTTTCATATGCCAAACTAGTGGCAAAACAGTAAATTAAATACTACAAAAATTATACTAAATTTGCCAACTTAACAAAGTATCTAAAAACTATTTTTCCATAATTTTAGCAATACTTTAAGTATTTTTAGAAAACCAAAAACAGCAATGTACATAATAATTAATTATCTGCGTATTTTGCCCATGTATATAATTTGAACCAAAGTTCAAATACAGGACCCAAGGCCATGAATCAAGTCCAATATGACTTGAACAGGTCTTGAATGTGTGAAAACACATTTGAGCCCAAATACCCATGCTAGGCTTGGACATCAAATGGTTGCAGTAATTTAAATACAATAAAATATAAGTTGGTAATAGTCAAAATAAATATTATTATTTTAATAAGGTAAAGTTTTACATAGTGAAAAATCTAAATATATGTGTTAAAAGTATATATATATATTTTTGTAAGGAAAATACTTAATTTATAAAGTATATATATATATATATAATAATATATATACATACTCAAGAAAATATATATATATACATATACATATGTGTACATATATATATATATATATATATATATATATAAACACTAACATATATACATATAATTTACTAACCATAAAATATATACATATATACATACATACTGTTTAAAACAGTATATATATACCTATATACTAATATATACATATATATATATACATATATATATATATAAAAACAGTAAAAGAAAAAGAAAAGAAAAAGAAAAAGAAAAAGAAAAAGAAACTGAAACAGGGGGGCTCGAACCCTGTCCAGAGAAGCGCGGGGGGGGGTTTAAATGTTCGGGCTGGCCAGTGGGTCAGCCCGCTAAGTCTGTTAGGGTTAGGTTTTAGTTAACATTTATTTAGGTTAGAAATTTAATGGGTTTTTACCCGTTAATCAAAGCCCAACCCGTTAATCTATTTCACAGTTTGTCTCGTGTCCATACAGTCCAGGACACGAGAAGTCGAATCTGACACAGAGTCGACGTGTCCGTGCCCAGCACGACACGTACGACTCGGCTAACACGTGTCCAGCATCACAGTTGAGTCCCCCGTGTCTAGGCGAGTCTCGTGTCTCAGTTTGAGACACGTACGACACAGAGGAAAGAATGTTACCCACGTGTCCGGCGGGGGGGGTGGAAGTCGAGGAGGCGAACGGCGGCTGGGGGCGTCGTGGTCGAGGCGCTCGGGTGGCGATCGACCTAGCTCGGCGTGGCGAACTCGTTGAGGGTGGTGGTGGTCGATTACGTCGAGCGGTGGTCGTCGAACGGGGGTCGCCGGAGTAGAGCTAGGGTTTAGGTGTTCGTCGGGGAAGAAAGGGGGTCGTGGTCGGTTGTGGGGGAGTTTTAGGGTTAGGGTTTGGTTCAGGAGGATGAGGGGGTGTTTAAATAGGGGGTCGAGGCGGTCGGGGGCTGTCGCGCTGGCCGGAAATGGCGGGGGCAGCGTAGGTCGGTCGTCGGGGCAGCCGGGGCAGTCGTCGGGGGGTGGGTAGGTAAAATTACAGGGAGACCCCTAGACTTTAGGAATTTACAGATAGGTCCCCGCTGTAACTAAATACAAATTATAATTTGCATAAACAATTCATTAATTACAAATCAATATAAAAACAATTCTAGTAATTGCAAAACCATATTAAAACAATTCTAATATTTGCAAAATGATATTAAAACATTTGAATAAATTACAAATTGATATTTTTAATATATAAAACTCATTTAAAATTATTTAAAAATTCTAAAAAAATTCCTAAAAATTCCTAAAAATTATTTAAGGCTATAATTGACATTAAAAATTAATTAACACTAATTAAAATGGATTTGAAAAATCAGGGGCTTACACATTTGAACTGGCGACCTCATCTGGAATCTCTTCATCTATTCTGGTTGACTCCGAACCTGGATGAGCTGCTAAAAAGTCTGCCAGAGCTTGACCTTTAACAGCCTTCTGCGGGACGAAGATCATGTGGTAGGAAGATAATAATATCGCCCAGGTAGCGAGGCGAGAGCTGAGTGCACCTGGCTTGGTCATGAAGACCCTGAGGGGGTTAACTCTTGATACGACATGGATGGTTTGTCCTGTGACGTAATGTCGCATCTTCTGAATGGCGAACACCAGAGCAAGGCACTCCTTCTACACGATAGTGTATCGATGCTCAGGCCCCATCATCATTCGGCTGAGGTAATATATAGCTTGCTCATGGCCTGCATCATTTTTTTGTGCTAGTAAAGCACCGAGAGAATGCTCCATTGCTCGCACATAGAGCAAGAATCACTACAACAAAAAATCCTTTTAATGACGGCTAAAAAGCGTCATTAATGACGTACCATGACGCTTTTTTTTTCCACAGCAACCGTCATAAAAATGGGTGTTATAAATGTTTTTTAAAAGCGTCATAAAATAACCATCATGAATATGATGAGTTTCTGCTACACTTATTTTCAGCATAGTTTGAAAGCGTTATGAATAGATAATCTGTATAGACTCAATTCAGCACATTTATAACGCTCAATTCTGCACATTTATATATTACTTTCCAAAAAATTATAGATCAATGCTCAATGTTGCTCAATTCAATTTCAAAACATTCATTTTGAACCATATTCACAAGAAAACATCTAAATGTTATAGAGTACCATTTAATCCATTTACAAATATATACATAACATATATCACCATCTTCATTACATTTTTTCAAAATAAGACATCCAAATACATATATTTATAACTACTACTAGTAAGTAGACCCTCAAAACTATTAGTACATTGGCTTCAACTTTGAGCACATCAAAACTGTCGGCATCACGTAGCAAAACCCTGAAAAATGTCTCCCTCCATCATACACTTTGTGTTAAAGAAGTAGCCAAGTGATAAGTAGGTCTAGTACTGCATCACCAAGAAATTCAAGCCTCTGGTTTTGAAAAAATAAAGAAAAAGAAGTCAAATGCATGATTATAAATATGAAAAGTAATTTTGAGTGTCAAACAAAAAATGATAAATATATCAGTATCTAGTATCAACTAGGAAAAAACTTCCAAACTTGCTTACTTGGTAGCAGTAGCTAGTTCCAATTTCAGAAGCATGAGTTATTGCCTCCAATAAAAGGCGTTTAATAGCAAACTCATAGCGTAATTTTTTTTCCAGAATTTCCATGTCATCAGATCTGGGAACACAACTCCAAAATGACATAGAGGTGGTCATTGCTTTCCCAACCATTTCAGACTCAAGTTCAGTATCAATGCCTAACCATTTCAATACAGCAAGAGCAGCAGTTAATCCGCCACCAACATAATATGCCCCAATTAGAGCCGCTACGCAATCAGATATTGTCTTAGATCACTATACCAAGAGAATGTTGTTTTGAAGCATAAAGGTGCACAAAATGAACTAGTTTGAAGCTAAACCAATCATAATAAAACAATTTATTTTATAAATAGATAGAAATGTGTATTTCACATAGAAAAGTATATCAAAACAAACCCGAGAATAATTGCAAACAGAGCAGACACCTGGAATAATTCAAGAATGCCATAGCAAGACTGCACTACAAAAAGAATAAATGTCAAAATTCTTATACTTACTCTCCCTTCAACCAAATCCTGTGTTCCAATATTAACCAAATCCTGAATCATATTCACAAAGAAATGAGACACAGAAATTGAACCTAGAGCAAGAACTGTTTGTAATATAAGAAACATAGAAACTAAAGTATCACAGGACTAGTATTATACAGAATCTAGCCATTAGATAATAACCATATGTGTCTTAGTTAAGTGGTCCAGTTGGGGATGTCTCACCATTCTTAAGTAAACCATCCAAGTTGACATACTCTTGGAAAACCAGTCATTTCAAACCATCTCTTGGTTGTGGTTTAAATCGACTGAATGTATTCTGATGCACACTCGTGCATAGTTAGTATAGACTGTATAGTAAGCCACTTTAAAGAAAAACAAGAAATTTGCATCAAATTTGTATCGACTCTTATGTCTAAATATTCACTTTTGTCAATCAACAGGACAAAAAATCCATGACACAGGCAATAGATAGGAAATAAATAGCACTAAAATTGTCTTCTGTCCAAGCTGATGGACGGTTCTTAACTTCTTACTCTGATCAGTTGGCTTTATACTAAACCATCTGATTAGGTTGAAGAACATTTTTAGACCCAATTTGGGTTTGAGCCCATCAGATCCAAGCCAACGAAGCTAATCATTAAACAAAAAAACTGTTTCTAAACCAGTTGCGCCTTGCCCAAACTCCAAGTTAGGAAATTTTCGTTTATGTTTTAAGCTAAAAAAATTATCGTAAAGTGTACTTGAAATAGTGACCTGTATACTGCCTTTCTACAATCTTTGAGTTGCTCATAATAAAATCTTGCAATGTAAAAATGACAAGGAAACACTGTCGACTGGTATAAAAAAGTGAATAGTTATTCAGGGATGGAACCTGAATCTGCCCCTCAGCACTTTGGCAGTTAATCTCCCCACCAAGAAACAAGGCCCATTATCATGAACATGCTTCATGGGAACAAAAGAAAATTGCAATGTGTTCACAACTAATGGCAGAATCAGTACTAAACGTAACGAGTTTCAGTATTTTACCAAACAAATGATCCTCCACGCTTCCCTGCGGCATGTACTCGTAAACCAGGAGCCTCTCGTCCCCCTCGGCATAGTACCCGTACAGATTTACGAGGTTAGGATGGCGCAGCATGATCAGCATCAGGGTCTCCACCAGGAACTCCTTGCTCCCCTGGACCCCTTTCCTGTTCAAATGCTTGACCGCCACGACCTGGAAATGGACGATTTTACAATCGGAAATCGAAATGAATCGCTCGAACAAATTTCGAACAGGATCGGATCGTAATTTGCCTGTCCCGACTGGAGTTGGCCCTTGTAAACCCTCCCGAACCCGCCCTCGTCGATCAGATTGGCCTCCTTGAAGTTCATGGTGGCGACCGCCAGGTCGTGGAAGGAGAAGCTCTGGGCGCAGTTATTGGTTTCACAGTGGGCAGGCAGCGGCGGCTTTCTCCTCTGCTCTGCCCCCCACACAAAAAAAAGCCCATAAATTTCAACAGAAGTCGAAAAAAAAAAAAGATGTGAACTTTAGGGCAAAACGAGTACCGAAAGACGAAATGCACCGCACGATGGAGCTGTCCTCGATCCGGTTGCTCCCGATCTCCTTCCGCCGGGGCCGAAAGAAGGAGAAGCAACCCATGGCTCCTTCCGAGCTCCGCCGAAAACCCTAGCTCTCTCGAAACCGGAAGAAGGAGAAGCAACCCATGGATCAGAAACCCTAATCTAACTCTTGAGGAAATTGGGGGAGAAGAGGTTTGGAGAGATGCTGCTCCTTAGAAAATGGATGAGAAATGAATTTTCTCTCTCCCATTTAGCTTTTATACAGTGAAAAAAATTACAAGTTTGCCACCGCTCTAAAGTATTAATGATGGTTTATTTTATAAACGTTATAAAAAGTCCAAAATTAGTCCAAACCGTCATAGAAAAAAGGTATTTTTTAACTTGATAACGCTTATGTATCAGCCGTCATTAAAACTCCCTGTCGAGCGTCATTAAAAGGGTTTTTTGTTGTAGTGAATGGTTTTCCAGCAACCGGGACTACCAGGACTGGAGTGTTCGATAGATATTCTTTGATGCTGTCGAAGGCACGCTGGCATTCTTCATCCCATACGAATGAAACCCTTCTTTATGAGGTGGGTGAATTGCTGACATCATCTGGAGAGGTTAGAGATAAACCTCCTGATGTATGCTAGCCTCCCTTGAAGGCCTCGGAGTTTACGAAGATTTCTCGGGGGACCCATCTCCATGATTGCCTTCGTTTTCTCAGGGTCTATGTGGATTCCCTGGGCAGTGATGATAAAACCCAGGAATTTTCTACTAGATACGCCCAAGAAGGATTTGGTAGGATTCATCTTCAAGTTGTGCGCTCGCATCAGGTCGAATACCGTTCTCAGGTCCTACAGATGGTATCCCTTAGAGTGGCTTTTGACGACGATGTCATCAATATAACACTCCACGGTCTTACGCAGGTGATCTCTGAAGATGACATGGCTCTTTGATAGGTGGCGCCAGTATTCTTTAAACCGAAGGGCATGACTGTGTAACAGTACACGCCAATCAGTGTTCGGAATGATGTATGCTTTTTGTCGTCAGGAAACATCTTAATTTGGTTGTATCCTAAGAAGCCATCCATGAATGACATGCGCTCAAAGCCATATGTGTTGTCAATCATGATATTCGTGATGGGAAGAGGGAACTCATCTTTGGGACATGCTTCGTTTAGATTTTGGAAGTCGATACAAATTTGAATTTTCCTATTCTTTTTTAGGACTGGCACTATGTTGGTGATCCAGTCTGGATGTTGCTCCTCCCGGATGAAGCCGCTGGCTATCAGTTTGTTGACCTCAGCTTCGATGGAGTTCATGATGTCCGGACGAAAATGTCTCTGCTGTTGCTTGACCGGCTTTGCGTCCGGACGAATGTTGAGCTTGTGGAGTGCAACCTCGGGGTTTAGCCCTAGCATGTCTTTATAACTCCAGGCAAACACGTCAATATATTCTTTGACGAGTTGCAGTAGCGATTTCCGCTCTTCGTCTGTTAGGCTTTTGCTAACGAAGATTGGTTTTGGGAAAGACTCATTGTCGAGGTCAACTTGCATGACCCATCTTCAGTAGGGGGCTCTCTTTGTTCGAACCGCTTTTCCCATTGCGCATCTAGCTGTTGGGCCCACGGCTCTAACTCAAGAAGTTCAGGAATGTCTTCATCTTCTTCATAGGCGTCGGCGAATGCCATGTTGACAGACAGAGCTTGCCTGAATACGTACCCAATACTGACATCCGAATCAGAAGTTGGTGATCCGGTTGAGTGTGAATGCCAGTCACATTCCTCATCTGAGCTCTCAGGGGTCATTGTAGGTGTAACATAACCTAGCCCACATCTGGTCTTGTTGTAGTAATCCCGTGGTTTCCCAGCCGGGACCGGCAACTGTAAGGGTAGCCGTCGTCCAGTGTCGTAGTTCAAGCCTGCCGTAGTTTCCAGATCATACCCCTATTTTTGCATGAGATACTTGGATCCGGAACTATACAGATAAAGGGCAGTCTCCCGGTATCGGGTTTGAGCTCAACTTCTTCTATCCTGAAGGGCTGTAGATCATTCTTTCGGCCGAAGATGATTGGATGATCCTCTCCCTCGATTATGCGGTAAGCGTCTTCCACTGGAGTAAGTTGGTTTGCGTTGTAGATATTTGTCACCTGTGTGTAGGTGGGTGCCTATACTGTGTTCCATGGCATACATTGTACAAAGCTTATTAAGCTCGAGGTAGTTCAAAGATAGCCCTTTATTGGTGAAGTAAGGTATCTTTTTCGGTGGAATTATATCATCTGCGGATGGAACATCAGTGTAAACAGCCACATACTTGGCCAGCTCTGACTCTTCTTCGGCCACCCCCTGTGTCAATGAAGACTGGGAGGATGACTTGGGCAGCTTAATCATCAGGGGCTCCACAGGTGGAGCAGAACGTGGAGTCGTTGGCGTACTAGCGACCCCCAGTTTGGTGCTCGGTGCTGGGCAGGGAGTTGTTGGCTAGCTAGCAGTCCCTGGTTTAGCGCTCGGTTGTCGATTCATTCGGGGAAGACGAATCGTCATCGACTTGACAGAGGGATTGAGCTCCTCTGTTTGTTGCTGGCTAGCTCTAGGCAGCTTGATTGTCAGTAGCTCAGTCGTGGGTCTTGGCGCTTGGCCAGACCTTGGCAATCGAATTATCATCTGTCCCTCTTGTGCAGAGAGGCTGATTGTATCATTACGCAGAGTGGCTGTAAGGGGTGCAGTTCTGCCAGGTTTGCGGGCTTGGAGGTGGATTGTCAGAGGTTCTTCCGATCCAGTTGCCGCCTCAGTTTAAGCTTGAGTATCTCCTTCGACAAGGTACCTTTTCGACTTCTCGTACAAGTATGAGTAGGATTCGACCCCTTTAAAGGTATCGATGTCGACAAATTCTGTCCTCACGAAGCCGTGCTTGTCGACGTACTTGAAGCACTGGTGCAGTGTGGAACGCACGATTATGTAATCATGTATCCAAGGACGCCCCAGAAGAATATTGTAGGCAGTATCCGCATCTATGACATAACAGGTCACTTCTGACTGAAGGTCGCCGATTTGGCACTTCAGGCGAATCTTCCCGATCGGATAGCTTCTGTCTGAATTGAAACTGCTGATGGCAGTGCTTGTCGGCGCCAGGCGATGCATTGGAATGCGCAGATGGTGCAGTAGGCTCTTCGGGATGATGCTTATGGAAGAACCAGGATCAATATGCATCCGATCCACCTTGACGTCGCCGACGTATCCAGTGTAATACAGAGGGCGATCATGCAAGTTGGTCTTGATAAGCATGTCCTGCAGAGTGAACACTATATTGGGCATTGCATTGGTACAAGCACTGTCCTGGAGACCTGCAGGCGAGCTCTCTCCAGTGAGATTGGACTGAGCCAGATATGCGTCGGCATTCAGGAGTGCCTCACTCAGTGTGACGTGAACATCTTTGGAGAGTCTCAGGAGCTCGTATAGCGATAATTTGGCCGGTGTGTTGGCCAATTGTGCCAAGATGTCAAAGTTGTAGGGCCTCTCCAGCCCATAAGGCGCCTCTTTTTGGAGTGGTTTGTCAAAACGAGTCTCTTTCGGCCTAGGCTTGTCGGTCGTCGGAGGCTGAAAAGGTCCTGGAGCATCAGCAGTAGCCGGCTGATGATCTTCAGTCGAGTTACCCGGTATATATTGGGATTGTGCACCCGACCGGGTGACGACAGCTGTAGCTTCTTCGACCTCTGTCGATACCGTACGGTAGGATTTAACTTTCCTACTCTTTTTCTTGCTGGTGGAGGGTGGTGTGGACTGAGTTACTTCAGGTACCAGGTCCGGATGGACCCACATGACCTTTCCTCGTGATATGGTGAGGGGCACTAGACCAGCAGCCTGGTCTCGGGGAGGTGGAAGATTAGCAACCTCCATTGTTACGTGAGGGATGGGTACTACGCCGTCTTGAGTCTTTGTCGGAGGGAAGCCATGTTGGCTACCACGTTACCTCTTCGAAATCAATGGCCAGGGCCTTTGAATCGATGAGATGCTGGATGTATCGCTTCAGTTGGAAGCAGTCTTGCATAGCATGGTGGACGTAGCGATGGTAGTGACAGTACTTAGGGCTCTCCGTTTCTGCCGGCCGAGGTTCCCGTCTTGGTGGGGAGAGCTGAACTCTACCCCCTTGTATGAGCATGTCCAAGATGGGCTTGACATGGCTGTCCTCGAAGGGTAGGTCATCTGAGGCCACTGCTTTTCTGCCGACTTTGGTTCAGGCTTCTGGGCTGTATCGGCCACCATAGCCTGCTTGCCCTTGTTGTTTCGGTTATTGGAGGAATTACCGCCGTTGTTGTTGTTGGCATTAGGGCATTTACCCTTGTCCTCTCCCTCTGAGATGTGCAGCCCCAGTTGGCGAGCTTTCTTCAGCTTGTCTTCTGCGCTAGTGGCACTGATGATGAACGTCTTCCAGTCCTTAAACTGACTTTTGCCCATCCAGAGGCTGATTGTGGGGAGCAGCCTCTTTTGGCAAATTTCAATTAAGAAGGAATCAGGGTTACCGGAGGGCAACTTCATCGCGGTTTGGCGAAACCGCTCAATATAGTTCCTTGTCAGCTCATTTTCTCCTTGAACAACGTCCATGAGGGTGGACATCGTCACGTCTTGTCCTACTTCGTAGAACCTCTCCAAGAACATACATTTAAAGCCGACGAAGGAATGGATGTAGTTGTCCGACAAGTTGCGGTACCAGTCGAAGGCGACCCATTCCAATGCCCCGATGAACAATCGTATAAGGATGGCGTCGTCATGGGACAGATGGTCGGTTGTGACCTCGAAGTAAGTAATGTACCGGCTTGTAGAGGTCTTGCCATCATAGGGATTGATGTTGAATGGCTTATATCTTGGTGGAAAGGGAACATCTTTCCATGCAGCAGGATACGGTTGTCGTATTCTGAGGTCCTGGAAGGTTTCTCGAGCATGAAACATGGCCCGGAGCTCCTGGACCTCTCTTCTTGCCTCCCTGGCCTCGTCTGCAGCAGTAGAAGCCGATATTTCAGGAGGATTATCACCCAGGTTTGGTACAGCTTGCAGAGTTGGAAGGGCCGCTTTGATCTTGTCCACGGACTTGACCAAGGTATGCAGTATGGCCTCCAGAGTGTCGATGCGTTGGTGATCACTGGGACCGTCTTGGTCGCTGTTCGTCACGAACACCGTCCTCACATGAGGAGAGATAGAAGGAACGGTGGACGACGTGCCCTCCGAATTATACCCTTGTACAGAGAAGTCGTCAGGATATGTGGGAATGTTATCCTCTGGTTCAGACTCAGAAGGAGTGTTACCCCCAGCTTCAGAGCTTACCTCGTCTTGAGAGTTATGGACGTCCTTGGGGATGTCGGAACCAGCTGTATCTGTTGAAGGAACTTTTTCCCCTGGGGCATCTTCTTGGAACATCGGATTGTTGTGGACGTTCGGAGGGGTGCTACCCCCAGCTTCGGCGCCTCCCAGAGATATGGACGACGAATCTCCAAGCGTGGCAGATTTCATCTTTGAGCGGGTACCTTGGTAAACTCCTCCTGTAACGGTCGTGGACAACCACTTAGAAGACAGTGTCTTGGTTACGCCGGTTGAGATTTTTGGGCGGGAGACATTTGTTTTCTTCCCTCTCCTGCCGCCAGGGATCTTCTGAGCAGAATTGCAGGAGGCAACGAGAAGCGCCTCGTCCTCTGAGCTTGGTTGTTACAGTCGTTGGAAGACGGACCGTCGGTCTTCTTGTATTGCTGCGTTGTTACAACAGCAGTTGATAATGACTTGGGTACAGTGATGTCCATAGAAGGACTCTCTGCACACCGAGGCTTCTTTTCTTTCCTTGTGCTTGTGAAGGATCACGTCACGCAAGTCAGGTGCATCTCGAGCAACCTTTACACCCGTTTTGTGGACCCGAGAATCCCGAGCATCTGAGTGTGTTGGCACTATGTTTGCTTCCTGATTGTTGGAAGACTCTTGGAAACCACTCTGTCCGTTTGCCGCCGGGGGCTGGACTCGAGTGGTTATGTACAACTTTCCATCGGAGGCCTGTATAACAGTAAGTGGGGCGCTCGGATGGTCAGAGGTTGGGACAGCTGACTGAGCTCGCCGAGCCCGCTCTGTCCTAGACTTCTTCGCTCTAGCACCCAAGGGTGCATAGTAGAAAGAGTCCAAATGTTGCCGCACAGAGTCTGGCACATTTTCTTGGAAGCATCTAGAGTCAGGACCGCAGGAGAGGCGGACAAAGACTAAACCCAAGTCGCATGGAGCAGGTGATCTGCGGTTGGGATTGGTGGCCGCATAGGCTGTCTTCATGCGGCTGGCATTTGTGGCTGCTTGAGTAGTTTGCATGCGACTAGGAGTTGTGGCTGCATGAGCCTCCTTCATGCGGCTAGCAGTTGTGGCCGCATGAGCCTTCTCTATGCAGCTGGCAGTTGTGGCCGCATGAGCTTCTCCATACGGCTGGAAGTATTGGCCGCATGAGCGTTCTCCATGCGGCTGGTCTTTGTGGCAGCATGAGTCTTTATGCGGCTGGCGCCCTTATGCGGCTTCCGTACAGAGTTCCCCCTTATTCCCGTAAGTCCAGCATCGTAGTGCTTTCCTCTGCCGGACTTGGGGACAGCAAGGTTCTTTGTGGCCTGAAGTGGGGCCGCATGCGAATCTCCGCCATCCTGGGCAGCAAAGAACACTTCGTCCAGCGCTTGGGGAGGAGCAAATGATTTAGGCCACCACACCCTGCGGGCCCTCTTCGTGCGGGCTCGCTTCTGGACCGGGCCAGCGCTCCCGTCGGAGAGCATTTCTTCAAACGCCTATTGGTCGAAGCGGACGACCAGCATCTGTTGTGTGGAGCCAAGTTTGGCTGCGTCCGATTGCGTCACCAACTTCTCATCCATGGAGAAGTTAGTTCCCAGCAGAGTCGCCATCGTGTTTGCCATTGATTATAAAAGAACAGAACAATTTTATGGGAGGACTGGACTTTTACTTCACAATACAAACTCGCTCGTACAAAAGAGAGCCTAGGAACAAAACCTAGGAAAAGCAATCTAAAGTACAATTGTTTATTTTTGATTCTGGGGGTGACGGTAGAGGCTCGGGAGAGTGACGACAACTCTGTCTTACTCCTTGGACGATCGAACGCAGCTTCGGCTCCGGAGAAGAAATGCTCTTTGTTTGTGCGGGAATTGCTAGTCTCTCTGCTCGGGCTCTGTGCGTATAACTCCGTGCTTTTTTTCATCTCTGCCTCTCTTTGCTATTTATAGGAGTGGGGTGTGCAATAATTGCCCCTTAAAAAATGGGTGGTTAGGGATTCGTTAAGATTTGTCTTGATCCTGTTTGTTGAAAATCAATCCGGGCTATTTATGTTGATTGCAACAAATCTGCATCATTTATTAGGAGTTGATCTGGACAGTTATGATGATTGCAATAAATCTGCATTAGGCAGTTATGATGATTACAATAAATCTGCTTTGTTATGATTTGCTGGTAGCAGCAAGTCCGAGTGGATAAGTCTTGGTCAATCGTCTGCCACGTGTCCCAACTGCCTTTTATGTCGATTGCCATAAATCTAAATTGTTGGGATTTGATCAACTCCTGCCACGTGTCCCAACTACTGTGAACCGCATGGAGTACTGTCATAGCTAAGCCGCATGAGTGTGGCCTTCAACTGAACCGCATGGAAGTCTTTATAACTGAGCCGCATGGAAGTCCTCTCAACTGAGCCGCATGGAAGTCCCTATAACTGAACCGCATGGAAGCCTTTATAACTGAGCCGTATGGAAGTTCTTTCAACTGAGCCGCATGGAAATCCCTACAACTGAGCCGCATGGAAGTCCCTACAACTGAACCGCATGGAAGCCTTTACAACTGAACCGCTTGGAAGTCCTTACAACTGAACAGTATGGAAGTCCTTATAACTGAACCGCATGGAAGTCCTTTAATCTGAGCCGCATGGACGTCCTTACAACTGAGCCGCATGGAGAGCTTTGAAAATGGGTGGATCGTGCCAGCTATAAAGATTTTCCTCGTCTCTCTAGGAGCACGTCAAGAGTCATCATTTCACCTTTATGTCAGAGCTGTCAATCCGTCGTTGTCAAATCTGTCGCTTTCCTGTGTCAGGGTAATTAATGAGCCAGCTGCTCAGAGTATTTATGGCCAGCTGTAAGGGCTTATTTTTTGAGCCGTATGAGGCCACGTGGCTTTCCCTTCATCTTTCTGAGCCGCATGAGGCTCTCGGGCCTTTTGAGCCGCATGAAGGTGTTGGCACATTTTATTTTGATTATTAACAGCATCTTCGTAGTTTAGTCTTCTGTTCTTCAGATTCAGTATTCTCAGAAGATCTACTACATGGAGTTCTTCCGTTCAAGCGCAATCATCTTTTACATTGAAGACTGAAGCAGTTACCGGCGTTCCCTGCATAAGATGGCGTCTTCCTGCTCAGAGTCTCTGTGTCTGTACAAGTCTAGGTATATTTGTAAATACCAAAGGACGGATGACAAGTAAAAAAGAACAAGTCAAAAATCAAATACCTACAGAGCGGCATACCGGCGGCATGCTCCGGCATACCGGCGGTATACCGTTTTTAGAGCTCAGAAAGTTGCTGTGACGAATTGTCGGCATATCGACGGCATGCTCCGGCATACCGGCGGTATACCGATTTTTGTGTCCAGAAAGTTGCTGTGACAAATTGTCGGCATACCGGCGGCATGCTCCGGCATACCGGCGGTATACCATTTTTAGCAACCCAAAACTTGCCGTGACAAATTATCGGCATACCGGCGGCATGCTCCGGCATACCGGCAGTATACCGAGTTTTAAATATTTAGTTTTTGAATTGCCCTGACTAGCATTAATGGCAGCATTTAATGCTCTCAAACGGTCATTAATATGACCGTTACTATTTGACCGGTATACCGACGGTATGCCGCTGTATACCGATGGCATGCCGGCCTGTCTGTATTCAGAGCATTAAATGCCACCAACTCTTGGTTCTCCTATAAAAGGAAGCTCTCTCTCTCTCTCTTGAGCTTTCTCACCAACTCTTACCATAAATTTTCCAACAACCAAGAGCTCCACCATTAATACTCTTCCAAGCTTTTCATTGTCATCCTCTCCCAAAGTGCTAGAGTATTAAAGAGTTGTACATTTCGATCTTCACGTGTTAGAAGATCAACAAGTTCTCTTCTCTTTTGTTTGAAGTTGGCGAGCCTTCGTAAGAAAACTCGTGTGTAGAAGTTGGCGATTCTTCGGATCCAAACTCGTATTGAAGTTGGCGAGTTCTTCACATCCAAACTCGTATGTACTATTTGGTTAAATAGTGGATTAAAGTCGAAGAGAGTTCCGGGACTGGATTGCCTCAAAAGAGGATACCCGGATACATCCTTGCATTTGATCTTTCTACTCTTTACTTTCAATTGTCTTTATTGCTTCAATTGTTGTAGTTAATTTTTAATTACCCTATTCACCCCCCCTCTAGGGTTCTACAATTGGTATCAGAGCTTTGTTCTCTTGATTTGAATTTACACCCTTTGAGTGATCCATGGCCTCTAACCCTAGTATCAAAACCTTCCACAATGAAGGACACTCCACAAATAGGCCTCCCCTATTTGATGGAACCAACTATAACTACTGGAAGATTAGGATGAGCATTTATCTAAAGTCCATAGATTTTGACTTATGGGATTGCGTGATAAATGGTCTTCCTACTCCTTCTAGAGCTATTGAGGATATTGCTTCTGACACCCTTCGGGACACACTTACTGAAAACACCAAGAAGCTTGCTAGTCGAGATGCCAAGGCAATGAATGCTCTTTACTGTGCTCTCGACAGTAGTGAATTCAATCGAATCTCTACTTGCAAGACTTCCAATGAGATTTGGAAGTTACTTGAAGTCACACACGAGGGAACTTCACAAGTAAAGGAATCCAAGATTAGTAGACTCACGCAAGAATATGAGTCCTTTAAAATGAAGCATGATGAATCTATTACTTGCATGTTTACTCATTTTGGTGACATTATTAACCCTCTCTCTTCTCTTGGAAAGGAATATCCTGCTCATGAAAAGATAAGAAAAATTCTTAAAGGATTAACGAAAGCTTGGAGTCCTCAAGCTACCGCAATCATTGAGGGGAACGATCTAACAGTCATGAATCTTGAGACCCTCATGGGTAAGCTAATGACTCAGGAGCTCGATATAAAGGATCAAGAGGAATCCTCCATACAAGAGAAGGAGAAGGAGAAGACCAAAGAGAAGGAGAAGACTCTTGCTCTCAAAGCAACAAGGTCCTACTCCAAGGATAGCTCCGACGACAATGAGTCGGACGACGATGAAGAAATAGCTCTCACAGCTAAGCACTTCCGAAAGTTCCTAAAATTCAACAAGGCCAACCGCTCTAGACGGGACAATGAAGAAGATCCGGCGTGCTATCAATGCAGAAGACCCGGACACATCAAGAGGGATTGTCCGATGATAAGAAAAGACTCAAGCAAGTACGAAAAGTCTAGCAAGGGAAGCTCATCCTCCAGAAAGTTCGCCAACACAAGCATTTGGTGTGAAAGTGACGCGAGTGACTCCGACAACGACAAGGAGTGCAAACACAATGCCAACGTCTGTCTCATGGCAACCGATGAGGTACTTGATGATCTTTCCTTAAACACTCTTACCTACGATGATTTGGAGAAAGCTATTCTTGAATTACATGAAGAACACAAAGGTGTTCGGAATAAATACAAGAAATCTCTTAAAGAGGTTGAGGCTCTTCAACTTGAAGTAGAGAGGCTCTCAAGCATCATTATTGATGTGAAGAGAAAATCTCCTATTTCTGACACGGATGAAATAGAGTCTTTGCGACTCAAGTTTCAAGAATCTCTTGACACCATCAAGAAAAGGGATGATGAGATTCTATCCATGAGAAGTTCTTATGAATTTGCTATGCGTAAATGTCAAGATGCTAATAAAAGAGAATATGACACTTCTATTAAGTATAATGATCTTCTTACACGGAGTAAGAATTTAGGTAATAAGAATACTACTCACATGTATGCTCCAAGACACCCCCACACTCATCACAATACTAGGCATAACCCTTACATGAACACTACACACAACTCCTTTTCTAACACAAGAAAAGGACCTTTTATTAAGAAGAACACCTCACATCATGCATTTTACTATCATCATAACACTCATGGTAGAACTTCTCACACTAGAAACTCACATATGCACAACACTCACACTTCTTCTTCTAAATCTTCTTTGATGTGCAATTATTGTGGTTTGCTCGGACATACTTCTAATTTTTGTTATACAAGGAAACAAGTTGACATGAAAGTTCTTAAATGGGTTCCTAGAACTAACAATCAAGGACCCAAACAATCATGGGTACCAAATCGTTCATCTTCAACTTATGTTGTAGGTAACAAATCCTTCTCATGCTAGAAGCAAGTGGATTCTCGATAGCGGTTGTTCACGGCACATGACCGGTGATGCTTCACTTTTTACAACGCTATCGATGAAAAAGGAAGGACACGTCTCCTTCGGTAACAATCTTAAAGGTTATATTATTGGAAATGGTAATATCGGTTCTCCTCCTTATCCTTGTATTAATAATGTATGTCTTGTTACTAATCTCAAGCATAACCTCCTTAGTATTAGCCATCTTACCGATAATGGCTATGATATCAAGTTTGTTAAACTCAAATGCTACATTATTGATAGTTCTAATGGAACTATTGTTTATGAAGGCATTAGAGAAAACAACATTTATGTTCTTTATCTTGTTGAAGGTACTAACAATGACAGATGCCTAGTTGCAAAGAACGATGAGAGTTGGCTTTGGCACATGAGGCTTGGACACGCCAACATGGATACCATCTCTCGCCTCGCCTCCAAGAAGCTTGTACGAGGACTCCCAAGTATCCCATTCAAAAAGGATATGGTATGTAAAGAATGCGAAAAAAGTAAGTTGACCAAGTCATCCTTCAAATCAATCAACTCTGTGAGTACTTCTAGACCCCTTCAACTTATTCATATGGATCTTTTCGGCCCTAGTAGAGTAGCTAGCCTTGGTGGCAAACTTTATGCTTTTGTTTTAGTTGATGATTTTTCGAGATTTACTTGGGTTATTTTTCTTGCTTGTAAAAGTGATACTTTTCGTGAATTTGTTGCTTTTTGTAAACGTGTTCAAAATGAGAAAGGTTTTTCTATCAACAAAATTAGGAGTGATCATGGAGGGGAATTTGATAATGCCGATTTCAAAAGATTTTGTGAAAAGAATGGTTTTGGACATGATTTTGCTTGTCCACGAACTCCTCAACAAAATGGTATTGTGAAGAGAAAGAATAGAACCCTTGGCGATATGGCCCGGGTTATGTTAAACCAATATAAGCTCCCCTAATATTTTTGGGCGGAAGCCGTTAATACGGCATGTCATGTTATTAATAGGGTCTTGATTAGACCTATTTCTAAGAAGACTCCTTATGAGCTTTGGTTTGACAAAATTCCCTCTATTGAATATTTTAAAGTTTTTGGTTGCAATTGTTTTATTTTGAATACCAAGGATAACCTAGGCAAGTTTGAAGAAAAAGCCTATGAAGGAATATTCCTTGGATACTCTACTTATAGTAAAGGTTTTCGTGTTTTTAACAAAAGAAGTCTTGTTGTCGAAGAGTCAATCAATGTCTCTTTTAATGAACTCAACTCTTCTACATTCTTCTCTTCCGAGGATATTGATGACATCTCGTTTGGGTTGGAGAACTCCTCTATTGAGGATCGTCCTTCTTCATCTAACAATGAAGTTGTGATCCCATCAAAAGAGTCTCCTCCTCTCGAGCCTCCTCAAAAGGATCTCCCAAAAGAATGGAGATTTGTCACCAATCATCCTAAGGAGCTTATCATTGGGGATCCTTCCTCCAGTGTTAGCACAAGATCCGCCACTCGTGATCTTTGTGCAAATGTGGCTTTTATCTCTCAAATAGAGCCTAAAAATGTTAATGGTGCTTTCCTTGATGAGTTTTGGATGATAGCTATGCATGAGGAGCTTAATCAATTTGAGCGAAGCAAGGTTTGGGAACTTGTCCCAAAACCTAGCAATCATCCCATTATTGGAACAAAATGGGTGTTTCGTAACAAACTTAATGAAGATGGGTTAGTGACTCGTAACAAAGCCTGATTGGTTGCTCAAGGCTATAACCAAGAGGAAGGCATTGACTACGACGAAACCTATGCTCCGGTTGCACGTCTTGAATCCATTCGTATGCTTTGTGCTTTTGCTTGTTTTAATGACTTTAAGCTATTTCAAATGGATGTTAAAAGTGCTTTTCTAAATGGTATTATTAAAGAGGAAGTTTATGTTAAACAACCTTCCGGCTTTGAAGATTTTCAATTTCCTAATCACGTGTTCAAACTCCATAAAGCCCTTTATGGCCTCAAACAAGCTCCCCGTGCTTGGTATGAGCGTCTTAGCTCTTTTCTTGTTTCTCACAATTTTTCAAAGAGGAAAGTTGACACAACACTTTTTATTAAATCCCATGATGGGACTCTCTTGTTGGTTCAAATTTATGTTGCTGATATTATTTTTGGTTCTACTAACAACACACTTTGTGTAGAATTTGCTAAAGTTATGCAGGAAGAGTTTGAAATGAGTATGATCGGTGAACTTTCCTTCTTCTTGGGGTTACAAATCAAACAAGGACCCAAAGGAACCTTCATCAATCAAGCAAAATATACAAAGGACCTCCTCAAGCATTTCGACCTCGAGTCATCCAAATCAATGAGGACTCCTATGGCCACAACGACAAAGCTTGACAATGATGAAGATGGCACCTCGGTCGACATTCGTAAGTATAGAGGTATGATCGGTAGCTTACTTTATTTAACTGCTAGCCGTCCTGATATCATGTTTAGTGTTTGCTTGTGTGCACGATATCAAGCCCATCCAAAGGAATCACATTTGAGTGCCGTTAAGCGTATTTTTCGTTATCTCAAAGGCACCATTAACATGGGTCTTTGGTATCCGAAATCCTCATCCTCATCCTTTGAGCTTTACGGCTTTTCAGATGCGGATTTTTCCGGATGCAAGATTGACCGAAAAAGCACTAGTGGCACATGTCAATTCCTCGGGAAGTCTTTGGTATCGTGGTTTAGTAAGAAGCAAAATTATGTTGCTCTTTCAACCACTGAGGCAGAATATATTACGGCTGGTTGTTGTTGTGCACAAATTCTTTGGATGTCACAAACACTTTTAGATTATGGAATTTCTTATTCTTGCACCCCTATTAAATGTGATAACACTAGCTCTATCAATCTCATGAAAAACCTGATTTGTCACTCACGCACGAAGCACATTGAAATTAGACACCATTTTCTTCGTGACCATCAACAAAAGGGAGATATTCGTCTTGAATTTATTGATACTACCTATCAATTAGCCGATATTTTCACAAAACTACTCCCGGAAGATTGCTTCACCTTCCTTTGCCGTAAACTAGGCATTTTATCTTTTGATCCATAATCCCCCTCGGCCGGCACACCGACGGTATACAGCGGTATACCGGCGGCATGCCGTTTTTCGATTCAGAATTACGTTCTGTTTTGAAACTCGGCATACCGTCGGTACACGTCGGCATACCGCCGGTATGCCGGATGGAGGCGGACAGAACATCAAATCAGGGTCCGGGCCCACATTTCTTCTCTACTTTCTTTATTCTTTTTAACCTACTTTTATTCCCTCTCATCCATCCAATCTATCATAACTACCCATCTCTTCACCTCCCATCTCATTTATTACTCTTCCATTACATCCCCCCTTTCACTCCTCTTTTTACTCCACCCTCATAAATTCCAACCCACCACCTCTTCAACTCCCTTCTTTAACACTCCTCTACAACCGTTTCCACCCTCCTCCTTCATCCACTCCAAAAACCTATCTCTCTTCATGGCAAACCCCAAGCGTCCTCGCTCCTCCTCCTCCTTGTTCAACCCCTTCATCCCGGTGGCCTAACCTCACGGGTACGACCAACGAATCTTTTCCAACTCTTTGGCGGCCGAGCTATAGTTCCAGCACTTCGTTCATCACAATGTATTCAAGGGTCGAGCGATAAATTGGAACCTCTTCCCTGGTCACGTTCCCTTGTTTGATGACGCCGGACTCTCCTCTCTACTTCGGCGCCAAATACCCGTCTACCCCGCTGCTGTCCGACTATTCTATTGCAACTTGGTCGGGGACGACGATCACCCCGCCATTCAGTCTATGGTCAATGACCGTCACTTCCGTCTCACATCTCGGGACATCGGGCACATCCTCGGCATCCCGGACAAAGGGGAAGCCTTGCCATCCTTGGCTGCTCTTCACTCCTTGGCGGCGTCACCCTTCGACGAGTTCTGCCGTATCATCTGCAAGGGCCCCAACCCTCCTGCCATCCCGGCCCTCTCTGCACAGCTGGAGCCGTTTTACTACGAGCTCCATAGGATAGTGTGCCATACACTATTTCCTAAGGACGGGAACTACGACGCCATTACCGGCGATGCCCTCGTCTGCATGTATTATCTCTATGCCCGGAAGCCCTTCTCCTTCCCGAAGACTCTCCTTCTGCTCTTCCGGCGTGTCATGCCCGCGGGAAAGCAGAACCTCTACTACGGCTCCTTTATCACTCTGCTTCTGGAAGCCCGGCAAGTTGATCTATCTCTTTGCTCCTCGAATGGCGTCCCCTCCTATCTTGCTGTCTCCCGTTCCCTTAGTGGCGCCTCTACTTCACGTGCCTCGTCTTCCCAGGAGCAACCGGCATCCACTCCTGCTGCTCCTACATCTACTCCTCCCGCTTCGGGCCGTTATATGCCGCTGACTCAGCTGCACTTTGATATGCGTATGGCCCAGGCGGAGGAGCAGATGCGGGCCCACACTCGTGGCCTTGGCTCCCTGATCCAGTCTCGTTTCTACGATCAGGGGTACTTTATTCAGCGCACTCTTCAGGACCGGGATTCTTTTCTGGATCTTAATCTTCAGGATCCTATGTACCAGGCCCCGTGCTTCTCTGATCCCAATGCTTATGGGTTTATGTACCCTGACGGCATTGATCCTTTTGGCACCTTCCAGCAAGCTCAGGGTGACGGGGACGATCCGGCTGATGAGTAGGGATGGATTTCCTTTTGGATGATGGTCTCGTTTTATGCGTGTTTTAGTTTTATGTGTTTGTTTTTATGTTGTCTTTTGTGGTCCTTCGGGGACCGGTGTGTGGTTGGTACCAGTTATTTGCAGTCCTTCGGGGACTTTACTGTGGTTATCTCTAGTGTCCGGCTCTCGTTGAGAAGAGTCTTTCTATTTACCTTATGCTATGTATGTGTCGGGCATGTATTCACTTTTCTCTTCAAAATATTAATACATGCTTCTCTTTATATGCTCTTGTCCTTATCATTATGCACGTTTTCTATTATTATCCCCATCTTTGACTAAGTGACAAAGGGGGAGAAATCGTATTGAGGGGGAGCTGTCTACCTACGGAGGAGCTACTCCCTGAAGATGCTATCTCTCTATTTTGTCAATTATCAAAATGGGGGAGTTTGTTGGCATATTTTATTTTGATTATTAACAGCATCTCCGTAGTTTAGTCTTCTGTTCTTCAGATTCAGTATTCTCAGAAGATCTACTACATGGAGTTCTTCTGTTCAAGCGCAATCATCTTTTACATTGAAGACTGAAGCAGTTACCGGCGTTCCCTGCATAAGATGGCGTCTTCCTGCTTAGAGTCTCTGTGTCTGTACAAGTCTAGGTATATTTGTAAACACCAAAGGACGGATGACAAGTAAAAAAGAACAAGTCAAAAATCAAATACCTACAGAGCGGCATACCGGCGGCATGCTCCGGCATACCGGCGGTATACCGTTTTTAGAGCTCAAAACGTTGCTGTGACGAATTGTCGGCATACCGGCGGCATGCTCCGGCATACCGGCGGTATACCAATTTTTGTGTCCAGAAAGTTGCTGTGACAAATTGTCGGCATACCGGCGGCATGCTCCGGCATACCGGCGGTATACCATTTTTAGCAACCCAAAACTTGCTGTGACAAATTGTCGACATACCGACGGCATGCTCCGGCATACCGGCGGTATACCGAGTTTCAAATATTTGGTTTTTGAATTGCCCTGACTAGCATTAATGGCAGCATTTAATGCTCTCAAACGGTCATTAATATGACCGTTACCATTTGACCGGTATACCGACGGTATGCCGCTGCATACCGACGGCATGCCGGTCTGTCTGTATTCAGAGCATTAAATGCCACCAACTCTTGGTTCTCCTATAAAAGAAAGCTCTCTCTCTTGAGCTTTCTCACCAACTCTTACCATAAATTTTCCAACAACCAAGAGCTCCACCATTAATACTCTTCCAAGCTTTTCATTGTCATCCTCTCCCAAAGTGCTAGAGTATTAAAGAGTTGTACATTTCGATCTTCACGTGTTAGAAGATCAACAAGTTCTCTTCTCTTTTGTTTGAAGTTGGCGAGCCTTCGCAAGAAAACTCGTGTGTAGAAGTTGGCGAGTCTTCGGATCCAAACTCGTGTTGAAGTTGGCGAGATCTTCGGATCCAAACTCGTGTGTACTATTTGGTTAAATAGTGGATTAAAGTCGGAGAGAGTTCCGGGACTGGATTTCCTCAAAAGAGGATACCAGGATACATCCTTGCGTTTGATCTTTCTACTCTTTACTTTCAATTGTCTTTATTGCTTTAATTGTTGTAGTTAATTTTTAATTACCCTATTCACCCCCCCTAGGGTTCTACAGAAGGCTCCTTCAGCTATGAGCCGCATAGGGCTGATTTTCGGGCCGCATAAGAATTTATTTATATTTTTCCATGCTTCTACAAGTGCTAATTTTAGAACTGCAGCCACCACATGGAACTATGTGTAGTAGGCTGAAATAGCCTTGTGCAACCCACATCGAGAAATGGATCACCCAAAACCTAATGCCAAAATCATTGGGGTTGAGATGAAAAAAAGGTTGCCAGTTCTTGAACCTGCTCACAAGTCATTATTTTACGCCTGACATGGAAAAGTATCATGTTAATCAAGAGAGGCAAGGAAGTAGCTCAGTTTTCTCCCAATTATTTCCTTTCTTAGTTCATAGTATAGTTAGTGTTGTGGATGATATTATTATTATTACATGGACACATATTATGAATTACACAGCTTATACGTATTTGAGTCGGACTAGAGTCTGGTTAAATATGTAACTGGCATGTTGTCGTATCCTAGTCCTACGTAGTCTAGGACTGAGACGTGACATGTTTTGTGGTGTCCCATGCAGGTCGAATCTTTGTGAAGTGTGCGAAGTCTTCCTGGTACATAGGATAGTCGTAATACTGCGAGCTTGAGACCAATTGAGGAATAGTATTTAAGGATACATCCACAACTAGGATTATAGGTTTCCCTAGGACTCTTCGGCACGATTACTTACATGTTATCCTCTTTCTTGACATGATTGCTTTTGTGTCCTTTCTATTCTATGATTTAACTAAACCCTTCCATATTGACTTCCTGAGTGATCTTTCTCATTGATTTTGCGAAGTTGTTGAAAAATGTCTTATGGATTGGTCCAAGAAAAGTTTGAGAAATTATATTTATCCTTGTATTACGGAATCAAAAGTTTTTATAGCCAGAGAAATACTGGTGGGGCAGGACTTCAGTTAACGGCACCATGGTTACATATGTTTCTCGATTCTACTTGAACCATATTCTATGATTTTGATTGACCTCTTCTCCTATATTTCACAAAAAAATAATTTGAAAACATTTCATGAATGGCCAAGATAAACTCAAGAACCTGTATTATCTGGTATGGCAGATGTGCACTGCAGTCATCAGTCGTCACTACAACAAAAAACCCTTTTAATGACGGCTAAAAAGCGTCATTAATGACAAACCATTACGCTTTTTTTTCTTTAAAACAAGCGTTATAAAAACGGGTGTTATAAATATTTTTTAAAAGCGTTATAAAAAACCGTCATGGATAGTTCCTATAAAAGCGTTATAAATAGTTAATATATAGTGCACAATTCAGGACATTTTTAAAACGTTATGAATAGATAATATGTATAGGCTCAATGCAGCACATTTATAACACTTTATACTATTCAAATTAGCATATTTATAACGCTCTATACTGCACATTATATATTACATTCCAAAAACTTAACATTATATATCACCATCTTTATTACATTTCTTAAAATAGAGTATATATCAACATCTTCATTACATTCTCAAAATAGAATATCCAAATACATATATACATTTACAACTACCAAAATTGTCCACATCAAAACTTGGCCACATCAAAACTGTCCACAGAACATGTAGCAAAACCCTGAAAAAGATAAAAACAAGGTTCAATATACTTTGTAATGTAATGTGAAAATTGCAAGAAATGAAGGACTTGTACACATTTTTCAAACTTTAAAAGGAGAAGAGGATCACTTGTCACAATTGCAAGTTATTAATAATTTGATAAGCTTTGTGAAGTCTATACAAATGTGTAGGTATCTAGAACCATCTGGATAATAGTACGTGTCTTTATAAGCATGAAATAGAGCCTAGAGGGAATATATTGGAGGAGAAGAAAAAATATATTAAGAGAAACCTTCAATATATTAGGGTCCTTCCATGGTCCCTTTTCTGATTTAAGGCATCCTCCTTGATGAGCACAAGTACAAGAACCACTAAGAAATTCTGGCAACTTGCTAAACAAATCCAATATATAACAGAAATTATGACCAAGTTCCAAATAAAGGAATCATCCAATATCATCAGATCTTAAATAAAACCAAGATGAAACTCTCACCTTGGGTCAATTATTTCAAATAGCTTACTTTGATACTTGGAACCAAGAACCTAAATTTTTAGAAGTAAAAATATATAGTTTCAGAAACTCTGGAGAAAAAGAAAAAGAACAAACTCAGAGAACATGATTACTTACATGTATCTTGGAAGTAGTTTTAGGATCAAGAAATGACTTCACAAAGTTCCATAGCAACCTAAACCCTGGACCAGCATTGATGATGAACATACAACATAATGTCTGCAACACAATGTTTAGATATTGTGGAAGTACTCCATAAAATTGATTTATAAAACTAACCCAAAATCACTTTCACAGTGGACAATTAATAGAAGTCTGATAACATTAGATTACATACCTTTGGATAATTGTTGCCGTCAATTTTCTGCAACTGCGTAATTAATTCACGTGCTGTCTTGCTGAAGTTTTTCATACCCTATTAAACAAACACTTTATCGTTAGAGAAGAGATGCCTATGTTGCATTGATACAAAAAGAATACCATCTGAAACACTACAGATCTTGCAACACGAAAACAAGACATCTTTATTTTGGAGTATCCATGCTTCCTAGATTGACATGAACTTTGCAATGACATTTAAGTAAATGGAGAAAAGAAGAAAACATACCACTCCTTGGACTTCCAGAATAGTTGTACTAGAATCAATGTGTTTTTTGCTGCAATTGAGCAAGCTGGGAACTTAATTAAAAACTCCTTTCAAACTCCTTTACGTCGTATCTTACATAACGGTCCATGGTTGTCACTTGCATGAGTTTGCTAGGATCGACTTTTCCCAACCTCTCAATATAGACAGGTCTCCCGTCTTTGTCCACCCCATGATAACCATGAGGATAATACTGTAGAACCTCATCTAACTCATTGAACTCAAAATCTTGATAAATTACAGAACATTAAATACCATCAACACTAGAGATCATGTACCATAAAATTTAAAAATGAAAAATATGGAAAACTTATCTTTTGAACTTTATTTCCTGTTTAACTCCTCCAATAAGTCCATTACAACAACTTCCATAAATGTACCCAGAAGATGCAGAGGAATTCAATAATTTCATTTGATCTGTTTAAGGTGATAATGAATGCAATAATATGCTCTTCACTAGCACATGTTTATGATAAAAAAGTAGTTCTTATATCTCAATCTTATATATTATTATTGAACAATATCAGCCCAAGTAAAAGATTCTAACTGGCACAACCTTTCTTAGACTTAGCACATATGTAAGTGTCACGCCCCAGAACCAGAATACCGGAGAGCGGGGGAATGACTCAGCCAGCTACGTATTACGGGTAGATGA
This sequence comes from Iris pallida, assembly GCA_029216955.1. Taxonomy (NCBI): domain Eukaryota; kingdom Viridiplantae; phylum Streptophyta; class Magnoliopsida; order Asparagales; family Iridaceae; genus Iris; species Iris pallida. Next base: position 14,624,835 of record JANAVB010039212.1, on the reverse strand, counting down.
ATACCGTATAATACGATCAATGTTGTCGAAAGGACGAGGGGGTGCATACTACATGAAAGTCTTACTAGGGTTACTCAACATCTATTGTCTCAATCATTCAAACAAGAAACAGTAAATAGAGAACATGTAAGATAAAGCAGTAAGGCGTCCCAAACGCTTAGTCACAATGTTCTTGACATCTGGCTTCACAAAACATAGCCAGGAGATGTAGCAAAGTATACACAATTATTATCAGCTGCAGTCTGACTTACTTATAATTATGTAAAAGTAAACACAAGATAATTCGACTAACATGTCGGTGCCAAACGGCAAAGTATAAAGTAAGTAACAAAACGAACGGGGAAGTAAGGGACCCACTCGTGTCCTCCTGCGATCATTCCTCTAGTATTGACCATCTTGGAGGTGGAAGTAAGCTGAGTCCTCGGGAACCGGCTTTAAATCTGGCCATGCAAAACCAGAGAGGTTAGACCTCTAATAGCAAGTACCGGAAGGGAGCACGATATGAGGAATTAGAACCCGTAATAAGAAATTATGATAAATAGATCTATGCTTGCTACTGGGATTCATATAACATCACGACACTTCGAACCAACTTTCTAACCAAACAAGGACAGAAGTTGGCCCGTCATGTCCTGATATTCTGATCATCTCAGTTAGTTAACAGAGTAGGCACGGTATACAAACAAATCAATCTAAACGGCCATTCAACTACTACGGCTTGTTACTATAAGTCCTAAGTTACCCTGGAAATATGCAATAAGGATTCTTCAGTTCTTACTATGTACAAGCAAGGCTAGTCTACCCAATCAATCAATTGCGCCAATCATGAATTTAGACGAGTCCCAGCGGGACGCCCGTCATCAATATACAATAAATAATATAAACAGATATCGCTCCCTGCCCGTGTGGCAGATTTACAGTATCAGTTGGAACCATCCGGCATGTCGGGCACTAATAGTCCTAAATATGGCTGCCATGTAAGAACTCGGAAATCCATTCTCTCCATGCAATCATTATTTTATTTAACTTAGTAGCCTCTATGTTAAGTGAAATCCCATGCCGTGGATCATGGTCCTTCAGAATGAGTACTTTCGTACAAGGTACGCTATGCACAACTCTATAATGATGTCCGTGCGGTTAGGTTGTAGGTCTTACATAGCGTAATACAACAGTCAAACCTAGCTATGGAATAATCGTGTCTTGACCATAAAGTACACATGCTGCTTTTGTAAAAAAATAAATTGAAGCCTGCACGTGCCTATATGCTAATATTCGGGATCGGCCAATCGATTGCAATAGTTCATAGTTAATATGAACGTGTCTCATTCAATTCAATAAGACGACTAGCCAGTCTCTTAGTTCCAACTAGGAACGCATGATCAATTATTAGTTAAGATAACAATCAATGTCAATCAATATCAAATTTGGGACAAGAAACAGCTAAAAGGCAATATGGGCGGCGGCAGATGGATACCCATCTATGCGGCCGAGCAAGTCAGGCTCCATCTATATGGCCTTGGAAACCGAGTCCCCTACGGCTCAGAAATCGGGTCTCATGCGGCTCACAAAACCAAGTCTCATGCGACTGAGAAAATATGTGCTCATGCGGCCGGATAATACTCAATTCATGCGGCTCGAAAAGAATGAGCGCATGCGGCTGAGAAAAGGTAAAGTTTATGCTGCTACAAAAAGTGACGTTCATGCGGCCAGAAAGATCAGGTCTATGCGGCTCAATGCCATGCGGCCAGGGAAGGTCGGGTTTATGCGGCTAGGAGATCTGGGCCCTATGCGGCTCAGATCCATCTCATGCGGCGGAGGTTGAACTGGACCTTATGCGGCTCAGATCCATCTCAGCCATACGGCAAGGAAAAGACAGGACTCATGCGGCTGGGAAGATCAAGTCTCATGCGGCTGAGAGTAACGAGCCTTATGCGGCTCAGGAATACGAGCTTATGTGGCCAAGTTAACCCTGGCCATGCGGCTTAGGGTAACATGCGGCCAGGAGACTTGCCGCATGAAAGAGTCATGCGGTCAAGCACTGGTCTTCTTCTTCACTTCTGAGAACAGAACCATGGAAGCCATCGCTTCCAAGCTCTCTAAATTCTTCATTCCAGGCCTAAATCTGGACTTCTATAGGTCAAAATAGGGTAGAACGAAATCCTCTACAACATAGAATTATCAAAACTTAAAAATAACAAAGTTAGCTAGATCAAAACCAAAAATCCGAAAATACAACAAGTTTAGAACTACACAAAATGAGCCATGGAAATTGAAAATGCTAAGTACTAAAGTATCTAAGAATCTTATGAGAAAGACAATGGAACAACGAAAGTGGTGATCCATCAAGAAGCAAGTTGTACTTGCCTAGCTCTCCAGGTTGGTGGGAGAGTAATGAAGGTTGAAGAAGAAGTAAATAAGATTAATGAAGAGAGAGAAAAGTAAAGTAATATTAATATCAAGCCCAAGTAAATCTCCACCCTCCATTCCCTCCTACAAGATCTAGGCCATCCATTCCTTACCATGATGAACCAAGCTAAACCAAATTGGTCTAATGAACCGACTAAACCAAGAGTTAAAACAAAAAGCAAAAAATAAAATACAGGAAAATTAATAAGCGCAAAATTAAAGGAATTTAAATATAGAACAATACATGATAAATATTAAACAAATACATTTAAGCAGTACATGTATTAAAATACGTATTCTGGGAACGTAGAGTGACATCTCTACCCTTCTTAGAAAAAATTATGTCCTCGAAATTTCAATCCAAGCAGGATAGAAATATCAGAGCTAAACTAATCTAAGTACAAGCAATTTGAGCAAGTTATCATTTTACAATGTCCATAGCAAATAACATATCTCTATTTAACAATCTACGATATCAAGCAGTTCTATCCATAGGGTGACAAGCATGAGGAGTTAAGACAATCAAGGTATACGGAAAGAAATATACCTCGTGAGTCAAATAGGTGCGGATACCATGATCGGATATCATCCTCACGTTTCCATGTTGACTCCCCTAAGGAGTGATGACCCCAAGTAACCCGGACAAGGCTAATTGTTCGGTTCTTGAGTATCTTCTCCCTTCGGTCCAAAATGGACATAGGCTGTTCCTCGTAAGACAGGTTGGTACCAACAACCAGCTCAGAATGATCAAGGATATGGCTTGGGTCCGATATATACCTACGCAACTGAGATACATGGAACACATCATGCACCTCTCGTAATGAAGGTGGAAGGGATAAACGATAAGCAACATCGCCTATCCTATCAAGGATAGCAAATGGGCCCACGTATCGCGGACTTAACTTCCCGCGAACGCCAAATCTAATGACCCCACGGGTAGGTGAGATCCTCAAGAACACGTGGTCCCCAACAGAAAATTCTAGCGGCCTATGATGTTGGTCCTCCCAATGACGATGCCGATCCTGTTCAACTCAAAGTCGTTCTCTAATTCTCTTAACCACTTTAACTGTCTGAACAATTATTTTTGGGCCTAGCATCTTTCTCTTCCCGATGTCGTCCTACGCTAGTGGTGACCTACACTTCTTACCATTTAGTGCTTCAAATGGTGTCATCTGGATACTGGCTTGATAACTGTTGTTGTATGAGAACTCTACTAAGTGCAGGTGACTCTCCCAAGATCCTCTAAAATCTAGAGTGCAAGCTCGTAACATGTCTTCTAAAGTCTGGATTGTTCTTTCTGATTGCCCGTCCGTCTGTGGATGGTAAGCCGTGCTAAATCTTAACTTGGTACCCAGACTATGATGTAAACTCTTCCAAAAATATGATGTAAAGCGGGTATCTCTATCTGACATAATACTGACAGGGACTACATGCTGTCTGACTATCTGTTGCATATACAACTCTGCCAACTTTTCCGTAGATTGCCCTACTCTGAAAGGAAGAAAATGTGCCACCTTCGTAAGTCGATCTACTATCACCCAAATAGCATCTTTACCACTTGGTGATCTCGGTAAACCGATCACAAAGTCCATGGTAATATGCTCCCACTTCTATTCCGGAATAGGAAGCGGTTGTAATAACCCAGCTGGCCTCTGCTGTTCTGCCTTCACTTGCTGACATATTAAGCAACAGGAAACAAATCTAGCTATCTCCCTCTTCATTTCATTCCACCAGAAGTGCTACTTGATATCTTGGTACATCTTGGTCCCTCCAGGGTGTATAGAATACTGAGAACTGTGGGCTTCTGTCATGACCTCCTGTCTAATATCTCCATTGGGCACACATAGACGTGATCCAAACCTAAGTGTACCATCTTTATGAATCTTCATCTCCTGCCTCAGCCCTGACTCATATTCTGCCCTAAGCTTCTGAATCCTTGGGTCCTGTGCCTGAGCTGCCTTGATCCTGTCTACTAAGTCGGATTGAACTTGTAGATTTGCCAAAATTCCTACATCGCTAGGAAGTATAACTTCGATGTCCATCTCCTGAAGGTCTTCTAAAATGTGCTTTTGTGTTGTCAATATAAATGCGTCGTCTCTCCTGCTAAGAGCATCTGCTACCACATTAGCCTTGCCTGGATGATACTGAAGCTCCACGTCATAATCCTTGATCAACTCTAACCATCTTCTCTGCCTAATGTTCAGTTCCTTCTGAGTAAAGATGTACTTCAGACTTTTGTGGTCTGTGTACATGTCCACTCGATCACCATATAAGTAATGCCTCCATAGCTTCAAAGCAAATACTACTGCCGCCAACTCTAAGTCGTGAGTTAAATAATTCTTCTCATGGTTTCGAAGTTGCCTAGATGCATATGCTATCACTTTTCCATGCTGCATGAGGACAAATCCAAGTCCTAACGCATCACAATATACAGTAAAACCTCCGGGTCCAACTGGCAATATAAGAATAGGTGCCGATATCAACTTCTACTTTAAATTCTCAAATGATGCCTGGCATTCTTGCGACCAGACGAATGGCACATCCTTCCGTGTCAAGCGGGTCATGGGTGCTGAAAGTCTTGCAAAGTCTGATACGAACCTTCTGTAATATTCTGCCAATCCCAAGAACTACGCACATCAGCTACGGTCTTGGGTACTGGCCAACTCTCTACTGCTACTACCTTCTTGGGATCCACTGCTACTCCAGCTCCTGATATGATGTGTCCCAAGAATGAAATTCGATCTGTCCAAAACTCACACTTGCTGAGCTTGGCGTACAACAGGTTCTCTCTCAGAACCTGTAACACTTTCCTGAAGTGATCTTCATGCTCTTCTTCACTAGCTGAGTATACAAGAATGTCGTCGAGGAACACAACGACAAAATGATCTAAGTATGGCATAAAGATGCGGTTCATCAAATCCATAAATATTGTTAGAGCATTGGTCAAACCAAACGGCATTACTAAGAATTCATAATGCCCATACTTCGACCTGAATGCTGTCTTGGGAATATTCTCCTTCCGAACCCTCACTTGATGATACCCTGATTGAAGATCTATCTTGGAGAAAACTCTAGCTCTGCTCAACTGATCAAACAAGTCATCGATCCTGGGTAGGGGTACTTGTTTTTTACTGTTGCCGCGTTGAGCTTCCTGTAGTCAATGCATATCCTAGATGACCCATCCTTCTTTCCCACAAGTACCACTGGTGCTGCCCATGGCGATACACTGGCTTGAATGAACCTCTTCTCCTTCAGTTCTTCTATGTGCTGATATACCTTGGCCTGCTCTGAATCTGCCATTCTGGAAACTCGATCTGATATCGATTTAGTCCCGGTTGCCAATTCTATACTGAACTCAATATCTCTAACCGGGGGTAGACCTGGAAGTTCTTCGGGAAACACATCTAGGAATTCTTCAACTACCTTGGAAACTTCAACTCCTTCCATTGCCGCTGTTATTCCTTCTTCCCGTTGAGTTGCCACTGATCTGACTAGGGTGAACCGCTTCATGCCTGGAATATCAAAAGATACACTCCCTCTACGACAATCTATTGTCGCATAACTGTCTTTCTGCCAGTCCATGCCTAAGATAACGTCAAAATTTCCAACAGGAAATTCTATCAACCTGGCGGGTAAGGAATGCCCGCAAACTACAATACTACATGCTAGGATAACTCTACTAACTCCTACGAGCCTATTACCAGTGAGTATATTCAACCTCCCTGGCAATGCCTCGAACTCTATTCCTAGTCGTGTCGCAAATTGTACAGATATAAATGAGTGGGATGCTCCCGAATCAAACAATGCTACTGCGGGATATGAGACGACGAGAATGTTACCTGCCACAACATCTCCTGATGCCAATGCCTCTTCCAAGGATAGATTGAATGCCTGCCCTCGACCTCCTTGTTGGTTCCCATGCTACGACCTAGCCTGGTGTTGCTACTGGCCCCTGTCTTGGTGATGCTGGGGTGATCTATATTATTGCTGCTGCATCGACGGTCCCTGCTGCCGAAACATCTGAGCCTGCATCATGAACAGACGTTGTGCCAATGGCCTCACTGCTACCGCTGGTCCTCGATACTATCCTGCCCCTGGTGCCGGCAGAGCAGGAAATTGTTGTACTGGTCCTTCTGACCTCGAATTCATATGACAGGTGGAAACCCGATGATCTGGACTTCCACAAATCAAATACTGCCCGTTCAATGTCCGACACACATCTCTAGTGTGCCCTACCTTCCCACAATAAGTACAGCCCGCTGGGGGTTGCTGGTTCTTCCTCTGTTGTTGTTGCTGCTGCCTTGGTGGTGGTGCTGGCCCTCGCATTGCCGCATCGTGAATGCGAACGCCAGAGGACGGCGCTGTTGTTCGGGGCGTTACTCCCCCTTCTCCTTCAATCTGATTGTGAGATCTCTTCTGACCTCCTGTCTTTGTTGTGATCCTCTGAATGGTGATCTCATGCCTTTGGGTTGCCGTCAACACTTCATCGAAAGTCTGGTAATTGTGCCCCTCTATCAATTGTAAGAGTTCAAGATGAAACCCTTGCTGGAACCTCATAGCCCCTGGCTCTTTGTTGCTACCATCTCTGGGGCGAACCTACTCAATCTGCAGGACTCTGCTGCATAAGCGTCTACTGTCTTGCCGGCCTGCTTGAGGTTGATAAACTTCTGCTGTAGCTCAAACTGCATCACAACTCCATAGTACTTCGCCTTGAATCTTGCAGTAAAATTGTCCCAAGCAACAGGACGTCTGATGCTCACTTCTTCTGATTCCCACCAATCACGTGCGAGATCCTGAAGTAACAACTTTACTTGATCCACACGTTCTTCCGCCGGCACCTTAGCCGCTGTCAGAATAGCCTCGATGTCCTTAAGCCATGCATCTGCTGAAATGGAATCTTTCGTACCCTCGAAACGATGGGGGTTGTACTTGTAAAATCTGGTTGATGCTCCTGAATCAGTCCTCGCCCCTCTTTCCAGAGCCGTCTGCAATCCTTGGTTGAGCAACACATTCTGCTCTTGCAACTGAACATACATGCGTTGCTGGGCCAACATCTGGTATTGCTGGGTAGCCATCATCCCTCTCATGATCTCCAGAAGGGCTGGTGTGTCTACTTCCACAGGGGTAGATGGAACTGTTGGTGGTGTTGGAACCACCAGATACTGTGGTCCAACTGTTGGTTCCACTATCACTTCTTCTTAGATAGTCTTTTGAGGTAGTATTGGCCCTTGTTGCTGACCAACATGGTCAAGTTGTCCGTGTTGCCCTTGTTGTCGTTGTCCAGTCCTGGCAGATGCGGACGGCGTACCCCTAAGAAAAGGGACAAAAGAACAATCAAACGATCGGACAGGAAGATCAATGAAGTCAAAGGATTTCGGAATGTCAAGCTAGAGTCGAGCGTAACGAATCAGGAGATCAAGGGGAAACATGTGTGATTGAGACACCCTATAAATTGAAAACACCCCACAAGTCTAAAATCAGACCTGTATGGGCCCCCACTAAAACCTTGTCATGCCCCAGAACCAGAATACCAGAGAGCGGGGGAATGACTTAGACAGCTACGTATTACGGGTAGATGAATACCGTATAATACGATCAATGCTGTCGAAAGGACGAGGGGGTGCATACTATATGAAAGTCTTACTAGGGTTACTCAACATCTATTGTCTCAATCATTCAAACAAGAAACAGTAAATAGAGAACATGTAAGATAAAACAGTAAGGCATCCCAAATGCTTAGTCAAAATGTTCTTGACATCTGGCGTCATAAAACATAGCCAGGTGATGTAGCAAAGTATACACAATTGTTATCAGCCGCAGTGTGACTTAGTTACAATTATGTAAAAGTAAACACAAGACAATCCGACTAACATGTCGGTGCCAAACGGCAAAGTATAAAGTAAGTAACAAAACGAGCGGGGAAGTAAGGGACCCACTCGTGTCCTCCTGCGATCATTCCTTTAGTATTGACCATCTTGGAGGTGGAAGTAAGCTGAGTCCTCGGAAACCGGCTCTAAATCTGGCAATGCAAAACCAGAGAGGTTAGACCTCTAATAGCAAGTACCACAAGGGATCACGATATGAGGAATTAGAACCCGTAATAAGAAAATATGATAAATAGATCTCTTCTTGCTACTGGGATTCACATAACATCATGACACTTCGAACCAACTTCCCAACCAAACAAGGACAGAAGTTGGCCCGTCATGTCCTGACATTCTGATCATCTCAGTTAGTTAATAGAGTAGGCACAGTATACAAACAAATCAATTTAAATGGCCATTCAACTACTACGGCTGGCTACTGTAAGTCCTAAGTTACCCTGGAAATATGCAATAAGGATTCCTCAATTCTTACTATGTACAAGCAAGGCTAGTTTACCCAATCAATCAATTACGCCAATCATGAATTTAGACGAGTCCCAGCGGGACGCCCGTCATTAATATACAATAAATAATATAAGTAGATACCACTCCCTGCCCGTGTGGCAGATTTGCAGTATCTGTGGGAACCAGCCGGCATGTAGGGCACTAATAGTCCCAAAGATTGCTGCCATGTAAGAACTCGAGAATCCATTTTCTCCATGCAATCATTATTTTATTTAACTTAGTAGCCTCTATGTTAAGTGAAATCCCATGCCGTGGATCATGGTCCTTCAGAATGAGTACTTTCGTACAAGGTACGCGATGCATAACTCTACAACGATGCCCGTGCGGTTAGGTTGTAGGTCTTACATAGCGTAATACAACAGTCAAACCTAGCCACGGAATTGTAATGCCTGTGGTTCGTATTACGTGTCTTGGTATTCGTGGATGTATTTTGACTTGTATTGTATGTCTCCTGGCTTGGTTCGGCTTGGGTTGTTTATTGGTTCATCATGAACCAAGAGGAGAACCCTTACCTACTACCACCATTATCCTTTATTAACCCATTCCCTCTTTCTCTCTCTTTATTACTCTTCTTCTTCTCCACCATTACTTCTTCAACCACCAGGAAGAGAGGGAGAGAGAGCCTAGGCAAGTGCAACTTGCTTCATGATGGATCTCAAGTTTTATTGTTCCATTCTCTTCCTTACTTGATTCTAAGCCTTTTTAGAACTTGGCATTTTTGGATTTGATTGATGGATTCTTGTAGATCTAAGTTTATAACTTTTTCATTTTTCTTGGTTTTGATATCTAAAACTTGGTTATTTTTGAAAACTAATGGTTCTATGTTGTAGAGAATTCAATTTCATGCAGTTTTGGCTTTTGTTTCGCTTAATTTCGACTTCGGATGAGGAAGTTATGGCCATGGCAAGTTTTCGAAACTTTCATGGCTGAACTTGCTGTTTGGGGACGATGACCCCCATGCGCCTGGGAGGCCATGCGCCGGGAGGCCATGCGCTGTGAAGTCCCGACAACGCATCCCTTAACTCCGAGCGTGTCATGCGCGTAGGTTCCTTACGCGCATGTACTGAAGACGCAACGTGAGTTTCCCATGCGTCGATTTGTGCAGGAATCCCATGCGCCAATTTGTGCAGGAATCCCATGCGCCGATTTGTGCAGAAATCCCATGTGCCGATTTGTACAGGAATCCTATGCGCCGATTTGTGCAGGAATCCCATGCGCCGATTGTGCAGGAATCTCATGCGCCGGAATTGCTCTATTTCACTGTTTTTGCATGTTTAAGTTGTTTTGTAGCTAGAATCTTGAAAAACTCAAAACATGAAAGTTGTAGATCTTTTCCTTGGCTTTAAGAATATATCACTAGTTATTTTATACAAGTTTCTCTCATTCATGATAAGGTAAGAATAGAACATGATAGTGGCCCGCTGTGGCACACTCTGGATAAGTAAACTCACGTGATATATCTCGGCATGTTGTTATGACAGCTAGCCTAACATGACAAGTATGAAAGACCTGGACACCGTGGGCGATTGTGTTTATACAAATAAACTGGTACTGTCTTGCATTATGTTTAGGATCGGGATCCCTGAGTACCACGGTCAGGGGTACCGACTGAAATTGACTAAGGCTAATTAACTAAAATAATTCAGTAGACATGAAGAGATTCCCAGCTACAGGCAATCCCGTTATCTAGACGCATTAAGTGGACTTGTAGCCTACCGACGAGTAGGGCACATTTCCAGCACACAGTCACGTGTTGCATTCTTCATAAACGGACATTCGACCTGGATAACCGGATGGTCTGCAGGGCTTGTGGCTGTTGGGATAGTCTCATTGCATCTTGCTAGTAACTAGACCTGTGATAACCCAAGTTAGTTAAAGTATCAAGCCGCACTCTTTGCTTGGCCGTGATTGATTGGATGGAGTTTATTCCAGCTTAGTCTTATCCTGATCCTGTGCAAGATTGTGACATGACATGATTATTGATGCTTGTCTTAACAATAACGATCGGGGGACCAGTTCTGTTTAGGCGAAGGGTTACAACCCCGGTCCTTGTTTGGTTTAAGGGTTGTAACCTGGCTCCCGGAGCAGTTCTGTGTCTTCTCTTTGTTTATTGTCTTGTTGCAACCCCTGTCATGTTCGCCATGTTTTACCTTACCTTAATACCATGATTATTTATATCGGCCTTAGAAATAAAGATCAGGGGTCCAGTTTTGTTCAGGCGAAGGGTTACAACCCCGGTCCTTGTTTGGTTTAAGGGTTGTAACCTGGCTCCCAGAGCAGTTCTGTGTCCTCTCTTCGATTATTGTCTTTACTGTACCAATAGTATTTGAGATGGGTTTCTATTCAGGTGAAGGGCTGCAACTCCGGTCCTTTTTTGGTTTAAGGGTTGTGACCTGGCTACTTGAATGGTTTCCTCGTACTCGGTTTGTTGTTATCTCTATTATTATCAGTTCTTTATTTATTATCTTTAATATTCTATTGTGATATGCCAGTTTTAGTTCCTAAGTGAAGCCTTCTTTGTGGCACTTGCTCTTTCTGGGGTCTGACCCAGCTGGTTTTGTGTGGCCAGATATCGGAGCAGCACCAGAGGATCCACCTGTCTTCCAGCCAGATGGTGACCACCAGGCGTAACCCTGGCAAAGAGTGGGTTTCTTTTTGTCCTCCCACTTATTTGTAAAAATTATTCTTTTGAGGTATTTAGCCGGCGAGCACGTGTTAGCTCGTATTGCACCTTATTTATTGTCTGCCTACAGGCTGTAACATGATTGGCAAATCCTAGGATTGATCTTGTATGACTGAAACTCTTGCTAGTCTTGACATTCTGTACGACTAGCTTCATGATCATCCAATATGTAATGTATGGGATGCCTTGCTATTATATATTTGGTGCTCTAACATCTTGTAACTATTATTGCTTGCTTGAGATTGAGACAATAGGCTTGTTCATGACCATAGGAGACTGTTGGCTTGTAGTTAAACCCTCATGTATCTAGACAGCCGTGACCGTATAGCGAGGTGGGTTGCACTTCAACATACGTAGCTGGCTATATACGCCCCTGCTCTCCAGTATTCTGGTTCTGGGGCGTTACAGGAATAATCATGCCTTGACCATAAAGTACACATGCTGCTTTTGTAAAAAAAATTAATTGAAGACTGCACGTGCCTATATGCCAATATTCGGGATCGGCCAATCGATTGTAATAGTTCATAGTTAATATGAACGTGTCTCATTCAATTCAATAAGACGACTAGCCAGTCTCTTAGTTCCAACTAGGAACGCATGATCAATTATTAGTTAAGATAACAATCAATGTCAATCAATGTCAAATTTGGGACAAGAAACAGCTAAAAGGCAATATGGGCGGCGGCAGATGGATACCCATCTATGCGGCCGGACAAGTCAGGCTCCATCTATGCGGCCTGGGAAACCGAGTCCCCTGCGGCTCAGAAATTGGGTCTCATGCGGCCAGAAAATCAAATCTCATGTGGCTCACAAAACCATGTCTCATGCGGCTGAGAAAATATGTGCTCATGCGGCCGGATAATACTCAACTCATGCGGTTCGAAAAGAATGAGAGCATGCGGCTGAGAAAAAGTGAAGTTTATACGACTACAAAAAGTGACGTTCATACGGCCAGAAAGATCAGGTTTATGCGGCTCAATGCCATACGGCCAGGGAAGGTCGGGTTTATGCGGCTAGGTGATCTGGGCCTTATGCGGCTCAGATCCATCTCATGCGGCGGAGGTTGAACTGGACCTTATGCGGCTCAGATCCATCTCAGCCATGTGGCAAGGAAAAGACAGGACTCATACGGCTGGGAAGATCAAGTCTCATGCGGTTGAGAGTAACGAGCCTTATGCGGCTCAGGAACACGAGCTTATGCGGCCAAGTTAACCCTGGCCCGGCGGCTGAGGGTAACATGCGGCCAGGAGACTTGCCGCATGAAAGAGTCATGCGGTCAAGCACTGGTCTTCTTCTTCACTTCCGAGAACAGAACCATGGAAGCCATCGCTTCCAAGCTCTCTAAATCCTTCATTCCAAGCCCAAATCTGGACTTCTATAGGTTAAAATGGGGTAGAACGGAATCCTCTACAACATGGAATTATCAAAACTTGAAAATAACAAAGTTAGCTAGATCAAAACCCAAAAATCCGAAAATACAACAAGTTTAGATCTACACAAAATGAGCCATGGAAATTAAAAATGCTAAGTACTAAAGTATCTAAGAATCTTGTGAGGAAGACAATGGAACAACGAAAGTGGTGATCCATCAAGAAGCAAGTTGTACTTGCCTAGCTCTCCAGGTTGGTGGGAGAGTAATGGAGGTTGAAGAAGAAGTAAATGAGAGTAATGAAGAGAGAGAAAAGTAAAGTAGTATTAATATCAAGCCCAAGTAAATCTCCACCCTCCATTCCCTCCTACAAGATCTAGGCCATCCATTCCTTACCATGATGAACCAAGCTAAACCAAATTGGTCTAATGAACCGACTAAACCAAGAGTTAAAACAAAAAGCAGAAAATAAAATACAGGAACATTAATAAGCGCAAAATTAAAGGAATTTAAATATAGAACAATATATGATAAATATTAAACAAATACATTCAAGCAGTACATGTATTAAAATACGTATTCTGGGAACGGGGAGTGACAGTAAGCAACATATTGAGTACTGCATATCATTACACACACTTGCTCTTGTTACAGAGAAACTAAAAAAGAAATCTGTCTTGTGCTGGGATACAGGAAAAAAACTGTTTCAAATGAACCAAAGAAACATATTTCAATAGTTACTCGCTTATCTGACTATCCACTAGCAATCTCTAACTGTTACAGAGAAACATATTGAGTACTGCATATCATTACACACACTTTCATGTTTACTCGCTTATCTGACTATCCATTAGCAATCTCTAACTTCATAAACAAATCAAAGGGAGTTATCAATTACTCTATAACAGTGTCAGCACCATATTCTTTCCTTTATTGCAGCATTTCAGTCGACATGTGTTTTGCTTTATCAATATCAAATTTCCTCGCTTTCAGGAATCTGGAAGAAAAAAATAACACACATAAATCATAAAAAAAAGTATCAAGAAGACTTCTAAGACTACTATAACAAGAAAATTGATCTAACTACAGAAAAAAGAATATGAATTTATTCATTACAACTATACTGTATATAAGCTAATAGCAAGCAACAACTAAGAGAAAAGAATAGGAGAAGAAACCAAAAAAGAAACTGAAACAAATTACTTGGATCATTCATGTGTAAGAATTACTTGGGGATTCGGATGAGCCGTAGGCTGATGTGGGCTGAGTAGAGCGACGATATGACCTCCTCCTCGAGGTACATCTTCAGCTCGGACAAACAATTGCTACAATCAAATGGTAACAAATCAATTATTTGTTAAGTTATATGAGAGTAGGTTTTAGTAAGATGAGTTGGGACAAATAATTGCTATATCTACAAAATGAGAAAGAAATGCAAACTCACCATTCGCCATCGATTCAGAAGAGGATGAGCAAGGAGAAGAGCACGTAGATAAGCCAGCAAGCGTAGGCGATGAGGCCCCTGTGCTCGTCCCCTCCCACCGCGATCTCGACCAGCAGCCTCGTACAGACCCTCGTCGACCACAGGACGAACACCGCCGCCAGCCCAAAGATCGCCAGCCCCCCTCGGGGGAGAAACAGCGACAGCGCCGAAAGAAGGACGAGCGGAAGCATGCAGTAGCCCACCGGGATGAAGCAGCGGTACAGATCGAGGTGGCATCCGGCGAGCATGTTGAAGATGAGGTAGATGAAGAGGGAGCAGACGGTGACCCAGTCAAGGATGATGCCGAAGTGGAGCTTCCCGGCGAGCAGCTGGAAGAGGCCGAAGGCCGCGAAGAGGAGGAAGGGGCCGGAGAGGTCGGAGTGGAGGCTGGGGTTTTGTCGGAAGGGGTTGAGGATGGAGGTGGTCTTGCTCCATATCTGGCGGGTGTTGATGCCGAGCTCCTCAAGGAGCGGCGGCTCGTCATCGAAGAAGGCGGCGTCGGAGGAGTTGATGTTGGGGGAGGTAAAGAAGGAGGAGGAGGAGGAGGAGGAGGAGGAGGAGGAGAAAGCGGGTTCGGATCTGGATTCGCCGATGTTAAAGGACATGAAGGGGAGGTTAGGGTTGGGGCTGAAGGAGGGGTGGGGTTGCGGCAGTGGTGGGGAACGGCGGGGATGGAGCTGGAGCCGCCAGCGGTGGAGGAGAATATCACCGGAGGGACGTTAAACCTAACCCTAGTTCTGAGCATGGGAGCGGAGGAAGAGGAAGAGGAGGAGGAGAGGGGAAATGAAAGGAGAAGAAGGTATTTCGAACGCCTAATATTAATAAGTTTGTAAAATATTACAAGTTTGCCACCGCTCTAAAATATTAATAACGCTTTGTTTTATAAACGTTATAAATAGTCCAGAATTGGCCCAAACCGTCATAGGAAAAAGGTATTTTGAACTTTGATAACGGTTAGGTATCAGGCGTCATCAATACGTCTTATCGAGCGTTATTAATAGGCCTTTTTGTTGTAGTACGTATTATGGAACAAAAAGTTATTTGCAACCAGATATACACTGGTGTGGCAGTAACTTTATGTGACATAATCACGAAGGTATATTATAAACACCCTAATTTTTTTGGAAATTTATTTGCTTATTTTTATATGATTTTTATTTATTAAATTATATTTTATTTTTAATTATGACTATAGATATACTTTTCCGTAGCTTTGATTTTTGGAGTACAAGAAATGCCAATATTTCGAAACATCCTTCAATAGTTTTGAAATAAACAAGTTTATCTTCATTTTTATACATATCTCCAACTTAAACTTATTTTCTTATATTCTTTTGACATCGCACAACTTTCGTGTCACCTTATGCCAATTTAACACCTACCGTAATTCTTGACCAAACTTTCAATTTTATTTTGGGACTCGACTTCGATCCAACCTAATCAACCCAATATATGATTTTGACTTATTTTGAGTCTACTACGCACATGCCAATGGTGTGCCGCACAATTGTGTTTTCATGTGCTAGTTATTTTCAAATGGCACATGAGACCCATTTATAACATTTTCGGTGTTCAAATCAATTCGAATAATTGTTTGGACCATAACCTAGTCAACCCAACTTAGGATTTCCAAAATCAACTAAAGACATATTTAATTAATTTTTTAGTATTTAATTGTCACTACTACATTCTAGAATAGGGGTAAGTTAGACATTAGTGAGTTATGATTATTTAGATATCTTTTAATTAATTAATTTGAGTTAGTGTCATGATTTGGTAAACCTGGGAACCACCTTAATTAGACGTTAAAGATGACCATAGTAGACTTAATTAGTGAGTTAAGACAATCTTTAAACCTATTTTTATTTAGTTAGTTAGTCTCTAATCTAACTAGAAAACCATTAGAACTTTTAGGCTAAAACACTAAGTTAAAAGAAGGCATTTTTCTTAAAACTTGTCATGACAACTTAGAAAGGGCTTCTTGGACTTTCCTCCCAAACCAAACCCTAACCAAAACCCTAATAGGTGGCCAGCCACACCTATTCCCCCTTGGCTATATATAGAATCACTTCTTCTTCCTCCTCTTGCCATTCAAACCCTAACCCTAATTTAGGAGTTCTTCTCCAAATTTCTCCTACACCCAAATTGTCTCCAAATTCCCTCAAATTAATTTCATTCTCTTCCCCTTGGAGAGGAGAAGGCTCTATTATCTAGCTTGGAAGGATTTGGACACTTGGAGCTTGAAGGGATTCTAGATCTAGGGATTTTGTATTGGGAATATATCTCCCAATTGGTATGAGTTTTCTAAACCTCTAATTTCCTTTAAATTAGTGTAAAGGCATTTATTAGGGACCTCATGCATTAGGGTTACCATTAGAGAGGAGTTTAGGCTCCCCTCTTCCTATTTGAGGGATTTCTCTTTTATATTTTGATTCAAATTAGGGAAAATTCGATAATAGGATTCTAGGGTTTATGAAATTGGTTAATTAGGTCAAACTAATGATTTAGGACATGTAGGTGAGCTTGGGGGTCAAATTTGAATCCATTTGGAGTGTGTATCATGGACGTGTCACCACGTGTTGGATACGCACGTCAAGTGTTTGACAAAATGGCCAAAAGAGCACCTCATTGCTCTAACCTCAGTTTTGATCCATGTATTATGTGTACATTGCTATAGATTAGCATTGGTTGGTGTATCTAACAATTAGGAATGTTTTGAGGATAGTTTCATTGATTTAGGGGCTTGGTATATAGTATATTGTTATATTCATAATGAGGGTTGTGTATTATGATAGTGTGTGGGCTATTACAGTCACTTGGAGGACTGTTATATAGGTTGTCATCATATATTTTAAGTTCAATCCTAGTACATTCATTTCAGTCCACTACATTCTCTTGTTCAGTCCACATATGGACATGTGTTAAGTTCTATTTGTTCATAGCCCAGTCTTTGCTTAAGGATCTGTCCATATTTCATTTTAAGTTCAATTAGAAATGATCATTTCCTTTTTCATTCAGTTCCTTGTTCTATAATGTTCAGTCCTTAATTATATTTGTCCAGCCAATCTTTTATGTGTAGATTTCAAAATACAGTCTTTAGTTATTATGTGGTTCATTTCCCTTACTCTTACTAACATGTAGCAATTTTACATTGCTAACTGTTCAGTCTGCCTCATTTTGTATCAGTTCATTTTTAATGTTCAGCCATATAACAGGTAGGAAGGCTTAATGTTCAGTCTCCTACTACATTGCATTGTGCTCCAGTCCTTATGGGACTTGTATCAGAAGTACATCAGTTCAGTCTTTGAACTCGAAGTCAGCCCCATCGTTATTTATGTTTTTTGTCCCATATTTTAAGCATCCATCCATACCTTATTGTTCTAGTCACTCTTAGTATCAGTCATGAGATGAAATGGAGATGTGGGTGTTGGAACGAATCGTAAACCGCAATACTCTAGAGGGGGTGAATAGAGTAGGCAGCGGAACTTAGCTAATTAAAAAGTTAGCAACAAGATCACAGAGAATTTACATATCACAAGTAAATAAATATAAAGGCAGAGATCAGAAAGCAAATGCAAAGACGGCGATGTATACTGGTTTCCCTATTGTGAGGACTATTCCAGTCGAAAGAACTCTAGCTTCCAGTTAAATCCACTATTGGAAAATACCGCAAGTTTTTATACGAAGTTCTTGCAACTTCTATAATGCTAGCTTTGATACGAAGTACTCAACCAACTTCAATTGTGAAGTGTCTTTCTTTAATCAAGCCTCTGATTACAATCACTCTGAAGCTTCTAGACTGTACCGCACTTGCAAATCGACTCGAGGATTGTAACTGACTTGGGATTTGAAAAGCTTTAGAGCACTTTGGAAAACTTTTAAGATTAGAGAGAAGAGATGAGAAAGTGAATGAGTAAGTTAAAATAATTGAAATCCTTCTCTATTTATAGGTTTTCTAAAGGCAGAACTCTGACAGAATTCGGACATAATTCGGACAGAACTCTATGAGAGAATCTCGGCAAATAGCCGTTGCATCCGTAATTGCAGGAAGACCAAGTTCAAAATCCAACGTACACTAGACGAATTTGGGCCGAACTCTGGCCGAATTCTTCTAGGGTTATTTTGATTTTTTGGTCATTTTAAAAACATATTTTGGTTTTGGCTTTTTGAAAAGTTTAAGCAGTTAGGAGCTTTTATAAAATGGGCTGTTTTTCAAAACATAGGATATTTTTGAAAATGTTTTTGGGGTAACATATTTGCCAGTACGACTCGATGTACAAAGTATTCCTAGACTCAATAAATATGAAAACTACATTGCATACAGACTCATACGACAAAATCGGCTTCAGTCTTGAACAGACAGGTAGTTGTTCTTTAGCAGTTGTCCAAATAGTCTAAGTAGCCCTTATATCGAGACAAAGTTTGATCAATTATTAAAATCAGGTTCGACCATGACCAATGGGCCAACAATCTCCCCAATTTTGATAATTGACAAACCTTGACCGATATAACATCTCGATCGTTTAAGATTTGAAAAGAATCAAAATATTGTACTATGTCCTGAAAAATCTTTATGTATCCTGCAAAATATGTTAGATCCTATTTCTTCCCATTATCATTTAGCAAAATAATTGCAAGTAGAGAAGCTCCCCGCAATTCATGCATAAGGAACAAACATTGAAGAAATACAAAAATATATAAGGATAAACATGTATTTCACAAGCAATTTATATGTTGAAGCATAAAAAGAATATAGTGCTATAACATGAAATGAGGAATAATGCTAAGCTGAAAATAGAAACATACTAAGAAAGTATAAAGATGTTCAGTACATCAACTCAGCAAATACAGTCTCAGTACAAATAAAAAGATAAGTACTAAATGATATCTTGGAATGTCGGAGCATTTTCAAGTAAACATAAACAAAAATAAAAGTCTAACTAAATGACATCTAGACAAAATACATCACGTCTAGATCACATATCCTCAGAGTCAACATCATCATCTGCGCCGATAGTGCCACCATATCCGGATGGACCAGCTCCAGAAGGGTATGAAGTAGCACCAGAACCACGGTACCAATCATATACGTTACCAGGCTGAAAGAAAGAATGTACCGCCTCATCCTCATAGCGGTATCCTGAAACAGCTGGATCTCTGGGAAGAGAACTGACAGAACGTCCAGTCTAAGCGAATTAGAGGTCGACAAAAGAATTGGTGAGAGCCTAAAATCGACTAGCATCACGGAACTCGTGCTCCCTAGATGTGTTAGTGATAAACGCTCGCAAATCTAAGAGATACTGATGGACACCCTCAAATGACATAGGGTAATCCTGAGAAGGTGGAGCAGGAGCAATAGGAGGAGCATGAGGGACGGCTGTGCTGCGATGTGATAGCTGAAGATGCTTGGGCTCGGACTCAAGAGCACAAGTAGATAAATCTATATCGAAATGCTGGAAAATGAGGGGGATAATTATTGCTTAAGCAAGGTTGCGATTCCTTTTGCGCCAACGACCCATCATTTGAATAATAGTTTTGGGGACAAAAAATTGAATACCCTTAAGAATATGATAAATGACAGATAGTTCAAGGGTGGTAACATCATCTTTTGAGGTGGATTTGGGTAAGATAGTGGAGTAGATGATGCGATGCAACTCATAGTTGAATAAGTTCAAGTTAGCAGCCTTGAACTTACCAGAACGAATGTGGACAGGAGAATATAGTTCGTTCTTGAAACTACTTAGAGTCGTGCCTGCGGGAAAATTAAATTCAGTGATATCATCAAGCGGGATGCCATCGTTAGGGATACCAAGGATTTCCGCTAAAAGGACATCATTGAACTCGATATTAATTCCATCGACACGAGTTCTAACAGCAAAAGTATCCAATGTGAAGTTGCAATAAAAAAGTCTAATAGCATTAGTGGCGATAGAGAATTGTTTGGTGACAAAATGATGTAACCCTAATGCTTAAAAAAATGGGCGGTGGCCAGAAAATATAGTACATTTAATTGGGGCTCTATTGCATATGTTACACATCAAGAAATTCGCATACCATAGTAAGGATTGATCATGAGTTTCAAAGTAGAACTCATTATATGCGCCGTCGACCGATTGGACCGAGGAAAAGAGTGAATCCACGGAAGGATTTGAAGATGAAGCTTCTTCACTACCCGTGGTCTTCTTTCTCTTGGATGGATTGAAATGAAAAGGCATTGTGTCCAAAAAGATGAAATACTAAGAACTTAAAAGAGAGGGAAGGAGATGGTTATACCTTCCAAGATTAGAGTATGTGGTAAAGGATGAGAATCTCTGCACGAATCTAAAGTTTGGATGGAAATCTCCAAGTAGATTGGAAGAATTGACTTGGAGAAGTTCTAGGGGCTGAAGGGGGGCTCGGGCGGCTGCTACTGTGTTTGAGGAGTTTTGGAGAAGATGAGAAGAAGGGGGCCCTCGGATTTAACTTAAAACATATACCACCAACCTAAGTCTGGCCGAACACTGGCCGAATTCGGGCCGAGTTCGCCAGGGGTTCTGGTGAGGTAATTTTGTAAACAAAAATTTGCAGGCCACTTTCTTTTCATCAACTCTTTTCAATTATTTAATTCCAAGTTTAGTTATTTTAAAATTTAATTAATATAATTAATATTATTTTACAAATTAAATTTCATAACACAGCGACTGTTTCAGATTAGTTGTAGGGGTACTGTCCTGGTTAAAGGGAATTCATCGGGGAATAATTAAATATTGCTTCGCTTCGACCGTAGTCGTGGTGACAGACAGACCCTTTGTAGACTTGTCTCAAAAACAGTTTTTGAGTAATGAAAAATAATCGATAAAACAAAATTAGTTAATATTATTGATATCTAAAATTCCTAATTCTCGGCGTAAATAATTGAAACGATCTTTCGCTAATAGTTTTGTAAAGATATCAGCTAGTTGATTCTCAGTGTCTACATATACAAGGTTTATATCTCCATTTTGTTGATGATCTTTAAGAAAATGATGTCAAATCTCAATATACTTAGTACGAGAGTGACATACAGGATTCTTAGTCAAATTAATAGAACTAGTGTTGTCACAAAAATTAGGTATGTGTGTGTAAAGTAAACTAAAGTCTTCTAGGGTTTGCTTCATCCACAAAATTTGTGCACAACAATGTCCTGCGGCAATATACTCAGCCTCAGTTGCTGATAATGTGACATAATTTTGTTTCTTGCTAAACCAAGAGACTGGAGCCTTGAGTAGGAGATGACATGTGCCGCTGATACTTTTTCTATCCACTTTGCATCCAGCAAAATCAGCATCCGAGTAACCGGTTAGGTCAAAGAAAGTAGGTTTGGGATACCATAAGCCGACAGAAGAAGTGCCTTTAAGGTATCAGAAGATACGCTTAACTGTAGTGTCCCGTCCCGCTCAGTCAATCGGAGGAATCGAAATGTCGACGGCGTTCGGACTTAGCCTTACAATGGCGACTCGAAGACATCGCTCAGGTGGGATAGTTTCGGTGAACTTGCCTCATCTTAGCCTTCACATAATAAATCGCATGTTTTTAACTTGCACAAGTAGGCTTGATAATAAAAGAGACGAATCCACATAGCTAAGGGAATAATCTCAAGTCGAGTCGGGTTGAGTTAGAATATGGAAAGGTGCAACGGTCGGCTTAGAGTTGGTGCACGGCGTGCTTTGAAAATGACACTCGGTCCTTCGTCCCGCGGCTTGGGAGAAGGAAAGTTGATTTTTGACACAAAACTATGAACTTGCCTAAGTCATAGGCGTCACCTGCGTAAATGCTCGGTAAAGCATGCACGCTTCCACTGCGAAAGGCTTGGCATAGCCTTTGCTCGTCCCTCAGGTTAAGTTGTAGGCTTGAGTAAGTTAGGCAAAGTTATGTTGGTCGACCTAAGTCATTCTAAGTGATGTCTCACTCTTTCTACGATTGTCAAGTTAAATAGTCCCACGATCCCAAGGCCCGTCATATGAGGTATGACTTGGGCGATATCGTTGCGTAGAACACGAGTTGGTTTAAGGCACGAGCCACAGTTGGTTCAGTGGAAGGTTAGCCACGGTCTGTCGATACGTAAGAAACATGTTATGTTCAAGTTAAGTTGGAAGGCTATGCAGTAGCCGTTCCCTGAGTTTAAAGAATGTTAAGTCTAAGCGATGGCTAGTCGCCGAGAGAAAATATGTTGGGACTGTAGGTCAGTCGCCGAGGCAACCATGGTTTAGGCTCTGCATAAGAAATATGAAAAGTGAAAGAAGTAAAACAAAGGAACTACGTGATGATGATGAGACCATGCAATTACGTTAAGTCTAGAAGTTAGCGTAGGCGCATAGTCATGGACAACTTGTCGACAAGGGCAATGTTTCTTCGAGCGGCACCCCGGGGCCACGGGACCGACTCGACCTAGAAAGAAATACGGTATAGCCGAGCTGGGTAATAGACAACCGGTAGTTCGGGGACTTGCATCGGGGGTCGCTACCTGCGGTGCAAGGATCCCGTTTGTCAGGCTATGTCCACGATGGCTAGTTAATGCCAGTGGCCGTTCATATAGATGTGTCAGTACGGGCGGCAATCCGCGTGTGTGCCTTTGGATTGAGTTGAGTTGAATATGTATGCAGTTATAAGACACAATGTCTGGGCCTAATATTTGGCTACAACGAAGGTGGCATGCTTCGGCACGGGATGTAGCATCGTGCGTTAAGTCGTTGGCATAGAGTTGCATTAGTAAGACTTAGGCTGTTGCGAGTTAAGTTGAGAAGGGCCGTGGGGCAAGTTGGGTGAAGTTACGTTGAGTTGCTGGATACGACCCCATCATACGAGGCATAGTCGCGTTATCACAACCAAAGTATAGGCAAGGCTAAGTGAGGAGGCACTGCCTCAGAGATATTGAAGCACAAATCGAGTTCATGGCACGACCGAGTCGTTACGTCACAGAATATGGCACGAAAGACAAGTATGGGTCGGTGTGTTGACATTGCAAGCACGAAAAGGTCTTGAGGCAAAGATAAGGAAGTTATCGGTGCGATAGCACGGTCACACAGAAATGGAGTCTATCGTATAGTTACGTCTCTGATTATGGTCGTAAGGCAAGCATGACTTGATAGGTTAACGTTATTGAGTGGACGTTGTTGTGCAAGTACGGGATGGTCCTCATGATGGAACTGGGGATTCCCAGGACCCTTACTTTGGTGTGCGTATTGATCGATAGAAAGTTAAACAGATTTAATACGTGTTCTAACCCTACATAGACAGAAACTAGGGTTCACGAATTATACCTGCAGCGGAAAGAAGACAAGTAATTTCTGGCAATCTCGAGCGGACGACCCCAAGATCTTTTGTACGTATTCCTTCCTCGAGTTGGACGTCGTGTGGGCGACGATCTTCCAACCTTTTTTTCTCCTTGGCAGCCCTCTCTTTCTCTCCGTATGTGAATCACGAAATTAGAGAAAGTATTTAATTTCTGATCAGTAATCTGGCGGCCAGAGATTAGAGGATATATATAGGCTACGACAGGGACCAAGAGGAGAAATTAGGGTTAGGCCTCCTAACGAATTTGGATATCCCGTGTTCAGCCCGAACACACAATCCAGGCCCATTAACAATAGCTCGGTCCACTAATGAGCTATTGTTGCACTACCTCCCTAATTCCAAATTATATTTGTGGGCTCCTTTTATTATATGCTCGTTTGGCTCTCCATGTTAAGATATCGTATGTCCGTCGATCAAATTAAGTTACTGACAACTATATTGATTCGACATCTTTTATCCTTAAGTAGTACCGCTCAACTTTATTTGTCATGTCGGATATAATCCACCTATAGGGTTTACATGACAATTCTTTATGAGCTCCTTAAGGGGACATCATCAACCTGACGTATCGGGATATAGATTCCATTTATAATCAACAGCCCATCATACATACAATGTTATTACCCAATTCATAGAGGTTGTTGATCCATAATGAATCTCACTCTTTTATGAGTCAAAGTAATGTACACTGCATATATATGTCTGTTATTATATCCGGATTAAGAGCACTAGCATCCATAATAACAGAGGTGTTTGTTCTCTTATGTAGTCAGTACAAAGAGAACAACCTCAAGTGGTCCTCTTCAATACACATAAAGTGTACTGGTGTAAACCTATAGTCAAGATATACTAATACCAGATTACACTACAACATTTCCAATAGATTGTCCAAGTCCATCTAGGTTATGAACTATTTATATACTCCATAAGGAACTGATAATATGATCTTCTGTGTAACACCACACACCATATTATCTACAATATAGAATATCAGACATTTGCATTAACACTTGTAACAAATACAATATGCAAATATTTGCCCATATGATTCTCATTCAAAATTTAAAAAAATAAGATTACTACAAAAGTGATGCTTTTAGTATATAACCCTAACACCTCAGACACAAGTATGCCAAGGCGTCTGTCATAAAACTGATCCAAAGACAAGACTAGAAAGACAATTGATAAGAATGGACTATGTTGCACAAAGTAAATCAAACGTGTTGGTTTTGTATGGGTGGGCGAGGAGCTCATTCCACCAGTACAGTTAACTACTGACACCCACATAGTTTTCATGTGCAGGCACAGGTAGAAGCTCGTGGTGTGGGGCTCGCTTGGATGCATCGAGGTACGAAGTTCCTTGGCGATTCGAAGCGTGCGGTCGCATGGATTCAGGACTTATACGGGACATAATGTATGGACGGCGCCTTCCGAAGCATCCGCTGGCTCAAGACTCGAATTGAGAGATGAGAGAGAGCTGAGGGACTTGTAATGTGAGATGAGTGAGCTTGAGTGATTGTAATCTTGGCCTTGCGCCCTATTGTAATCTTTGTTTCAATATCAATAAAGAGCTTCTTTTGAGTAACTTGTGTTTTGTTTTAAATTTCTGCTGCTATTATTCAATGTCTCTGCTTGGGACTTCTGTGCGACGAACTCGTCGCAGCCGCTGAAATCGGCCGTTATAGAACCCACCTTGTACGAGCACAATCTAGGCTCGTGCGGTATCATGCCTTAGCGAGGACGATCGCTCCTACGGGAGCGGGGCGTGACATTATCGCTCCTACGGGAGCGGAACGTGACATAATGGTATCAGAGCACGGCTTTACGTCCTTGGACTGTCGATTGAATTCTTTAACTCCGTTATTTCCGAAAAACTTTAAAGTGTTGCTTCCGCAAAGTTGATAACGTTGGTGCGCTCTCTCTCAAATGTCCCACGGGATGTCCATACAATAAGTCTATCTATTTTGCAAAACGTAGGAGAACAGTTTTTGACATGAAACAAAAAGATGGTTTGCGTAAGCACGGTTGGCTAAGTCGGGCTGGGCATATACTTGCGTCGACCTTAGAAAAGTCGAGTGCGAGAATTGAATTGTGTCGGATTAGAATGATTTGGACTCGATTGAGTAACGGGGGATGACTATCGATAGGGGTACTATCGAGCGACGATAATGTCGGTGCGATATAGATGAGCGTGCTTGGATTTTGAGGAATGGTTCAAACGGGATTCAAAGAAGTCAATTTTGATTCGAATGATAGTTTTGAGGATTTGTTGAATGACTTCATCCCTGAGTGGTGTATGCGATAGCCTCAGGGATGTCGATCGATCGATTGTGGATGCGGGTGTCGATGAGTCTATCAGCAAGCATCGCGTGTATGCAAAGCCGTAGATTGAGTATCGTTGAATAAGTTGTAGTCTTGAAGTTTGACGAGTTGAATCAGACGACCTAGAAATTAACGTGCACGGAACGTACACGAGATTGAAGATTGTGCGAGTTTGAAATGCAAAAAAAATGATTGAGTAGGTGAAATCAAATCGAGGAAAAATTAAGGTGTAGCGAACGGATGATTTGATAAAAGAAATCGATAAGTGGATCGTATAGAAAAAGTTAGCACGATGGGAAGATGGCGTACATGAAAAGTTAAAATTTGAAGTTACGCAATGACTTTAAGGATTGGATTGAATGCTGCTTGATGAGTTGAGTTAGCTAGGAATGATGCGAATTGAGAAAATATGTTGGTCGATGACTTAAGATAGAGGGATAAACGATACGCAAATTTGGGTTCGAGGAAATTGATGTTGTGAATGATTTGAGGGATAATGATCGAACTTGAATTTGAATGCCAAGGAGATTATCCAGTCGGACGATAGCATCATTCGTACGACTCGAAATTGGTTGCAAAGGAAGATCGTCAGGTTACGCATATCGTCGATGGCTTTGAGGCGTATCAAAGATCGATATGCAATAACTCGGGGGTACTCTGACTCGACGAATGGCGATCGTGCAAGTGTTATTGTTCGGTTGGATGTTATACCTAGGATTTTGATTGAGATGAATGTTGGATGAAAATGATTGTACCTTGATGGTTACACGGATAACCACAGCGTCGATATTCATGTCTTGTGCGAGCGCAACTCCAGCCTCGCACATGCGTCATGTCGGATTTGGGGTGATCGTTCCGCGTGAGCGCTGACTTGGTGATTTATGTCGCAGGAATGATCGAACTCGGAAAATCAAGACGCGGTAACTTTGATTGTCTCGACTTGTTGGCTTGATGCGAAGGTGAATACAAGGAATTGTAGGACTTGTGATTGACGAATGAATGAAACTTGAGGATTGAGTAGGTCTAATCCGTGCATCGAGAATGAACTAGTCTAGACACAAAATAAGAGTTATGTCCTGATGAGAATGATTATCTCGCGAGAGCGTGCATGGTGATTTATGCCCACCGTGGATAATCTGACTCGCGTGAGATCGGGGCGTGGCATATTGTTAAGTCAAATGACCTTGTGATCGATTACGTGAATTGGGATAAATGACTTGGGGAGTATAAAATGTAAATTATGGTTTAGCGATGAATCGTGTGTAACGCCCCAGTCCCAAAATACGTAGGACTAGGAACGTAGACATGCTAGCTGTATTCATACGAAGTATACTCCAATATATGAAAGCCTCGTATAAATACATAAGCTGTAAAATGCAGTAGAACCATAACTAATCTCATCCACACAGAATAAATGAATAAAAGATCATATAATGAGAATAAACTTGTCTTCATACAATATGTTGGCGAAGACAAATCTACTACCAACAAAATAAAGAAAAGTACATAGAAAATGAAATGAGTGGCGAGCGAAGCGAAGACGATCCAAACGCAATCATCCTCGAGAAATAGCAATGAACATGGCTAGAGCGAAAGCACCTGCGAAAGACAATAGCACACACCTGGCAAGACAACCAGGTCCTCAGAGGGACGTAACAAGACACATAATAGCATGCCATATAAACTGAATAAATATCGCTCAATAAATAAGTCAATCGAATTTATAACATGGTCCAATACGCACCTACTGAACGAGCGTACCATCCCCCCAACCAAACAAGGACAGGAGATGGTAAACTAATTCACGGCGACGTATCTTCCCATGCTAAGAATCCGATATGGTATCCGGACCCCAACAAGGTTCAATACCTTCTCATCGAAGTAGTAAGTCACACCTACAACCAAACAAGGACAAGATGTGACGAACTAATCCGCGACAAGTTATTGTTCCAAGTCACGGTCAGATACAAGTACCCAAACCAAAAGTACTCGTACCTAACGAATAGGGTAGCCTACCATTCTAAGTGAAATGTTGTTAAGAACAATCTTTCCAACGTATGGGCCCTGGCTGAATAGGATCGGCGTAGTGCCCCTTGGGCACCAGAGGCCCCAGCAGGAAGAGCATGACGTTCCGCAGAATCGTCAGTGGCCGTCAGTAATCTTGGGTCATCAACCCCGTATCTCCAGCGGAGAGTCCGGGTCACAAGGGATGTGCATCGAAGCCCATACGCTAAGAAATTATCCTCTCCACCCAATGCCTACTGTGTTGTATCCACAACACAAACCACTATAACCGCTAAGTCAAACTAGCATGCAACCTCTATTAGCGGTTATTTCTATCGCACGGCTTGTACGTACTGGTGGCCAGCCAATCACGCACTTTCGTGTTCTACATGCGACACACAACTTCGTGTTTACAACGTGTCAAGGCCAATGAATGCGACACACAAGGTGGTCCCTTAAATCTAGGTTTAATTTGTAAGAAAAATAATACACAGCAGGAAATATAAAAGAACAGTTATGCCATGTATCACAGTTTATAAAGAAAATAATAGACATGCATGAAATATGAGCTAAAATAATTAAACAGTAAATGGCAAGGTGTCTTGCCTGATAGGGCGCCTGGTGTGCTGCGATGATCAATGTGGCACGAACTGCGACTTTGGTGCAACAACTGTACAAGGGGACCTCTGTTGGTGACACGGACAGTTCCATTGGGTCCAGAAGGGTCAATTTAGTTGGGATTGACATAAGAAGGAAGGACAGGATTGGAGAAGGAATAGGAATAAGGGATTGAGTCACGGATGGAAAAATAAAGGAAATTGAGTAATAACTATATGATTTTTAGAAAAGTAATTATAATACAGAAATGGTTTTCTTTTATTAGTCTAGAAAAAAAATAATAATAATATTTTCATAAAATTTATAAATAATAATATTTAGCAAATAGATAGTTTTGCAAGTAGCCACAATAATAACCATAATGAAATTAGTGAGAATAATAATAATTATATTAAATCAGTAAAATAGCCCAGCTTCTTCCCCGATTATACATAGAAAACAAGATAATAGTAATAATAATAAAATTAAGAAAACTTTAGCGGTTGATCTTCTTAAAATACCTACAACAACAAAATACTATAACAATATTAATAATTTTAATAACAGAATAATAAAATAATAATAGAACTAATACTGTATTAGAAACCTGTACTGTAACTATAATGGAAATAATAATAATAATAATAGTTATAATGAAATAATAATAATAATAATAATAATAATAATAATAATAATAATAATAATAATAATAATAATAATAATAATAATAATAATAATAAT
Organism: Iris pallida; assembly: GCA_029216955.1. NCBI lineage: Eukaryota > Viridiplantae > Streptophyta > Magnoliopsida > Asparagales > Iridaceae > Iris > Iris pallida. The sequence continues at coordinate 14,595,529 of JANAVB010039212.1, read as the reverse complement.
AATAATAATAGCAACCACAACAATAGTACAGGTACTGTTGTTCTAAATGATCATTACCAAGTAAATAATTAGATAAATAAAATAAAATAAAATAATAATAATAATAATAATAATAACAATAAAAAATAATAAACAACAAAAAATAAACAACAAAAAAATAACAAAGAACAGAAATACTGTAGCTCTGCTGCTGCTCTTCTTTTTTTTTAAAAGAAAAGTAAAAAGAAAGGAAAGAGAGAGAGAGAGAAACGAGGGTGAGGGAGAGGGAAAGGGGGAGCGGGGATCGGAGCGGGCCGGAGGGTCTGGGAGTCGGCGGCGTGGGAGCTCGGCTCAGGCCGGCGGTCGGAGAAAGGAGCGGTGGGAGAGGGGAGACGAGGAAGCTAGGGCACGGCGGTGGAAAAGGGGACGAGCGGCGGTAGGCGGAGGAGAGGGATCGGCCGGCAGGGCTGGGTTTCGACGCTGGCGGCGGCAAGCTAGCGGCGGACGGCTGAAGAGGAGGGAAATCGAGGGCTGGGAAAGGGTTCGGTGGTCCGGCCAAGGCGAGGCGGAGGTCGGTTGGCGTTGACTCCAAGGAACGTCGGATCGTCCTGGTCTGGAAGAGAAGAGCGCCGGAAGGATCTCGATGGAGGCGTCTCGGCTGACGCGGCCGATCGCCGGTCGGTGCCGCAGTCCATTAGAGGTCGGCGAGCGCGGGTTTGGCGAGGTCGGGGGGAAAAGATGGCGGCTCTGGGGTTTCGACGGCGGACTGGCGTAGCTGGACACGCCGAGGTCGGTGGGGAGATCTGCACGGTCGACCTGCGGTGGACGGAAGGGGCTACGGCGGCGGTTCGTCGGTGACGAGGTAAGGAAATTTTGTTTATTCTTTTTTTTTTGGTTGTGGTGGTGGTGGCGATGAGGCTGCAGTGGTTCCACGGGTTGGGCAAAATTTGGGGGTTGGCAGTCGGTGGTTGCCAGCGGCCGGGGTGGCTGTGACGACGGTGACGGTGGTGGTGGTGGTTAATTGAGGTGGCAGTTTTGACGGAGATGGAGGTGGTGTGGCCGCGACGGAGACGAGTGTTGGTCTGTGGTGTCGGGAGGCTTGGGGTTGGTGCTGCCAGGTCTGGTGGTGGTCGGGGCGAGGCTGGCCGAAGCCAGGGGTTCGGTTGGAAGTCTGGGGTGGTGATGAAGGTGGCCGGGTTGTTGGTTGTGGTTGGGATCATGGTGGTTGTCGGGGTTATGTCGACGGGTGGTCGCTGGCTGTGGGATGGTTGCCGCGGAGATGACAGTGATTGGTGTGACGGTGGTGGTGTAATGTCGAGGAGAGGATGATGGTAGTCGTGGTCGAGAGGGGGGTAGTAGGTCTTAGGATTTGGGATTTGTATTGTGTCGGGTTTGTCGACACGAAAAAGATAAATGTATTTTGTAAAAAATTTGGAATAAGAACTGGACGATGGAACACGGACACGGGGCACGCACCATGGTTGGAGAATTAGTTGTGGAATAATTTGGTAGATGATAAAATAGTGGAGGAGTACCTGCCTATTTATAGGATGTGGGAATTCCCAATTTGGATAAAATTAGGAATAGTTTAAAACCCAGGTAGATAAATCATATATTTAATTTAAAACCAAATCCGAATACAAATCTAATTCCAAATACAATTCAAATTTTAAGTATCTAATTTAAATCAAATTAAATACTTTTAGTTTAAAATCAAATCAATTTAAATTATAGATAGTTTACTATTTAAATGTATCCATGGAATCAAATCAAAATTTAAACTGTCAAAATATTTCAAAAATATGTTTTCCAAAAATACTATGATAAATAAATTTCGAAAATAATAAATCCTTTTGAATAATAAATCTTTTTGAATAATAAAATATTAATATTAAATAATTTCGAAAATATATTATTATTTAAAATAAATAAATATTTATGAAATAAATATTTTTTGCACGAAAATTTTTATTATTAATAACTGCTAAAAACAATAGACTTTTTATGGCAAGAATAATAATTCTATATAATATTTTGAAGGTGTAAGAAATAAAAATAATTGTTTTTCTAAAATATGTACGCTCGCACATATTCGCACTCGTCGAGCAAACGAAAATTTCGCATACGATGTACAATACGACTACATGACATATAGTACAAAAATTTAAATCAGTACCAAAATTGATATAATAAAAATATAGTAAAAATTTAGGGGTTTTACATCCTACCCAACTTAAAAGAATTTCGTCCTCGAAATTAGGAATTAGTAGGGGGGTGAGAGGACACAAGGGGGTATCGATAAGGAAGCATAGTCAAATCAAGACAAGGGAACGACGTTTAATGAAAACTTGCATTAGCGTCGTGATTTTAATAAGGCGAAGATGCAAGAAGGAAACGTTTAAGATGACTCGCAATAAAGAATAGTATGGGTTCAAATAAAATAAAATAATTTAGAGACCTTAAAGTTACGGTCTCTTGAGAGTAGGTTGAGGGCACGATTAAAGAATGAATTAGATTCAGTTAAATTAAGCGATTAGAGGGTCTCGATAGGGCCAAGTAGTTTAGGATGAAGATATAGCAATATCGAGTGAGAATGGTCATAGCCGATTGGAAGGCTAGGGGAAGTTTGAGTATAATGCTTTCGTCCTTCTAAAATAGGTGAAAACGAAAGCAAGGAGTTGAAAGACGATGATATCGAATACGAATACGTGGTTCAAGGGCGACCGAATAAAGTTTCAAAGGAATTGTCAAGGCAGTCGTGGATGGAATTCTAAAGAATAGTTTAATTAAGTTCCATCCACGTAGAATAATAGATAAAAGCGAACCAAAGTGCACTTGGTTGATCAGACCATTATGCACCGGTTCTGATTAGACAATAGGCTAGTGAGCGCTCAATAGCATATGTCATGAACAAACTCGATAAAGAATAAGCTTGCAAAAACTAGGCTACATTAGCATCATTAGTCAAAATGGCAAATTCATAGGCACGAGAGATTAAGATTGAAATAAAGAACAAATATGAATAGTCTAAGAGTTATAGGAACCTAAGTCTTGTTTATTCCTATACCATCATTCTACGGTTTAATTGACCAAGGCTTGGTTGACCAAATGGGTTAACTTCATCTAGTCTCTATGGTATAGATAATACCATTTGTATTCCCTTAATGGTCAAGGGTGTGTGGGGTATTCTACCCAACTTAAAGAATTAAACTAAGGGTGTTTGGGACATCTAACTAGTAGGGTCAATCTCTAGCAAGTACGAAGGGAAGATAAGAATAGGGATGGAAGAAAGCAAGCAAGATGCAATTGATGAGTCAAACGGTAGATAAAATCAAGGAAAGAGGTCAAGTATGTGGATGAGATCCTAGACTTCTAATCCTATACGCAGGCTTGCTTGGTACGGTAAAGTATCCAAACAATTTATCTTGACCTGCATGGGCCACCACAAAAACATGTAACGCCCCAGTCCCAAAATATGTAGGACTAGGAACGTAGACATGCCAGCTGTATTCATACGAAGTATACTCCAATATATAGAAGCCTCGTATAAATACATAAGCTATAAAATGCAGTAGAACCATAACTAATCTCATCCACACAGAATAAATGAATAAAAGATCATATAATGAGAATAAAATTGTCTTCATACAATATGTTGGGCGGAGACAAATCCACTACCAACAAAATAAAGAAAAGTACATAGAAAATGAAATGAGTGGCGAGCGAAGCGAAGACGATCCAAACGCAATCATCCTCGAGAAATAGCAATGAACATGGCTAGAGCGAAAGCACCTGCGAAAGACAATAGCACACACCTGGCAAGACAACCAGGTCCTCAGAGGGACGTAACAAGACACATAATAGCATGCCATATAAACTGAATAAATATCGCTCAATAAATAAGTCAATCGAATTTATAACATGGTCCAATACGCACCTACTGAACGAGCGTACCATCCCCCCAACCAAACAAGGACAGGAGATGGTAAACTAATTCACGGCGACGTATCTTCCCATGCTAAGAATCCGATATGGTATCCGGACCCCAACAAGGTTCAATACCTTCTCATCGAAGTAGTAAGTCACACCTACAACCAAACAAGGACAAGATGTGACGAACTAATCCGCGACAAGTTATTGTTCCAAGTCACGGTCAGATACAAGTACCCAAACCAAAAGTACTCGTACCTAACGGATAGGGTAGCCTACCATTCTAAGTGAAATGTTGTTAAGAACAATCCTTCCTACGCATGGGCCCTGGCTGAATAGGATCGGCGTAGTATCCCTTGGGCACCAGAGGCCCCAGCAGGAAGAGCATGACGTTCCGCAGAATCGTCAGTGGCCGTCAGTAATCTTGGGTCATCAACCCCGTATCTCCAGCGGAGAGTCCGGGTCACAAGGGATGTGCATCGAAGCCCATACGCTAAGAAATTGTCCTCCCCACCCAATGCCTACTGTGTTGTATCCACAACACAAACCACTATAACCGCTAAGTCAAACTAGCATGCAACCTCTATTAGCGGTTATTCCTATCGCACGGCTTGTACGTACTGGTGGCCAGTCAATCACGCACTTCCGTGTTCTACATGCGACACACAACTTTGTGTTTACAACGTGTCAAGGCCAATGAATGCGACACACAAGGTGGTCCCTTAAATCTAGGTTTAATTTGTAAGAAAAATAATACACAGCAGGAAATATAAAAGAACAGTTATGCCATGTATCACAGTTTATAAAGAAAATAATAGACATGCATGAAATATGAGCTAAAATAATTAAACAGTAAATGGCAAGGTGTCTTGCCTGATAGGGCGCCTGGTGTGCTGCGATGATCAATGTGGCACGAACTGCAACTTTGGTGCAACAACTGTACAAGGGGACCTCTGTTGGTGACACGGACAGTTCCATTGGGTCCAGAAGGGTCAATTTAGTTGGGGTTGACCTAAGGAGGAAGGACAGGATTGGCAAAGGAATAGGAATAAGGGATTGAGTCACGGATGGAAAAATAAAGGAAATTGAGTAATAACTATATGATTTTTAGAAAAGTAATTATAATACAGAAATGGTTTTCTTTTATTAGTCTAGAAAAAAAAAATATTTTCATAAAATTTATAAATAATAATATTTAGCAAATAGATAGTTTTGCAAGTAGCCACAATAATAACCATAATGAAATTAGTGAGAATAATAATAATTATATTAAATCAGTAAAATAGCCCAGCTTCTTCCCCGATTATACATAGAAAACAAGATAATAGTAATAATAATAAAATTAAGAAAACTTTAGCGGTTGATCTTCTTAAAATACCTACAACAACAAAATACTATAACAATATTAATAATTTTAATAATAGAATAATAAAATAATAATAGAACTAATACTGCATTAGAAACCTGTACTGTAACTATAATGGAAATAATAATAATAATAATAATAGTTATAATAAAATAATAATAATGATAATAATAACAATAATAATAATAATAATAATAATAATAATAATAATAATAATAATAATAATAGCAACCACGACAATAGTACAGGTACTGTTGTTCTAAATGATCATTACCAAGTAAATAATTAGATAAATAAAATAAAATAAAATAAAAATAATAATAATAATAATAACAATAAAAAATAATAAAAACAAAAAATAAACAACAACAAAAATAACAAAGAACAGAAATACTGCAGCTCTGCTGCTGCTCTTCTTTTTTTTTAAAAGAAAAGTAAAAAGAAAGGAAAGAGAGAGAGAGAAACGAGGGTGAGAGAGAGGGAAAGGGGGAGCGGGGATCGGAGCGGGCCGGAGGGTCTGGGAGTCGGCGGCGTGGGAGCTCGGCTCAGGCCGGCGGTCGGAGAAAGGAGCGGTGGGAGAGGGGAGACGAGGAAGCTAGGGCACGGCGGTGGAAGAGGGGACGAGCGGCGGTAGGCGGAGGAGAGGGATCGGCCGGCAGGGCTGGGTTTCGACGCTGGCGGCGGCGAGCTAGCGGCGGACGGCTGAAGAGGAGGGAAATCGAGGGCTGGAAAAGGGTTCGGTGGTCCGGCCAAGGCGAGGCGGAGGTCGGTTGGCGTTGACTCCAAGGAACGTCGGATCGTCCTGGTCTGGAAGAGAAGAGCGCCGGGAGGATCTCGATGGAGGCGTCTCGGCTGACGCGGCCGATCGCCGGTCGGTGCTGCAGTCCATTAGAGGTCGGCGAGCGGGGGTTTGGCGAGGTCAGGGGGAAAAGATGGCGGCTCTGGGGTTTCGACGGCGGACTGGCGTAGCTGGACACGTCGAGGTCGGTGGGGAGATCTGCACGGTCGACCTGCGGTGGACGAAAGGGGCTACGGCGGCGGTTCGTCGGTGACGAGGTAAGGAAATTTTGTTTATTCTTTTTTTTTTGGTTGTGGTGGTGGTGGCGATGAGGCTGCAGTGGTTCCACGGGTTGGGCAAAATTTGGGGGTTGGCAGTCGGTGGTTGCCAGCGGCCGGGGTGGCTGTGACGACGGTGACGGTGGTAGTGGTGGTTAATTGAGGTGGCGGTTTTGACGGAGATGGAGGTGGTGTGGCCGCGACGGAAGTGCGACGGAGACGAGTGTTGGTCTGTGGTGTCGGGAGGCTTGGGGTTGGTGCTGCCAGGTCTGGTGGTGGTCGGGGCGAGGCTGGCCGAAGCCAGGGGTTCGGTTGGAAGTCTGGGGTGGTGATGAAGGTGGCCGGGTTGTTGGTTGTGGTTGGGATCACGGTGGTTGTCGGGGTTGTGTCGACGGGTGGTCGCTGACTGTGGGATGGTTGCCGCGGAGATGACAGTGATTGGTGTGACGGTGGTGGTGTAATGTCGAGGGGAGGATGATGGTAGTCGTGGTCGAGAGGGGGTAGTAGGTCTTAGGATTTGGGATTTGTATTGTGTCGGGTTTGTCGACACGAAAAAGATAAATGTATTTTGTAAAAAATTTGGAATAAGAACTGGACGATGGAACACAGACACGGGGCACGCACCATAGTTGGAGAATTAGTTGTGGAATAATTTGGTGGATGATAAAATAGTGGAGGAGTACCTGCCTATTTATAGGATGTGGGAATTCCCAATTTGGATAAAATTAGGAATAGTTTAAAATCCAGGTAGATAAATCATATATTTAATTTAAAACCAAATCCAAATACAAATTTAATAACAAATACAATTCAAATTTTAAGTATCTAATTTAAATCAAATTAAATACTTTTAGTTTAAAATCAAATCAATTCAAATTATAGATAGTTTACTATTTAAATGTATCCATGGAATCAAATCAAAATTTAAACTGTCAAAATATTTCAAAAATATGTTTTCCAAAAATACTATGATAAATAAATTTCGAAAATAATAAATCCTTTTGAATAATAAATCTTTTTGAATAATAAAATATTAATATTAAATAATTTCGAAAATATATTATTATTTAAAATAAATAAATATTTATGAAATAAATATTTTTTGCACGAAAAATTTTATTATTAATAACTGCTAAAAACAATAGACTTTTTATGGCAAGAATAATAATTCTATATAATATTTTGAAGGTGTAAGAAATAAAAATAATTGTTTTTCTAAAATATGTACGCTCGCACATATTCGCACTCGTCGAGCAAACGAAAATTTCGCATACGACGTACAATACAACTACATGGCATATAGTACAAAAATTTAAATCAGTACCAAAATTGATATAATAAAAATATAGTAGAAATTTAGGGGTTTTACATCGTGTCATAGCGTGCTTGACTTAGAAGGATTGATAGGCGGATTACGTCGAACGTATTCGAAGGGATAGACTATACGAAATGGCTTGATAAACGAGTGAGATTGATATGTCGAGGAATCGGTTGAAACGTGATTTATCGTATGATGGCTTTACTGAATGACTCGGACCCCGTACGACGAATGTTGGGATGTGCGTAGAAAATCGATTCTCGGTGTTTAGAAATCAGAGTGATACGAACTTGGGTAGAAAAAACCCCGTACTATCAACTTGGTTTGACCTTAGGATGGGGTCAGTGTTGATATCGTTGTTTGGGAATTTGATTCCAATACTGACGAAAAGACATAGCCTAGCGGTTAGGCAGACGTCCGAGTGCGAAGCGATAGGAAATTGTGGAGGCACCACTCATGAGGCTCGGTTGATTTGCATGTATATCAGGGACGCCCGAATATGTGCACGATCCGACTCAAGTGGTGATGGCGGATTCTCTATCACGAGGCTTGGCTGAAATGCATGTATTTTGGGGACGCCTAGAATATGTGCACGATCCAACTAAGTGATACGTTGAATCAAGTGAGACTTGAGGAACGGGAAAGTGTCGAGGATTTTGAGATCGTAAGTTTCGAAGAAATATTGATGGTAATGCGATCATTGAATTGAGACGAGTTTAAATGTTGGTTGATCGGTTGGTGTGCCTTACGACTAAGTTAGCGATAAGTGCGAGCGTGGCTCAGATTGAGGGAATGCATATGAGTAGTGTGTGCGAGAAACGTAGGATGTTGGATCAAGTTATAAGACGATAAGTGTACTGAGTAAGTTTCGAGGACAAAATTTTTTCTAAGTCGTGTATGATGTAGTGCCCCATCCCGCTCAGTCAATCGGAGGAATCGAAACGCCGACGACGTTCGGACTTAGCCTTACAACGACGACTCGAAGACATCGCTCAGGTGGGATAGTTTCGGTGAACTTGCCTCATATTAGCCTTCACATAATAAATCGCATGTTTTCAACTTGCACAAGTAGGCTTGATAATAAAAGAGACGAATCCACATAGCTAAGGAAATAATCCCAAGTTGAGTCGGGTTGAGTTAGAATATGGAAAGGTCCAACGGTCGGCTTAAAGTTGGTGCACGACGTGCTTTGAAAATGACACTCGGTCCTTCGTCCCGCGGCATGAGAGAAGGAAAGTTGGTTTTCGACACAAAACTATGAACTTGCCTAAGTCATAGGCATAGTTATGTCGGTCGACCTAAGTCATTCCAAGTGCTGTCCCACTCTTTCTACGATTGTCAAGTTAAATAGTCCCACGATCCCAAGGCCCGTCATATGAGGTATGACTTGGGCGATAGAGTTGCGTAGAACAAGAGTTGGTTTAAGGCATGAGCCACAGTTGGTTCAGTAGAAAGTTAGCCACGGTCTGTCGATACTTAAGGAACACGTTATGTTCAAGTTATGTTGGAAGGCTATGCAGTAGCCGTTCCCTGAGTTTAAAGAATGTTAAGTCTAAGCGATGGCTAGTCGCCGAGAGAAAATATGTCGGGACTGTAGGTCAGTCGCCGAGGCAACCCAGGTTTGGGCTCTGCATAAGAAATATAAAAAGTGGAAGAAGTAAAGCAAAGGAACTACGTGATGATGATGAGACCATGCAATTACGTTAAGTCTAGAAGTTAGCGTAGGCGCGTGGTCATAGACAACTTGTCGATAAGGGCGATGTTTCTTCGAGCGGTACCTCGGGGCCACGGGACTGACTCGGCCTAGGAAGAAGCATGGTATAGTCGAGCTGGGTAATAGGCAACCGGTAGTTCGGGGACTTGTATCGGGGATCGCTAACTGCGATACAAGGATCCCATTTGCCAGGCTATGTCCACGATGGCTAGTTAATGCCAGTGATCGTTCATATAGATGTGTCGGCACAGGCGGCAATCCGCGTGTGTGCCTTTGGATTGAGTTGAATTGAATGTGTATACAGTTAGAAGACACAATATCTGGGCCTAATATTTGGCTACAACGAAGGCGACGTGCTTCGGCACGGGATGTGGCATCATGTGTTAAGTCGTTGGCATAGAGTTGCATTAGTAAGACTTAGGCTGTTGCGAGTTAAGTCGAGAAGGGACGTAGGGCAAGTTGGGTGAAGTTACGTTGAGTTGCTTGGCACGACCCCGTCATACGAGGCACGGCCGCGTTGTCACAACCAAAGTATAGGCAAGGCTAAGTGAGGAGGTACTGCCTCAGAGATATTGAAGCACGAATCGAGTTCATGGCACGACCGAGTCGTTACGTCACAGAATATGGCACGAAAGACAAATATGAGTCGGTGTGTTGACATTGCAAGCACGAGAAGGTCTTGAGGCAAGGATAAGGAAGTTATCGGTGCGATAGCATGGTCACACAGAAATGGAGTCTATCGTATAGTTGCGTCTCTGATTATGGCCGTAAGGCAAGTACGACTTGATAGGTTAACATTATTGAGTGGATGTTGTTGTGCAAGTACGGGATGGTCCTCAGACACAAGTATGCCAAGGCGTCTGTCATAAAATTGATCCTAAGACAAGACTAGAAAGACAATTGATATGAATGGACTATATTGCACAAAGTAAATCAAACATGTTGGTTTTGTATGGGTGGGCGAGGAGCACATTCCACCAGTACAGTTGAGTACTGACACCCACATAGTTTTCATGTGCAGGCACAGGTAGAAGCTCGTGGTGCGGGGCTCGCTTGGATGCATCGAAGCACGGAGTTCCTTGGCGATTCGAAGCGTGCGGTCGCATGGATTCAGGACTTATATGGGACATAATGTATGGATGTCGCCTTCCGAAGCATCCGCTGGCTCAAGACTCGAATTGAGAGATGAGAGAGAGCTGAGGGACTTGTAATGTGAGATGAGTGAGCTTGAGTGATTGTAATCTTGGCCTTGCGCCCCATTGTAATCTTTGTTTCAATATCAATAAAGAGCTTCTTTTGAGTAACTTGTGTTTTGTTCTAAATTTCTGCTGCTATTATTCAATGTCTCTGTTTGGGACTTCTGTGCGACGATCTCGTCGCAGCCGCTGAAATTGACCGTTATGGAACCCGCCTTGCACGAGCGCAATCTAGGCTCGTGCGGCATCACGCCTTAGCGAGGACGATCGCTCCTACGGGAGTGGAGCGTGATATTATTGCTCCTACGGGAGCGGGGCATGACATTGACCGTGCACAAATGTGATTCCTTAGGGTTAGCATGAAAATGTGCGCACAAGCAAACGCTGAACATTATATCTAGACGACTAGTAGTTAAATAAAATAAACTACCAATCATACCTCGATACTTACATATGTCGACCGGTTTCCCTTTTTCATTAATATCAAGCTTAGTTAAAATTGCCATCGGAGTACCAAGTGGTTTGACTGCTTCCAGATCAAACTTCTTTAATAGATCTTTTATGTACTTGGATTGATTGATGAATGCCCCATTGTTGGTTTGTTTGATTTACAGTCCGAGGAAGAATTTTAGTTCTCCCATCATACTCATCTTAAACTCATTCTGTATATACTTTGAAAATTCTTGAGAAAGAGATCCATCATTAGATCCATAGATAATATCATCTATATAAATTTGAACTAAAAGAAGATTTCTATTAAAAGACTTTATAAAAAGTGTAGTATCAACCTTACCTTTTGTAAAACCGTTGTCAAGTAGAAAAGAGCTTAGACGATCATACCAAGCACAAGGGACTTATTTCAAACTGTATAAGGCTTTCTTTAACTTGAAAACATAATCAGGGTTTTTGAAATCAGTAAAACCTAGAGGTTGAGCTACATAAACTTCCACTACTAAAATACAACGATTTAACGACGGCCCTATCCGTCGCTAATCCGTCGCTAATTGAAATTACCGACGGATTACCGACGGATACGGGCTGAAAAAATCCGTCGGGAATAACCTTGTCGCTAAAACTAGTCCGTAGCTAGTCCGTCGCTTAGCGACTACTTAGCGACGGATTACCGTTGGCTAAATCAAAACAGTTAACGACGGCTAGCCGACGGCTTCCCGTCAACTTCGACAGTTTAAAATTTTAATATAGCAAAGATTAGCGACGGACAATACGTCGCTAAATGCGTATCAGAGGGTTTCTGATACGCAACATCCGTCGCTCATCCATCGCTAACCTTGTCGGATTAGCGGCGGAGTAGCGACGGATATTCCATCGACAGGCTCCTGGATATCTTTCATAATTCCAGGACCTTGGCGACGGATAACCCGTCGGGTTTTAGTCGTCCATCCGTCGCTAACTGGGAATCCCCCAGTTAGCAACGGATAGTCCGTCGGAAAGTGGTCGCCAGTCCATCGGTAGCTGGGAATTTTTTGAAAAAAATAGCACAAAACTAGGTATTTCCAATATACACAATTCCAATATACAAAACACACAAATAATCCTAAGCAATTCCAATATACACAATTCTAATATACAAAACACAAATATTCAATATTCAATAAAACAAATATCCCAAGCACAAATATACAAAACACACAAATATTCCAATATACAAAACACACAAACAATTTCAACACACAAATATCCCAAGCATTCAAATTGTTCACACAAAACACACAAATATTCAATATTTAAACACAAATATTCAATATTCAATAAAAAGGAAAATCGACTTTGGCCTCAGCAAAGACCGCAAGTCAGACGATGAATCCTCACAGCCAGGGATCATAGTTGCGTTGAGGCATGTATCATTCTCTCAGCCACTTTGCATACGAAGGCTCAATCTGGTTGAGGTCTTCTATAGGGACAAGAGGGTCAGTCCCGATGCTACTACTCTCTGACGGTGGCTCCTCCTTAACTTCAACCTTGGGAGCAATCTCTTTCCTGATGGTCATCGGTTCTTCCTTGACCTCGAACTTTGGTAACACCTCCTCCTTAACAGTTACCGGCTCTTGTTTGACGACGGGGACTTCCTCCGTGTCGACCTCCAAGGGTTCCTTGCCTCGGCCCCTTCCTCGGCTAGCAGCACCACCTCGAGGAGTCTTGGGAGCCATCTCTCTGACAACAGAAATTTACTCAAATTATCGAATATATATATATATGTGTGTGTGTGTGTGTGTGTGTGTGTGTGTGTGTGTGTGTGTGTGTGTGTATGTGTTTATGTTTCGACCCCCCGCGGCCAGCCACCCCCGATACTCATAGGGATAGTCCGATATCGATACTCATAGGAATAGCCCGATACCGATACTCATAGGAATAGTCCGATACCGATACCGATTTTGATACTCATAAGAATAGTCCGATACCAATACCGGGACATGCCATACTGTATCGGTATCGGACAGTATCGGACCGGTATCGATCAGTATCGGGTATCGGTCAGTATCGGAGCGGGACATACCAAACTGTACACTACTTATACGTTGCATCTACACTATGTTCTATATCATCTTGATTAATTGTACATTAATCTTGGTTATCAACTCTTGACCTTGATTGATGATCTTGATCAAGAATTAATAATCCTGAATTAATTATAATTATTTTTGACTAATTCCTAGCTAGATTGTTACTAAACTGTACACTACTTATACGTTGCTACACTTGTGTTGTCGTTTGTACATCCATGTACGATCAAAGAAGTAACGATCCATCGTAGATTGGAGGTAAAAATCTGTATCACAAGACTAACAGAATTACTATGTAATTATGTACTCACCAATAACCGGATGTAACTGGAGTCATTGGGCCTATCGTGCAGTAATTGGTGGATCCGCTGGTATAGGCCAGATGTACTTAGTATCTACTGTATCAGATTAGTATCGGTCTATCGGTTTGGTATAGGACGTATCAGATTGGTATTGGCCTTAACAAATTGGTATCGTCCTATCCGATATGTACATGTATCGGCCGTATAGCTAGGACTCATATTGGCCTTATCGATTTGGTATTGGTCATATCCGATAGGTATCGGTCGTGTTGGATTAGTATCGACCATTTCGGATTAGTATCGTAAAAGGTTTAGTAACAACTGTACTTGGATTTCCCTCTTCTCGAGCTAGAATACCATTGCAAGAGAGTCACCAAATCGTGATTGGCCAGTTACAGTAACATACATGCTTCCTTTTTCATCAGGAAAAGCGAGATTGAAAAGAAAGCATGTATGTTCTGTAACTGGCCAGCTACGCTCTCATGACTCTCTTGTAATGGTAATCTAGCTCTAGAAGAGAGAAATCCAAGTACAGTTGTTACTAAACCTTCCATGATACTAATCCGAAATGGTCTATACTAATCCAATACGGCCGATACCTATCGGATATGACCAATACCAAATCGATAAGGCCAATACGAATCCTAGCTATACGGCCGATACATATCGGATAGGACGATACCAATTAGCTAAGACCAATACCAACCGATACGGCCTATACCAAACCGATAGATCAATACTAATCCGATACGGTCAATACTTATAAGTACCTACGGTCGAGGAGGTTGATCCGCTGGTACATCCATGTACGATCAACGAAGTAACGATCCATTTCAATTTGGATGTGAAAATCTGTATCGTAAGACAAACTAAATATAATTAGTTTGATACCGATACCGATACCGATTCTGATACACAACAAAATAGTCCAATACCGATACCGATATCGATACTCATAGGTATAGCCCGATACCGATACTGATTTGGTTTTGGTTTTGATTTCAGTTTCGGTTTCGAACGTACTAAAATTTATATATACTCCTCTCTATATAAATATACTCCTCTCTATATATATATGTGCGTGTGTGCTGAATATATATATATATATATATATATATATATATATATATATATATATATATATATATGTGTGTGTGTGTGTGTGTGTGTGTGTGTGTGTGTGTGTGTGTGTGTGTGTGTGTGTGTGTGTGTGTGTGCCGACAGTATCCCCTCCCCTCCCTCCTTCCCCCTTTCCCACCCCATCCTCCACCCCCCTCCCCGACAGCACCCACCCCCCACGGTACCCCCCTCCCCCACCCTCCCACCCCCTCCCCGACCCCCTTCCCGACAGCATCCCCTACCCGACCCCCTCCCCCACCCCCTTCCCCCGATCCGATACTGATTTCTATTCCGATACCCCCCCTCCCCCGATCCGATATACTCATAGGATTGGTCCGATCGGAAACCACCTATACCCCCTCCCCCGATCCGATACTCCGATCCGAAACCACCGATACTCATAGGAATGGTCCGATCCGAAACCACCGATACCCCCCCACCCCCTCCCTTACCCCGCCGAACAGCAAACCCCTCTCACCCTCCCCCACCCCCCCGACAGCCCACCCCCGACAGCAAACCCCCACCCCACCCCCTCCCCCCTCTGCCCCCCCCGACAGCAAACACCCACCCCCTCCCCCTCCGATAGCAAACACCCACCCCCTGCCCCCCGTCCCGCACCCAACACCATCCACCCCCCGCCCCCCTTCCTCCCCCCCTCACCGTCGGCCCCCGCGAAAGTCGACCCCCCCTCCCCCACCCGAAATCCTACCCCTGCCCCGAAACCCTAAACCCTACCCTGCCCTCCCCCCCCCCCGCCCTCAACACCCTCCCCCTCCGCCCCCACTCCCTCTCCCCTACCCCGCCGGCCCCAGCGACAGCCGACCCCCCCAAACCCGAAACCCTATATGTTAAACAGAGAGAGAGAGGAAGAGAGAGAGCATACCTGAGAGAGAGAGAGAGAGACCCGTCGGAGAGAGCTTCGTCGGAAAGAGAGACCCATCGGAGAGAGCTCGCCGCCGGAGAGAGAGAGAGGGGGGGAAGAGAGAGAGTATTTTTGGGGGGAATGAAAAATTCTTCCCCGTCGGTTCAATTTAAGTTAGGTTACAGTATTTAGCGACGGACTACCGATGGATATATCCGTCGCTAGGTAGCCGCTAAATACCCACTAGATTACCGACGGAACGTCCGTCGCTAGTTAGACGCTAATTTATCGTGCCATTTTTTTTAGATTTTGTCGCCACAATGTGCGACATATTAGCGACGGAGATCAATCCGTCGCTAAATTTTCGTCAAATTAGCGACGGATGTGCGACCGATTTTGACACAAAAAAAATAAAAAAATTATCTATTACTTTCTGATGGTAGTCCGTCACAAGGTAGTCGCTAGTCCGTCGCTATTACTGATGGACAAGATCCATCGCTAATGGTCCGTCGCCAAATTGCTGTATTTTAGTAGTGTTCTTCTTTTATAAAATCGTTCAAAAATGCACTCTTGACATCCATTTGAAATAATTTAAAGTTATGAAAACATGCAAATGAACATAACATGCGAATGGATTCTAATCTCACAACTGGGGCATAGGTTTCATCGTAGTCGATAACTTCCTCTTGATTGTATCCTTGAGTTACGAGTCGAGCTTTATTACGAGTCAATAAACCATTCTTATTCCATTTATTTTGGAATACCCATCGGATGCTAATAATCGGATGATCAATGGGCTTGGGAACAAGTTCCCAAACTTGATTCTGTTCAAATTGGTTCAATTCCTCTTGCATAGCATCTAACCAAAAAGTATCGCTACATGCTTCTTCAATAGTTTTGGGTTCAAGCTGTGAAATAAATGTAACACAAAAAACTATATCTTTACTGGAGGAACGAGTACTTACACCCCTGGTAATCTCACCTATTACCAAGTCCTTGGGATGGTATGTCAAAAACTTAATTATTTTTGGCAAACTCTCAAGGTAGCTGGTTCCGGCTTCTGGTTCTATACGTGATCTGCCTAGAGGATCAGCTGGTGTTGTGCTTGTAGGTTCTGCAGGTGCTGTATTTGTTATACTGATGTCTTCATCATCATCATCGACCGAATGTTGATGTTCATCAAATGTAACATTTATCAATTCTTCGATGATCATGGTTCTCTTGTTGAAGACTCGGTACCCTTTGCTCTTTGCCGCATAACCTAAAAAGATACCTTCATCAGCCTTTTCATCAAACTTTTCCAGATTGTCTTTAGTATTAAGAATAAAGCATTTACAACCAAATATTTTGAAATAAGAAACAGTGGGTGTTCTATCAAACCATAGCTCATAGGGAGTCTTCTTCGATATAGGTCAAACTAGAACTCTATTGAGAATATAGCAAGCTGTACTGACAGATTCAGCCCAAAAGTATTTCGGTAGACTAAACTGGTTTACCATTACTCTAGCCATTTCGGATAGAGTCCTATTCTTACTTCCACAACTCTATTTTGTTGTGGAGTCCTAGGGCAAGAGAACTCATGCAGATAACCGTGTGTGTCACAAAATTGCTTGAACTCTGCATTCTCAAATTTGCCGCCATGATCGCTTTTAATACGAGTGATCATGAAACCTTTCTCATTTGGAAATTTCTTACAAAAGGTGACGAATTCTGACAATGCATCGTTCTTGCGTGCAAGAAAATATACCCATGTGTATCTAAAGAAATCATCTACTATTACAAAAGCATATAACTTACCACCTAGGCTAGCAATTCTACTAGGTCCAAATAAATCCATATGCAGTAATTGTAGAGGTCTAGTGGTACTTACAGTGTTCTTAGACTTAAATGCGGATCGGGTAGCTTTGTTCTTTTCACATTCACTATATACCATATCCTTCTTGAAAGTAATGTCTGGTAAGCCTCGTACCAGCTTCTTTGTGGATAATCTTGAAATTGTGTCCATATTTGTATGACCGAGTCTCATATGCTATAGTTAACTCTTATCACTTTTGGCCATTAAGCATCTACCTGCTTTGTTAGCATCTTCTAACAAATAGAAAACATATATATTGTCTTCCCTAATACCTTCAAAGATAGTACTACCAGTTGAGCTATCAACTATAGTATATTTGTCTCTGACGAAGTTAATACCATAACCATGGTCAGCTAAATGGCTTATGCTGAGTAGGTTATATTTTAACTCGGTAACTAGACAGACATCTTTAATCACAGGGTAGGGGGCCTTACCAATATTGCCGATACCAATTATATACCCTTTAAGATTATTACCGAAGGAGATGTATCCATCTTTCTTCTTCGATAGTGTTACATATAATGAAGCGTCACCGGTCATGTGCTGTGAGCAACCACTGTCGATGATTCATTTGCTTCTAGCATGTAAAGGGTGTTCCACCTACAAAGGAATTTGTAGATGAAAACTTTGGTACCCATTTCTTGTAGGATCCTGGAATGTTAGTTTTTGGTATCCATGCATATATCTTTAAATCAACAAGCTTTCTTACACTGCATGCAGGAGAGATATGACCAATGAGGCCACAATAATGACATTTAACATGTTGAGTATTAGAAGCAGTGTGCTGTGCATGATTGGTAGGTCTTAGTTTTCTAGTATAAAAGAATGCATGCCTATTGGTCTTCTTGGGCAATGGTTTGGTTTGGTTTGGTCTGACAGTGTTGGGTTTGACAGTGTTTCGATGTTTCAGTAAGTGACACGTGTTAGGGCAGAAGCAGCAACTTTAGGCTATTTTTCTAACCTAATTTCCATTTTTTTGAAAGTGTCATACAATGCAGTATAATCAGCAGTAAGTATATCATTCCTGATAAGTGCTTGCTGAAGACTCTTCTTCTCTTTGAGTAGGTCTTTCTCTAATTGAGTAATGGTCTTGTCTTTCTCTTCGGATAGTCTTATGGTCTCATGTAGTAAAAGCTTAACAGAAGAGAGCTCACCTACCTCACTAGAATTATCATTACTTCTAACCTTAGCTAGTAGGTCGGTAAGTCTTCCTATTTCACCTTTGTACTCCTTGAGTACCTTCTTAGAGTTTTGGTATTTACTATCCAGTTTTCTGTAATCACCTAAGAGGTCACTAAAGGCTTCACCTAATTGCTCAAAGGTAAAATCATCATATGTATCAAACAGGGGATTAGTAGTTATCTGATCGAATGCCATCAAGCACACATTTGCAGCTGTAGAACCCTAGAGGGGGGTGAATAGGGAAATTAAAAATTAACTACAACAATTGAAGCAATAAAGACAATTGAAAGTAAAGAGTAGAAAGATCAAACGCAAGGATGTATCCTGGTTTCCTCTTTTAAGGCAATCCAGTCCCGGAACTCTCTCCGGCTTTAATCCACTATTTAACCAAATAGTACACACGAGTTTGGATCCGAAGAACTCGCCAACTTCAACACGAGTTTGGATCCGAAGACTCGCCAACTTCTACACACGAGTTTTCTTACGAAGGCTCGCCAACTTCAAACAAAAGAGAAGAGAACTTGTTGATCTTCTAACACGTGAAGATCGAAATGTACAACTCTTTAATACTCTAGCACTTTGGGAGAGGATGACAATGAAAAGCTTGGAAGAGTATTAATGGTGGAGCTCTTGGTTGTTGGAAAATTTATGGTAAGAGTTGGTGAGAAAGCTCAAGAGAGAGAGAGAGAGAGAGAGAGCTTTCTTTTATAGGAGAACCAAGAGTTGGTGGCATTTATTGCTCTGAATACAGACATACCGGCATGCCGTCGGTATGCAGCAGCATACCGTCGGTATACCGGTCAAATAGTAACGATCATATTAATGACCGTTTGAGAACATTAAATGCTGCCATTAATGCTAGTCAGGGCAATTCAAAAACTAAATATTTGAAACTCGGTATACCGCTGGTATGCCGGAGCATGCCGCCGGTATGCCGACAATTTATCACAGCAAGTTTTGGGTTGCTAAAAACGGTATACCGCCGGTATGCCGGAGCATGCCGTCGGTATGCCGACAATTTGTCACAGCAACTTTTGGGTCGCTAAAAGCGGTATACCGCCGGTATGCCGGAGCATACCGCCGGTATGCCGACAATTTGTCACAGCAACTTTCTGGACACAAAAATCGGTATACCGCCGGTATGCCGGAGCATGCCGCCGGTATGCCGACAATTCGTCACAGCAACTTTCCGAGCTCTAAAAACGGTATACCGCCGGTATGCCGGAGCATGCCGCCGGTATGCCGCTCTGTAGGTATTTGATTTTTGACTTGTTCTTTTTACTTATCATCCGTCCTTAGGTGTTTACAAATATACCTAGACTTGTACAGACACAGAGACTAAGCAGGAAGACGCCATCTTATGCAGGGAACACCGGTAACTGCTTCAGTCTTCAATATAAAAGATGATTGCGCTTGAACGGAAGAACTCCATGTAGTAGATCTTCTGAGAATACTGAATCTAAAGAACAGAAGACTAAACTACGAAGATGCTGTTAATAATCAAAATAAAATATGCCAACAAACTCCCCCATTTTGATAATTGACAAAATAGAGAGATAGCATCTTCAGGGAGTAGCTCCCCCGTAGGTAGACAGCTCCCCCTCAATATGATTTCTTCCCCTTTGTCACTTAGTCAAAGATGGGAATAATAATAGAAAATATGCATAATGATAAGGACAAGAGCATATAAAGAGAAGCATGTATTAATATTTTGAAGAGAAAAGTGAATACATGCCCGACACATACATAGCATAAGGTAAATAGAAAGACTCTCCTCAACGAGAGCCGGACACTAGAGATAACCACAGTAAAGTCCTCGAAGGACTGCAAATAACTGGTACCAACCACACACCGGTCCCCGAAGGACCACAAAAGACAACATGAAAATAAACACATAAAACTAAAAGACGCATAAAACGAGACCATCATCCAAAAGGAAATCCATCCCTACTCATCAGCCGGATCATCCCCATCACCCTGAGCCTGCTGGAAGGCGCCAAAAGGATCAATACCGTCAGGGTACATAAATCCATAGGCATTGGGATCAGAGAAGCGCGAGACCTGGTACATAGGATCCTGAAGATTAAGATCCAGAAAAGCATCCCGGTCCTGAAGAGTGCGCTGAATAAAGTACCCCCGATCATGGAAACGGGACTGGATCAGGGCGCCAAGGCCACGAGTGTGGGCCCACATCTGCTCCTCCGCCTGGGCCATACGCATATCCAAAGAATTTGTGCACAACAACAACCAGCCGTAATATATTCTGCCTCAGTGGTTGAAAGAGCAACAGAATTTTGCTTCTTACTAAACCACGATACCAAAGACTTCCCGAGGAATTGACATGTGCCACTAGTGCTTTTTCGGTCAATCTTGCATCCGGCATAATCCGCATCCGAAAAGCCGTGAAGCTCAAAGGATAAGGATTTCGGATACCAAAGACCCATGTTAATGGTGCCTTTGAGATAACGAAAAATGCGCTTAACGGCACTCAAATGTGATTCCTTTGGATTGGCTTGATATCGTGCACACAAGCAAACACTAAACATGATATCAGGACGGCTAGCAGTTAAATAAAGTAAGCTACCGATCATACCTCTATACTTACGAGTGTCGACCGAGGTGCCATCTTCATCATTGTCAAGCTTTGTCGTTGTGGCCATAGGAGTCCTCATTGATTTGGATGACTCGAGGTCGAAACGCTTGAGGAGGTCCTTTGTATATTTTGCTTGATTGATGAAGGTTCCTTTGGGTCCTTGTTTGATTTGTAACCCCAAGAAGAAGGAAAGTTCACCCATCATACTCATTTCAAACTCTTCCTGCATAACTTTAGCAAATTCTACACAAAGTATGTTGTTAGTAGAACCAAAAATAATATCATCGACATAAATTTGAACCAACAAGAGAGTCCCATCATGGAATTTAATAAAAAGTGTTGTGTCAACTTTTCCCTTTGAAAAATTGTGAGAAACAAGAAAAGAGCGAAGACGCTTATGCCAAGCACGGGGAGCTTGTTTGAGGCCATAAAGGGCTTTATGGAGTTTGAACACGTGATTAGGAAATTGAAAATCTTCAAAGCCGGGAGGTTGTTTAACATAAACTTCCTCTTTAATAATACCATTTAGAAAAGCACTCTTAACATCCATTTGAAATAGCTTAAAGTCATTAAAACAAGCAAAAGCACAAAGCATACGAATGGATTCAAGACGTGCAACCGGAGCATAGCTTTCGTCGTAGTCAATGCCTTCCTCTTGGTTATAGCCTTGAGCAACCAATCGGGCTTTGTTACGAGTCACTAACCCATCTTCATTAAGTTTGTTACGAAACACCCATTTTGTTCCAATAATGGGATGATTGCTAGGTTTTGGGACAAGTTCCCAAACCTTGCTTTGCTCAAATTGATTAAGCTCCTCTTGCATAGCTATCATCCAAAACTCATCAAGGAAAGCATCATTAACATTTTTAGGCTCTATTTGAGAGATAAAAGCCACATTTGCACAAAGATCACGAGTGGCAGATCTTGTGCTAACACTGGAGGAAGGATCCCCAATGATAAGCTCCTTAGGATGATTGGTGACAAATCTCCATTCTTTTGGGAGATCCTTTTGAGGAGGATCGAGAGGAGGAGACTCTTTTGATGGGATCACAACTTCATTGTTAGATGAAGAAGGACGATCCTCAATAGAGGAGTTCTCCAACCCAAACGAGATGTCATCAATATCCTCGGAAGAGGAGAATGTAGAAGAGTTGAGTTCATTAAAAGAGATATTGATTGACTCTTCGACAACAAGACTTCTTTTGTTAAAAATACGAAAACCTTTACTATGAGTAGAGTATCCAAGGAATATTCCTTCATAGGCTTTTTCTTCAAACTTGCCTAGGTTATCCTTGGTATTCAAAATAAAACAATTGCAACCAAAAACTTTGAAATATTCAATAGAGGGAATTTTGTCAAACCAAAGCTCATAAGGAGTCTTCTTAGAAATAGGTCTAATCAAGACCCTATTAATAACATGACATGCCGTATTAACGGCTTCCGCCCAAAAATATTAGGGGAGCTTATATTGGTTTAACATAACCCGGGCCATATCGCCAAGGGTTCTATTCTTTCTCTCCACAACACCATTTTTTGAGGAGTTCGTGGACAAGTAAAATCATGTCCAAAACCATTCTTTTCACAAAATCTTTTGAAATAGGCATTATCAAATTCCCCTCCATGATCACTCCTAATTTTGTTGATAGAAAAACCTTTCTCATTTTGAACACGTTTACAAAAAGCAACAAACTCACGAAAAGTATCACTTTTGCAAGCAAGAAAAATAACCCAAGTAAATCTCGAAAAATCATCCACTAAAACAAAAGCATAAAGTTTGCCACCAAGGCTAGCTACTCTACTAGGGCCGAAAAGATCCATATGAATAAGTTGAAGGGGTCTAGAAGTACTCACAGAGTTGATTGATTTGAAGGATAACTTGGTCAACTTACTTTTCTCGCTTTCTTCACATACCATATCCTTTTTGAATGGGATACTTGGGAGTCCTCGTACAAGCTTCTTGGAGGCAAGGCGAGAGATGGTATCCATGTTGGCGTGTCCAAGCCTCATGTGCCAAAGCCAACTCTCATCGTTCTTTGCAACTAGGCATCTGTCATTATTAGTACCTTCAACAAGATAAAGAACATAAATGTTATTTTCTCTAATGCCTTCATAAACAATAGTTCCATTAGAACTATCGGTAATGTAGCATTTGAGTTTAACAAACTTGATATCATAGCCATTATCGGTAAGATGGCTAATACTAAGGAGGTTATGCTTGAGATTAGTAACAAGACATACATTATTAATACAAGGATAAGGAGGAGAACCGATATTACCATTTCCAATAATATAACCTTTAAGATTGTTACCGAAGGAGACGTGTCCTTCCTTCTTCATCGATAGCATTGTAAAAAGTGAAGCATCACCGGTCATGTGCCGTGAACAACCGCTATCGAGAATCCACTTGCTTCTAGCATGAGAAGGATTCGTCACCTACAACATAAGTTGAAGATGAACGATTTGGTACCCATGATTGTTTGGGTCCTTGATTGTTAGTTCTAGGAACCCATTTAAGAACTTTCATGTCAACTTGTTTCCTTGTATAACAAAAATTAGAAGTATGTCCGAGCAAACCACAATAATTGCACATCAAAGAAGATTTAGAAGAAGAAGTGTGAGTGTTGTGCATATGTGAGTTTCTAGTGTGAGAAGTTCTACTATGAGTGTTATGATGATAGTAAAATGCATGATGTGAGGTGTTCTTCTTAACAAAAGGTCCTTTTCTTGTGTTAGAAAAGGAGTTGTGTGTAGTGTTCATGTAAGGGTTATGCCTAGCATTGTGATGAGTGTGGGGGTGTCTTAGAGCATGCATGTGAGTAGTATTCTTATTACCTAAATTCTTACTCCGTGTAAGAAGATCATTATACTTAATAGAAGTGTCATATTCTCTTTTATTAGCATCTTGACATTTACGCATAGCAAATTCATAAGAACTTCTCATGGATAGAATCTCATCATCCCTTTTCTTGATGGTGTCAAGAGATTCTTGAAACTTGAGTCGCAAAGACTCTATTTTATCCGTGTCAGAAATAGGAGATTTTCCCTTCACATCAATAATGATGCTTGAGAGCCTCTCTACTTCAAGTTGAAGAGCCTCAACCTCTTTAAGAGATTTCTTGTATTTATTCCGAACACCTTTGTGTTCTTCATGTAATTCAAGAATGGCTTTCTCCAAATCATCATAGGTAAGAGTGTTTAAGGAAAGATCATCAAGTACCTCATCGGTTGCCATGAGACAGACGTTGGCATTGTGTTTGCACTCCTTGTCATTGTCGGAGTCTCTCGCGTCACTTTCACACCAAATGCTTGTGTTGGCGAACTTTCTGGAGGATGAGCTTCCCTTGCTAGACTTCTCGTACTTGCTTGAGTCTTTTCTTATCATCGGACAATCCCTCTTGATGTGTCCGGGTCTTCTGCATTGATAGCACGCCGGATCTTCTTCATTGTCCCGTCTAGAGCGGTTGGCCTTGTTGAATTTTAGGAACTTTCAGAAGTGCTTAGCTGTGAGAGCTATTTCTTCATCGTCGTCCGACTCATTGTCGTCGGAGCTATCCTTGGAGTAGGACCTTGTTGCTTTGAGAGCAAGAGTCTTCTCCTTCTCTTTGGTCTTCTCCTTCTCCTCCTCTTGTATGGAGGATTCCTCTTGATCCTTCATATCGAGCTCCTGAGTCATTAGCTTACCCATGAGGGTCTCAAGATTCATGACTGTTAGATCGTTCCCCTCAATGATTGCGGTAGCTTTAGGACTCCAAGCTTTCGTCAATCCTCTAAGAATTTTTCTTATCTTTTCATGAGCAGGATATTCCTTTCCAAGAGAAGAGAGAGGGTTAATAATGTCACCAAAACGAGTAAACATGCAAGTAATAGATTCATCATGCTTCATTTTAAAGGACTCATATTCTTGCGTGAGTCTACTAATCTTGGATTCCTTCACTTGTGAAGTTCCCTCGTGTGTGACTTCAAGTAACTTCCAAATTTTATTGGAAGTCTTGCAAGTAGAGATTCGGTTGAATTCACTACTGTCGAGAGCACAATAAAGAGCATTCATTGCCTTGGCATCTCGACTAGCAAGCTTCTTGGTGTTTTCAGTAAGTGTGTCCCGAAGGGTGTCAGAAGCAATATCCTTAATAGCTCTTGAAGGAGTAGGAAGACCATTTATCACGCAATCCCATAAGTCAAAATCTATGGACTTTAGATAAATGCTCATCCTAATCTTCCAGTAGTTATAGTTGGTTCCATCAAATAGGGGAGGCCTATTTGTGGAGTGTCCTTCATTGTGGAAGGTGTTGATACTAGGGTTAGAGGCCATGGATCACTCAAAGGGTGTAAATCTAAATCAAGAGAACAAAGCTCTGATACCAATTGTAGAACCCTAGAGGGGGGTGAATAGGGAAATTAAAAATTAACTACAACAATTGAAGCAATAAAGACAATTGAAAGTAAATAGTAGAAAGATCAAACGCAAGGATGTATCCTGGTATCCTCTTTTGAGGCAATCCAGTCCCGGAACTCTCTCCGGCTTTAATCCACTATTTAACCAAATAGTACACACGAGTTTGGATCCGAAGAACTCGCCAACTTCAACACGAGTTTGGATCCGAAGACTCGCCAACTTCTACACACGAGTTTTCTTACGAAGGCTCGCTAACTTCAAACAAAAGAGAAGAGAACTTGTTGATCTTCTAACACGTAAAGATCGAAATGTATAACTCTTTAATACTAGGATGACAATGAAAAGCTTGGAAGAGTATTAATGGTGGAGCTCTTGGTTGTTAGAAAATTTATGGTAAGAGTTGGTGAGAAAGCTCAAGAGAGAGAGAGAGAGAGGGCTTTCTTTTATAGGAGAACTAAGAGTTGGTGGCAATTAATGCTCTGAATACAGACAGACCGGCATGCCGTCGGTATGCAGCGGCATACCGTCGGTATACCGGTCAAATAGTAACGATCATATTAATGACCGTTTGAGAGCATTAAATGCTGCCATTAATGCTAGTCAGGACAATTCAAAAACCAAATATTTGAAACTCGGTATACCGCCGGTATGCCGGTGCATGCCGCCGATATGCCGACAATTTGTCACAGCAAGTTTTGGGTTGCTAAAAACGGTATACCGCCGGTATGTCGGAGCATGCCGTCGGTATGCCAACAATTTGTCACAGCAACTTTTGGGTCGCTAAAAGCGGTATACCGTCGGTATGCCGGAGCATGCCGCCGGTATGCCGACAATTTGTCACAGCAACTTTCTGGACACAAAAATCGGTATACCGTCGGTATGCCGGAGCATGCCGCCGTTATGCCGACAATTCGTCATAGCAACTTTCTGAGCTCTAAAAATGATATACCGCCGGTATACCGGAGCATGCCGCCGGTATGCCGCTCTGTAGGTATTTGATTTTTGATTTATTTTTTTTACTTGTCATCCGTCCTTAGGTGTTTACAAATATACCTAAACTTGTACAGACACAGAGACTCTAAGCAGGAAGACGCCGTCTTATGCAGGGAACGCCGGTAACTGCTTCAGTCTTCAATGTAAAAGATGATTGCGCTTGAACGGAAGAACTCCATGTAGTAGATCTTCTGAGAATACTGAATCTGAAGAACAGAAGACTAAACTACGAAGATGCTGTTAATAATCAAAATAAAATGTGCCAACAGCAGCGTCATCTGATTGTTCATCTTCTGAGTTACTGGCTTCATTTTTATGCCATATACTTGTATTGGCATACTTTCTAGATGTTGATTTCTTCAGGTAGCCTTTATCGTACTTGTTGCTTTTTCTGGTTGATGATGATGATGTTGGACAGTCCTTCTTCATGTGTCCTTTCTTCTTACAGTCATATCAATAGGATCTTTTTTGTTGTTGTTGTTGTTGCTATTGTGATCCTTTGTTCTTCTATTGAATCTCATGAACTTCTTAAACTTTCTTACGACAAGAGCTTGATCTTCAGAGTCAGTCACTATCGTCGGAATTATCTTCGACAGTTCTTTTGTGTTGAGCCTTGAAAGCGATCGACTTCTCCTTTGGTGCAACATCTTTGAAGTCTTGAAGTTCCAGTTCGTGAGTGAGTAGACCCATGAGTGTTTCAAGAGACATAGTTGAGAGGTCGTTCCCTTCAATGATTGTTGTAGCCTTCAGAATCCAGTTCTTCGTGAGAGCTCGTAGAAGTTTGTGAATCTTCTCATGGTTATTGTACTCCTTGCCTAATGATGACAGAGGATTTACAATATCTAGGAATCTCGTAAACATCTGAGTGACAGATTCGTTTGGCTTCATCTTGAATGCCTCATACTCCTGAGTAAGTCTGCTGATCTTTGACTCATTGACTTGTGTCGTGCCTTCGGGGGTTACTTCAAGAAGTTTCCACACTTCACTTGATGTTGTGCAAGTAGATACCCTGTTAAATTCAGTCATGTCTAAAGCACAAAATAAAGCATTAATAGCACGTGCGTCAAGACTGGCCTGTTTCTTTTCAGCTTCAATATACTTATCATGGGGTTTCTCAACCATTTCCCCTTCAACAAGAATACGAGCAGGCTTTTTATAGCCGTCAATAACAATAGACCATAAGTCAAAATCTAGAAATTTCAAGAAGAAACTCATCCGTGTTTTCCAGTAAGTGTAATTTGTACCGTAAAACAGTGGAGGTCTGTTTGTGGCTTGGCCTTCACTTGTGAATTTCACAGTTGTCATGTGTAATACTGTGATCTATGTAACAACTGAAATAATAAGAAATATAAATATAGTGTTACCTCTCTTTACCTGTATAATCTGTTCTGATACCAATTGTAGGAACGAATCGTAAAGCGCAATACTCTAGAGGGGGTAAATAGAGTAGGCAGCAGAATTTAGCTAATTAAAAAGTTAGCAACAAGATCATAGAGAATGTATATATCACAAGTAAATAAATGTAAAGGCAGAAATCAGAACGCAAATGCAAAGATGGCGATGTATACTAGTTTCTCTCTTGCGAGGACTATTCCAGTCAGAAGAACGCTAGCTTCTAATTGAATCCACTATTGGAAAATACCGTAAGTTTTCATACGAAGTCCTTGCAACTTCTACAACGCGAGCTTTGATACGAAGTACACGACCAACTTCAATTGTGATGTGTCTTTCTTTAATCAAGCCTCTGATTACAATTACTCTGAAGCTTCTAGACCGTACCGTACTGGCAAATCGACTAGAGGATTGTAACTGGCTTGAGATTTAAAAATGAAAGCTTTAGAGCACTTTGGAAAATGTTTAAGCTTAGAGAGAAGAGATGAGAAAGTGAATGAGTGAGTTGAAATGATTGAAATCCTTCTCTATTTATAGGTTTTCTAAAGGCAGAACTCTGACAGAATTCGGGCAGAACTCTATGAGAGAATCTCGACAAATAGCCATTGCATCCGTAACTGCAGGAAGACCAAGTTCAAAATCCAACGTATACTAGGCGAATTCTGGCCGAATTCTGGCCAAATTCTTCTAGGGTTATTTTGAATTTTTGGTCATTTTAAAAACAGATTTTGGTTTGGCTTTTTGAAAAGTTTAAGTAGTTAGGAGCTTTTGTAAAATGGGCTATTTTTCAAAACATAGGATATTTTTGAAAACAATTTTGGGGTAGCCTATTTGCCAGTACGATTCAGTGTACAAAGTATTCCTAGACTCAATAAATATGAAAATTATATTGCATACAGACTCATACGATAAAATCGCCTTCAGTCTTGAACAGACAGGTACCAGTTCTTTAGCAGTTGTCCAAGTTGCCCAATAGTCCAAGTAGCCCTTATATCGAGACAGAGATTGATCAATTATTAAAATCAGGTTCGACTATGACCAATGCGCCAACAGTGGGGAGCTTGGGTTGGAGTGTATTTTGAGTGCAGCCCTTAGTTGTGTCAGTCGATTGATACTCTTTGAGTATCAGTCCCCACTATACTTGTTCAGTCCAGTTTAGTTATCAGTCCCTTACCTGTGAGTAATTCAGTCCATATCTCTTTAGTGTTCAGTCCCTATCTAAATTATCCTGCCCAAATCCATTTGAATGTTTAGTCCAAATTTCAGTTACCTGTTCCCTGTTCATCCATTATTTTAAATGCTTTGTTGTGGGCTTACTTAGTATCATTCCTATAATTAGTTCAGTCCTTACCTTAGTATTGGTTCAGTCCTCCATAATGTTATACTTGTTCAGTCCAGTACTTCATTAGTCAGTCCTTGATGAGTTCATATATTTCAGTCCCACCTTTGCAATCACCCATATATGCTAATAACAGTTATCATGTACCTGGGTTCACATCTAATTGATGTTTCACTACACTACATTGCATTATCATTCCCTACAGATTTGCCTACCTGTTTACCTACATCTTTCACATGTCTCAGAGTACTAATTGATCAGTCCCCATCTATATGTTGTTCAGTCCTTGGTATTGTCCCCAATTGCTAGTAGCATGTTTAGGCCCATGGTTCAGTCTAATACACTGCTTGTAGCAGTCCATATCTTTTGTGTCAGTCTATATTATTATATATATATATATATAATAATTATATATATAATATTTCCAATATATATATTTTTTTTTTTTTTTCCTTCCATTATATAATATATTATATATATATAATATATTATAATATATATTTATTATATATATATAATATAGATATATAATATTATAATATAATATATATATATAGATATATATATATATATATATATATAATATATATAGATATATATATTATATATATTTAATATAATATATATATATATATATAATATAATATATATATAATATTAGATTAATATATATATATATATATATATTATAGATATATATATATTATTATATAATATATATTATATATATATTATATATAATATAAATATAATATATATATAATATATATATAATATATTATATATATATATATATATATATATATATATATATATATATATATATAATATGGGATGTTAGTAATTGATGAAGAATTTGGGTAAGATATCCTATAATCATACTATAGGGTATGAAGCATATAGATAGGTTTGAACCTAGGATTGAGATATGGTTTTGATACCACTATCCTAGCTCACTAAAATACTCTAATTTAGTCAAAACCCTATATTTAACTAAATGAAACCAAGTTGACCCAAAGTTGACCAATTGACCAAGTTGGACCTAGTTTGACTTCTCTGACCTACAAGTGGCCTAGCAACATATAAATAACACTTTTAAATCAATTGTTTACTTAGAACACTTTGTAATCCTGTAAATTTCGTAATAGGTCTTTATGATGCCAGTTCAGATACCAATACACAGTTGTGCTCAGGATATCAGGCGAGTACATTCTCTGATGTTTTCATCATGGTAGTTCTATATTACCTGTTCTAGACTACTTTACTTGATGCTGACACATTATTAACACGGATTGGTACTATATGGATCTTGTCATGAGATGTTATCCTCACCGGGTACATCGGGTATTTATGTTCATGTACTTTATTATGTACATCGTGTACTCCTTGTATTATATTATCATGTACTCATGTGCTCTTATGTACTCTATTTTCACATGTGCTTCATGTATAAATACAATCATGTACGTAACATGTTGTGATCGGATCCTTGTGTATTGATTGGGGCGGAGAAGTAGAAGTAGTTATGTGATAAATCCCTCTAGTGTAATCATGTATGTCGATTATACCTTCACGTATAATCGAGTTACCGTAGAATAATCATGTACAACCTAAAACCAATCACATAACTATCTTGTGCTCTAAATCACTTATATTCATTCTAGTTTAAATGTTCACTATTCTACTCATGGACTCATTTCCTTTCTGCTCTTCATATTATTTTTCTGTATTTCCTTCTAGCATGGCATGTATCTTATTCATTGCTAGTTCTATATTTCCTACCATGTAATGAAACTATTTTCATAGTTATATATTTTGTTCCAATCTGACTGGATATGTTGACAAATTTTACAGAAAACTGAAGGATTTCTGTACCACTTATTATAGCGCAGACTTAGACGACACTTGCGACCTGGATCACCATGAGGATCCAGCTAGCCTACAGGAAACACCAGTATGCCTAGATTAGACCGCTAGGACATTATCTGGATTTGTCTCCAGCTATCTTCTGATATGTTATTATTTCTATATACTGTGTGATTTTGATAACACTTAGACCTATTTCATTTTGGCTTGTATCGCACTTTGACATCGTCTATTCTATATCGTGATGTTACTCCTTCTTAGTTATTTGTGATTGAGTTATATCTTTCTGAGATGTCCTCCTTATGGAGAGTATATATTTGTCATGTACTTTATATTGTGTTTGATGTTGTTGAGACCTAGGACAATGTTCTACCGCGATACTGCGACGTAGGCTGGACGTACCCACAGTCTCGTGCCCTTTCACTGGGTGCGGGTCGTGACCTAACAGTAGCCACATGCAACAAACTTTTGCATTTTTGACTCAACCAATCAACCCATCCAAATATGGAAACACACTAGACCCACTTTCCATAGTTGGAGTTGGAGCCTAACCTCAACCAAATCAATCCAAACTATAGCCATATGACCCTAACATATAAACCCTCAATCACTTACATATTCTCCCTTATTTTTGGCCACCACCTACTCCTCAACCCTCCAAAACTGTCATACATTAGCCAATAACACCTTGTGGTATAAAGACAGTTTTGACCCCTTTCTGACCTCCCGTGACACACTACGAATATCTCTACAATCCTATCAACCCCCATACGTCACAATCTCTTCTAGTACACCAAAATGGTCCTACAAGTCAACTGAAGTTCGGAATCCAAGTTTGAATTCGTTCCAGTAGGTATGTCGTTATTTTCTTCTAGGGTTTTGTTGACACACCATGGAGAGGGTGTATAGAGGATGCATATCAACACACCGTGAGTCGAATATTGGAGGTCCTTGAGGTATCAGGCCACCATTTACTTCTCCGTCTTCGCTAGATCATTGCAGGCAATCAACAAGTGAAACTAATCTGTGTAAGTGCAATGAAATTAGTTTTCTTGCACACAGTTTTACAGTCGCTATTACATAGGATAGAGTAATTGACAAAGGGAACTCCTTCAATATCTCTTTCATCTTCGTCCAATTTGTAATTTGGACTT
This sequence comes from Iris pallida, assembly GCA_029216955.1. Taxonomy (NCBI): domain Eukaryota; kingdom Viridiplantae; phylum Streptophyta; class Magnoliopsida; order Asparagales; family Iridaceae; genus Iris; species Iris pallida. The sequence goes on along the minus strand of JANAVB010039212.1, from coordinate 14,563,398 downwards.
GCATGCCTCTCGTAGACACGACTGCTTGTTTCCACCATGTTGAGGCACTTCCTCGAAGTTTGATGGAACGAGTTTCACCTTCTTGTCCGTTGGTACTCTTTTATTTGAAGATTCACTTCGTCATTTGATCCAACATATGAATTACTCCGGTTGAACACTCCATAAAATTCAAGTAGATCCACCTTGATGTGATCCTAGAAACGATCCTGGTTCACAATTCGGACCTCTTTTAGAAACGCGACGAAAATTCGCTTTCTCTGAGTCAAACTCTAAGTAATCATACCACATCTCTTTGACAACGAGCGCACACGAGTTCCATGGTAAGCTCTTCAATCCTCCATCCTAACTCTTAATTTTCTACGCCACACCGCCACCTTAACTTGGGGGCCATTATCATCAACACTTTCTCATCCACGTCCACAAAATTTGCCTTGACGTGGTTGCATTAAAAAGAAAATGATGCAACCCAAGTGATATTCTGTACTAGATTTCATCATACCGGATGAAGAAGGAGATAAATTGGAAGTGGGAAGAAATACAACCTATTTACTTTTCAAACATTCACCACTCTTCAATCTTTATCATTCACGATTGGTTTCTGTAGAAAAAATAACAATAATTTAACCAAAAGTAAAAAAAAACCCTAAAAAAATAACAATAATCTAATGATAGATGCGATATCTCTCGCAAGATGTGGAGTATTCGGTCCTACAGTACAAAACCCAAAGAAAAGAAATCCGGTAGGTTTTGAATGGGTATCTGTAACAAATAGAGAATCCAAATATATAAGAGCTCAATGATTCATGAATGATCATGAATATAATAGATAAATATATCTTCGATCATGATAACTGTCACGCCCCAGTACCGAAATACGGAGACGGACTAGGCCAGCTACTCCATATGAGGTACGTAACGTCATACGGCGATCGTGGCTGTCGAGAGACTAGGGGGTACATGCTACAAGCGAGTCTCCTATGGTCCCAAGAGTTCTATGTCTCAATCAATCAATCACATCAGCAAATAAATGAACATTAAAGATAAAGCAGTAAGGCGTCCCCGACGCTTCATCAAAATGATCATGAGAGACTAGCTTTATAACATAGCTATCTCAAGAGTCATGAGCACAAAATTATACACAGCTGCAGTCTGTTTAGTTACAATTATGTACTGACACAAAATATCAAGTAATCCGCTAACAAGTGCCGGTGGCTAAACGCCGCAAAGTATAAGCAGGAGTGGTGGAGAAGAAACCCACTCGAGTCCCCGACCAGCCATGCTCCTAGTATGCACCATGGATGTCAGGAAGAAGGATCGCGTCCTCTGGCTCTGCTACGAGATCTGGCCAAACAAAACCAGCGGGGTCAGCCCCGAATAGCAAGTACCGCCAAAGGGGCACAAGAGTTAAGATAAACCCAGTTATAATGATAAGGATAAAGCTTATGCTGCGGCTATAGGGTAGCGCTACATCGTCGGACCCATCTGGCACTCTTACCACCAAACAAAGACAAAAGGTGCCACATGGAGCCGGGACGCGTCGCACTCTATGACCTTCACATAAGTTTACAGATATAAGTAAGAAGATCTCCTGGTCGTGACTTCGGTCGACAGACCATCGCAGCACGATAACCAACCCAACAATCAAACAAGAACATGGGTTGGATCACCGTACCGCGGTGGGCCATGTTCCTTAGTCATTCACAGGAGTAGCACATCACAATCAAATAAGCTTCCGTTCGTAACTTTGGTCCGCAGCCTGTCATAGTACGATAACCAACCCAACAATCAAACAAGAACATGGGTTGGATCACGCACATAACAGTCCGCTTTCCTCAGTTACTCGCGGAAAGTAAAAGAAAATACAAGCATCATTTTCACGGCCAGTCAAGTCTACGAGTTTCTAGTATGGCGAGGTTATCCTCGTATCATGTTATTAAGAAATCCTCAGATCGTATCTTTCCAGCAAGGCTAGCCAACCCAGGGGTTCGCGTAGACAGGTATGATTGAGCACAGGTCCCTCGCTAGGCCACCTTGCCAAACATATAATATATAGCAAAATAAATCGGATACAGTCATCCACTCGTTGCAGATGACACAGCATCCGTGGAGACCAGCCGGCGCGTCAAGACAATATCTCAAGGCGGCTGGTGTAAACGATCTCGGGATTCTGCCCTCCCCATGCATCTAGTATATTTAGTTGCCTAGTTTAACCCTAGGTGAAATCTTGGACTCACATGCTATGGCCTGCATGATTATCCTCCTAAAGTCGTACTTTGGTACGAGTACCCCAAAGAGGATCCATGTCAATTAGTATGTCCAACATGTTCTACCCTCCTTAGTGTAATGCATCAATGCAAATACGCCACGTGGAGTTACGAGTTATTTGTCGAGCATGAACAAGAACTGGGACATTCAGGTACATGTATCAGGAAGGAACACTTTGTTCTCCGGGGTCACATTAGTGCTCATATCATGCTCGGGACAAAAGGCGTAAGGATATATAGCATACACAAACATTCACCTATATATATAAGAAAATAATATATAGACCCAGGTCAGAATGCGCATGGTCAAATGCGCAGAAGTCAAAACGCGCAGGGTTAGACTGCGCAGGGGTCAAACGCGCAGAGTTAGGTTGCGCAGCATTGGACTGCGCAGCGGTTAGATGGCGCAGGGATGGATGCGCCAGAGTCGGGTTTGCGCATGGATCAGACTGCGCAGGGTTAGACTGCGCAGGATCAGATCGCGCAGGGAATGGATTGCGCTGAAGTCAAGCGCGCTGGGTTAGATTGCGCAGGGATTAGACTGCGCAGGATCGGATGGCGCTGGAGCTAAGGAGCGCCAGCGCAGTTCATCTGCTAGCGCAATGCGCTGGCCGAAGGGTTGCGCAATTCGTCAAAAGACGAGCTGCGCAGTTCAACTTGCGCTAAAGAGCGCAGCCTGAAGGGTCTTCTCTTCCAGGCCGAGAGCCTCCTCAAGAACACCAAAAACTTCCAATTTCCTTAACTTGACCAAATCAAAACCAAATCTAGATTTCAAAGTTCTAACTGAGTGAAATTGAATTCTCTTCCACATGGACATCAAAACCCACAAATCCTACGAAAATCGAATAGATCAAAACCATATAAATCCGAAAATGGAGAAACTTAGATCTACAAAAATCAAGCTTCAAAATGGAAATTTTCAAGTTCTAAACTAGTATAGATTGAGGAGAAGAAACATATTTTGACAAATATTTTGTAAGAAATCATTAACAAATATAAATCCATCTCTTGAGCAAGTTGGCACTTGCCTTGGTTGGTGGAGGAAATAAATGAGAGGAATAATGAGAGGAGAGAGAAGGAGATGAGTTTTATATAAAATCTAAACCAAGTTGGTTCATGAGGACCCAACGGGTTCAAGTGAACCGAGAGCATGTCACCCAATTAGAGCCAAAACTGTAAACTAAAATCACAGAAAAAAATTACGAATATTATTTTGTCAAATAATTTGGATATACATGAAGAAATACAACAAAATTATAAATAGCAGTATACGTGCTAAAATACGTATACCGGAATCAGGGATGACATCTCTACCCTTCTTAGAAAAATTCCGTCCTCGGAATTTCTAGCCAAGACAGATTGAAAGATCAGGATAAGCAAGGCACAATCATATGCAGTTAACTAACAAGCAGTTATTATCTACATCACAAAAGTACAATACAAACAGGTGCAGTGAATGTGGATCGTGTCCATTATGGCATAAAGATATACCTCACAAACCAAACAAATACGGATACCGAGATCGGATCTCGTCCTCGCGCTCCAAGTTGATTCTCCCGGAGATGATGGTTCCAAGCAACACGGACAAGGCTGATCGTCCGATTCTTGAGTACCTTCTCTCGCCGGTCTAAAATAGATATGGGTTGTTCCTCGTAAGTTAAGTCGGTACCAACGACTAACTCTGAATGATCGAGGACATGACTCGGATCCGGGACATACCCACGTAACTGGGACACATGAAATACATCATGTATGCCAGTTAACGAAGGCGGAAGGGCAAGTCGATAAGCCATCGCCTACCCGAGCGAGAATCTTGAAAGGACCCGTATCTTGGACTAAGCTTCCTCGGGTTCCAAATCTGATGATACCCGAGTAGGCGAAATCCGCAGAAACTTGGTCGCCAACTCTGAACTCTAGAGGCCTACGATGCTGATCCGCCCAATGACGGTGTCGGTCCTGTGCAACTCGAAGGCGCTCTCTGACCAACTTAACTATCTCCACAGTCTGCGTGATCATCTCTGGCCCCAACAACTTTCGTTCTCCAACGTCGTCCCATGCCAAGGGACCTGCACTTCCTTCCGTACAATGCTTCGAACGGGGCCACTGAATGCTAGCCTGATAGCTGTTATTATAGAAGAACTCCACAAGATGAAGGTGATCCTCCCAAGATCCGCCAAAGTCCAGGTGCACGCCCGTAGCATATCTTCTAACGTCTGAATGGTTCTTTCTGATTGCCCGTCAGTTTGTGGATGATATGCAGTACTGATCTTAACTTGGTCCCCAAACTCTGGTGCAAGCTCCGCCAGAAATGGGAAGTGAACCGAGTATCCCGATCTGATACATACTAACTGGAACACCATGCTGCTTCACTATCTGCTTCATGTACATTTCTGCCAACTGCTCAGTAGTCTGCCCAACTCTGAAAGGAAGGAAATGAGCGACCTTCGTGAGTCGATCTACTATTACCCAGATCGCATTCTTGCCAGCCGGGGATCTAGGTAAACCGGTCACAAAATCCATCGTGATGTGCTCCCATTTCCATTCTGGGATAGGAAGCGGCTGGAGCAATCCTGCTGGTCTCTGCTGCTCGGCTTTCACCTGCTGACATACCGACACTTAGATACAATCTCGCTATCTCTTTTTCATGCCATTCCACCAAAAGTACTGCCTGATATCTCGATACATCTTCGTTCCTCCTGGATGAATGGAATAAATGGAACTATGAGCTTCGGACATAACTTCCTGCCGAAGGTCTCCACTCGGTATACAGTCTGTTTCCAAACCTGAGCGTACCATCTTCGTGAATCACTAACTCCTTCCTACGGCCTGATTCATACTCCGACCGCAACTTCTGAATCTGGGGATCTTCTGCTTGTGTGCCCTTATCCTCTCTACCAAGGTTGACTGAATCTGCATACTGGTCATTCTTCCTATATCCCTCGGCAAAACTACTTCGATTCCCATACTCTGAAGATCTTCTAAAATATGCTTCTGCGAGGTCAATAAAGGCACTGTCTCTCCTACTCAGTGCATCTGCCACTATATTCGCCTTGCCTGGATGATACTGAAGATCTAAGTCAAAATCCATCAGTAGTTCTAACCACCTTCTTTGCCTCATGTTCAAATCTCGCTGCGTGAATACATATTTCAAACTCTTATGATCTATAGATCTCTACCCGATCTCCGTATAAATAATGCCTCCACAACTTGAGTGAAAATCCACAGCTGCCAACTCTAAATCATGAGTCGGGTAATTCTTCTCATGGTCTCGAAGCTGCCGAGACGCATATGCTATCACTTTTCCGTGCTGCATCAATACACATCCAGACCCTTCCCAGATGCGTCACAATATACTGTAAAGCCTCCCGCTCCCACTGGAAGCGTCAAGATCGGGGCTGAGATCAATCTCTTCTTCAATTCTTCAAATGATGTCTGACAGCTAGCTGACCAAACAAACTCTACGTCCTTGTGCGTCAAACGCGTTAAGGGCGCAGAGATCTTGGCAAAGTCTGCCACGAACCGTCTGTAGTAACCAGCTAGTCCTAAGAAACTTCGTACTTCTGCAACTATTCTCGGGACTGGCCAATGCTCTACGGCCTCATCTTCTTCGGATCCACTGATACTCCTGCCCCAGAATTACATGCCCCAGGAACGAAATGTGATCTAACCAGAATTCACACTTGTCGAGCTTCGCATACAGTTGATGCTCCTCAATGTCTGCAAGACAGTCCTAAGATGTTTCTCATGCTCCTCTTCACTGCTGGAATAGACAAGAATGTCATCTATGAACACTACCACAAATTTATCCAAATATGGAAGAAAGATGCGGTTCATCAAATCCATAAATACTGCAGGGGCATTGGTTAGTCCAAAGGGCATTACTAAAACTCATAATGCCGTATCTTGATCTGAATGCCGTCTTCTGAATATCTTGCTCTCGGACTCTCACCTGATAGTATCCCGAACGAAGATCGATCTTGGAAAAGATGCGGGCCTTGCTCAATTGATCAAACAGGTCATCAATCCTCGGTAGCGGGTACTTATTCTTCACTGTTACTGCATTCAGCTTGCGGTAGTCGATGCACATTCTCGTCGACCCATCCTTTTTGGGAACTAGAATCACTGGCGCGGCCCAGGGCGATTTACTGTCTCGGATGAATCCCTTAGACTTCAACTCTTCTTCATGTTGATACAACTTATCCTGTTCTGACGGCGACATTCTGTAAACTCTGTCTGCAATAGGCCTCGTTCCAGGGTTCAACTCAATGCTAAATTCTACCTCTCTGACTGGGGGCATCCCTGGAAGCTCATCAGGGAATACATCAAGAAAATCTTCGACCACTCTCGGATCTGTCTTGACTCCGACACTGCTGCAGAGATGACGCCTTCAGTCTGATTCTTCAAGGTTCGAGTAAAGATGAACTGCTCCATCCCAGGAATGCTGAATATAACCCTACCTTCTCTACAATCAATGGTCGCATGACTATCTCTCAACCAGTCCATGCCAGAACAACATCAAATTCCCCATAGGGAATTCAATCAATGATGCGGGCAATAAATGCCCACACACCTCTACCGGACATGAAAAGCGCACTCTGCTCACTTCTACGAGCCCATTGCCGGTGAGTATATCCATCCTCTCCGGCAATGCCTCAAACACTAGTCCAATCCGTGTAGCATATTGTGCAGAGATGAATGAGGTAGCGCCTGAATCAAATAATGCTACCGCAGGAAATGAGGTGACGAGAATTTTACCTGCCACCACGTCACTGGACGCTAGAGCCTCTCCCAAGTTAATGTGAGAGCCGGCCCCGCGAGCCCCTTGTTGCGGCCTTCCTCGACCATGCTGTTGCTGCCTCTGAGGGCCTTCGGCTTCCTGCGCTTTGGCGAAACATCTGAGCCTGCGTTGGTAGACGCTGGGCTAGGGCCTTACTGCTAATGCTGGCCCTCCACTCGGGGTTGCCCTGGAGCTGGCAACGCTGGAAACTGCTGAGCTGGCCCTCCTGGCCTCTGCATCATAGGACAAGTCGAAATACGGTGGTCTGGACTACCACCCTCAAGCACAAGCCATTCGCTGACCGACACACATCCCTAGTGTGTCCTCCCTTACCACAGAAGGTACAACCCTGGGCACCCTCTGACGCTGCTGCTGCCGAACTGGCGCTGTGATAGTTGACGCGGCCGTCCTCTGCGGCGCTCCTGTATCATGAATACGAACACCGGGTGCTGGTGCCGATGTTCGCTGCATGGCTCCTCCTCCAACCTGGGAATGAGATCTCTTCTGACCTCCTGTCCTCGATGCCAACCTCTGCTGGTGAGCTCGTGCCTCCGAGCTGCTGTCAAGACAGCGTCAAACGTCTGGTAGTCGTGTCCTTCCACAAGCTGCAATAATTCCAATGAGTCCCTGCTGGAACCTCATAGCTTTCTCTGGCTCCGTTGCCACCATTGATGGTGCAAAACGGCACAATCTGCAGAACTCTGCTGCATACCCATCTACGGTCTTGCCTGCTTGCTTGAGATTGATGAACTTCTGCTGGAGCTCATATCGAGCTACTACGCCAAAATACTTGCCTTGAATCTGTCACTGAAGGTGGTCCAACGAACAGGGCATCTTGTACCAACTTCTTCTGATGCCCACCAGTCGCGGGCAAGATCCTGAAGTACCAGTTTGACCTGATCAACCTTCTCATCGTCTGGAACCTTGGCTGCCACAAGAATGGCTTCGATGTCTTGAATCCATGCATCCGCAGTGATGGCATCCTCCGTGCCATCAAAATACCTCGGGTTCAAGCGACGGAACCTTCCTGAGGCTCCCGAGTCAACCCCGGCACTCCTCTCAAGAGCTAACTGAATCCCTTGGTTCAGCAACACGTTCTGCTCCTGCTGCCGAGTCTGTTGCTGTTGGTTAGTGACAAGAAACCCCCGGATGATCTCCAGGAGTGCTACGGCGTCTGGTACTGCCGTCGCTACTGGTGCTGCAGGAGTTTCAATAACCTGCGGCTGCACTGCCTCTGGTTCCATTTCTGTTCGTGCCTGCACTGGAGAAGGTTCTCTCCCCTGTTGCTGCCCAGTCGAGCCATGCTCTTGCTGCTCTTCCTCATGGCCTCACCCGCTACTGAGAATGAAGCACCCCTATAGAGAAGAATATAAGATTATCAAGTCCGGACGAGGAAGATTTCGAGGATGCAAGTCAGGTTAGAGATCAAGGCAAGGACAGAGAATTCGAAACATGATTTCAAGGGGAACAAGTTTTGATTGAGACTCCTAATAAATCGCAATACCCCACAAGTCTGAAAAACAGACCTGCATGGGCCACCACTAAAACCTTGTCACGCCCCAGTACCGAAATACGGAGACGGACTAGGCCAGCTACTCCATATGAGGTACGTAACGTCATACGGCGATCGTGGCTGTCGAGAGACTAGGGGGTACATGCTACAAGCGAGTCTCCTATGGTCCCACAGAGTTCTATGTCTCAATCAATCAAATCACATCAGCAAATAAATGAACATTAAAGATAAAGCAGTAAGGCGTCCCCGACGCTTCATCAAAATGATCATGAGAGACTAGCTTTATAACATAGCTATCTCAGAGAGTCATGAGCACAAAATTATACACAGCTGCAGTCTGTTTAGTTACAATTATGTACTGACACAAAATATCAAGTAATCCGGCTAACAAGTGCCGGTGGCTAAACGCCGCAAAAGTATAAGCAGGAGTGGTGGAGAAGAAACCCACTCGAGTCCCCGACCAGCCATGCTCCTAGTATGCACCATGGATGTCAGGAAGAAGGATCGCGTCCTCTGGCTCTGCTACGAGATCTGGCCAAACAAAACCAGCGGGGTCAGCCCCGAATAGCAAGTACCGCCAAAGGGGTACAAGAGTTAAGATAAAACCCAGTTATAATGATAAGGATAAAGCTTATGCTGCGGCTATAGGGTAGCGCTACAATCGTCGGACCCATCTGGCACCCTTACCACCAAACAAGGACAAAAGGTGCCACATGGAGCCGGGACGCGTCGCACTCTATGACCTTCACATAAGTTTACAGATATAAGTAAGAAGATCTCCTGGTCGTGACTTCGGTCGACAGACCATCGCAGCACGATAACCAACCCAACAATCAAACAAGAACATGGGTTGGATCACGTACCGCGGTGGGCCATGTTCCTTAGTCATTCACAGGAGTAGCACATCACAATCAAATTAAGGCTTCCGTTCGTAACTTTGGTCCGCAGCCTGTCATAGTACGATAACCAACCCAACAATCAAACAAGAACATGGGTTGGATCACGCACCATAACAGTCCGCTTTTCCTCAGTTACTCGCGGAAAGTAAAAGAAAAATACAAGCAAGTCATTTTCACGGCCAGTCAAGTCTACGAGTTTCTAGTATGGCGAGGTTATCCTCGCATCATGTTATTAAGAAATCCTCAGATCGTATCTTTCCAGCAAGGCTAGCCAACCCAGGGGTTCGCGTAGACAGGTATGATTGAGCACAGGTCCCTCGCTAGGCCACCTTGCCAAAACATATAATATATAGCAGAAATAAATCGGATACAGTCATCCACTCGTTGCAGATGACACAGCATCCGTGGAGACCAGCCGGCGCGTCAAGACAATATCTCAAGGCGGCTGGTGTAACACGATCTCGGGATTCTGCCCTCCCCATGCATCTAGTATATTTAGTTGCCTAGTTTAACCCTAGGTGAAATCTTGGACTCACATGCTGTGGCCTGCATGATTATCCTCCTAAAGTCGTACTTTGGTACGAGTACCCCAAAGAGGATCCATGTCAATTAGTATGTCAACATGTTCTACCCTCCTTAGTGTAATGCATCAATGCAAATACGCCACGTGGAGTTACGAGTTATTTGTCGAGCATGAACAAGAACTGGGACATTCAGGTACATGTATCAGGAAGGAACACTTTGTTCTCCGGGGTCACATTAGTGCTCATATCATGCTCGGGACAAAAGGCGTAAGGATATATAGCATACACAAACATTCACCTATATATATATAAGAAAATATAATATATAAGAGCCCAGGTCAGAATGCGCATGGTCAAATGCGCAGAAGTCAAAACGCGCAGGGTTAGACTGCGCAGGGGTCAAACGCGCAGAGTTAGGTTGCGCAGGCATTGGACTGCGCAGCGGTTAGATGGCGCAGGAGATGGATTGCGCCAGAGTCGGGTTGCGCATGGATCAGACTGCGCAGGGTTAGACTGCACAGGATCAGATCGCGCAGGGAATGGATTGCGCTGAAGTCAAGCGCGCTGGGTTAGATTGCGCAGGGATTAGACTGCGCAGGATCGGATGGCGCTGGAGCTAAGGAGCGCCAGCGCAGTTCAGCTCAGCGCAATGCGCTGGCCGAAGGGTTTGCGCAATTCGTCAAAAGACGAGCTGCGCAGTTCAACTTGCGCTAAAGAGCGCAGGCTGAAGGGTCTTCTCTTCCAGGCCGAGAGCCTCCTCAAGAACACCAAAAACTTCCAATTTCCTTAACTTGACCAAATCAAAACCAAATCTAGATTTTCAAAGTTCTAACTTGAGTGAAATTGAATTCTCTTCCACATGGAAGCATCAAAACCCACAAAATCCTAACGAAAATAGATCAAAACCATGTAAATCCGAAAATGGAGAAAACTTAGATCTACAAAAATCAAAGCTTCAAAATGGAAATTTTCAAGTTCTAAACTAGTATAGATTGAGGAGAAAAACATATTTTGACAAATAATTTTGTAAGAAATCATTAACAAAATATAAATCCATCTCTTGAGCAAGTTGGCACTTGCCTTGGTTGGTGGAGGAAATAAATGAGAGGAATATGAGAGGAGAGAGAAGGAGATGAGTTTTATATAAAATCTAAACCAAGTTGGTTCATGAGGACCCAACGGGTTCAAGTGAACCGAGAGCATGTCACCCAATTAGAGCCAAAACTGTAAACTAAAATCACAGAAAATAAATTACGAAATATTATTTTGTCAAATAATTTAGGATATACATGAAGAAATACAACAAAATTACAAATAAGCAGTATACGTGCTAAAATACGTATACCGGAATCAGGGAGTGACAATAACCTAGACGATAAGATATATTATCGAAGGTCATGGATTTAAAATTCTCAGGTAAATCCATGAAGGATTTGATATTATCATGTTATCCTCGAAGAATCTACATATGGATTAAACCATCCAGAAGAATGTGGTAGGCTCATTGGATTTATGGAGAAATTCCTGAATAAATTCATCAAAATGGTCACCTCCTGAAGAGAAGATCTCATGAAGAGATTAAAAGTGCCTCCTGAAGAGTGCCTCATGAGGAGAAAATCTTCTGGAAAGAGAAAAAATATGACAATATCTCCTGAAAAGTTTTAAAATATCTCCCGAAGTGATTGGAATCTCCCGAAGGGATTGGAATCTCCCATAGAGAGGAATCTCCAGAAGAGATAAAAATAAATATCCAAAATAGATCTCATGTAATCTCATGAAAAGATGAATCTCTAGAAGAGATCTACTTTAAATCTCCTGTAGAGATAAATCTCCTGCAGAGATTTAATATGAATGATATACCTATAATGGTCAGATCAATAGGATCTTTTACAACCAAAAGAACATGTTCTGGGTCCTGAAGTACCATGTTTAAAGAATATAAAATTCTTTATTGTCATTTACTCAGCACAATATTTTAGAATAATATTAGGCACATAAATTATTCTGGATGAATATTATGATCTAATGAAATATGCAGATGAATAATATTTATCTGATACTCCATTAAGCGGATACCACAAACAAGGTATGTTTTTATAAATAACGTTGCAGGTAGAGAGAATAAATCAAATCACTGCGGCAATTTCACCAAAGCGAACAGGAAAAGTTCATGGCTATGTTTTCAACAGTTCGACACATCAGGAGGAGTTGCGAGCTTTCAAGAATCACAAATAAAGCCTGCAACCTCTTCATAAGGATATGAGTATAAATGTAAAGACAAATACAGTGTTGGGATAAGATGTAATATTTAAATTGTATTGGGGGTTGATTTTTCATTTTGAATTGATGTAAGAACAATAATATAATATTTTTGGGGGAGAGCATCCTGTAGATGCAAGCATCCTGAAGATGCTAATGGAGACATCTTGAAGCATGTCTTTGCGCATTGTACTCTTTTCCTTCGTTGAGATTTTTTTCCACTGGGTTTTTCCTTCGAAAGGTTTTTAACGAGGCAGTGTAAGTCGCACCCACTTAGATTCCTTAAGACTCATATTCCTGAAGAATATTATTGTACTATTTTCTTTTATGTGGATTTTTCCCAATGGATTTTTCTTAGAAAAGTTTTCAATGAGGCGATAATTAAAATGGACATCCAAGGGGGAGTGTTATGATTTGGATAAATCCAAATGTGGATGCCCTTATCCATATCTACAACTTCTATCCCATTCTCTCTATATATATTATCAATGAGAAAGCTACGTACACATTCTTTCTGGCTACCAATATTCTTCTCTTTCTCTCCTATTTTTACAACAAAAATGTAGGCTTTGATAGGATCATAGTCTTGCAATTTGGATATATCTACTTGATTTGTTATATCAGATTATTATTAAATAAGGGCTAAAATATGTAAATTTTCTTATCTAGATGTTTTGTGGCCTGAAACAACTTATTTTGGGCTTGTAAATTTAAGGACGAGTAGGACTTGTCTTTAATATATCACTTTTATGTCTCATCATTGACTTCCAAACCGCTACTTGTAAGACATAAAATGAACATTGATGAAAAAATTATGAGTAATGCTGTTTATATCTCCAAAATATCATTCCTTACGTGACAACTGACGTGACATCTGACATGCCAAATTCTAACAAAAAAATAATTATCCAATTTTTTTCAATGTTAGCGTTAATTTTAATTTTAAATTTAACGATAATGTTAATATTAATTTTAATTTTAACCTTTAATGTTAGTGTTAATTTTAATATTAATTTTAGTGTTAATTTAAATTTAAATTTTAAAACTTTTCTTGTAAACTGTCATGTCAGCTGCCATGACAGATAACACGTAAGCTACCACATAAAGATGAATACTTTGGAAAGAGATTCTCGAGTGACAAATAGCATCTTTCAAAAGTTAATGTACATTTTAGCGTCCACTGTCCATAAAATTATGCCATGATTTGTAGGGGTGAGCAAAACTCGGTTTAAAACCGAAAACCGATCCGAACCGAACCGAAATAAGGTTTCGGTTCGGTTTTTTTTTAAACGGTTCGGTTGTCGGTTTAGAGGTTCGGTTTTTTTTGGATTTTCGGTTCGGTTTTCGGTTTTTGGGTTCGGTTTTCGAACCGAACCGAAAACCGAACTTTAAAACCGGTTTATATATATATATATATATATATATATATATATATATATATATATATATATATTATATATATTTATATATATATATATATATATATATATATATATATATATATATATATATATATATATATATATATATATATATGCTTATATATATATATATATATATATATATATATATATATATATATATATATATATATATATATATATTATATATATTATATATATATATATATATATATGCTTATATATATATATATATATATATATATATATATATATATATATATATATAAGCATATATATATATATATATATATATAATATATATATATATGCTTATATATATATATATATATATATATATATATATATATATATATATATATATATATATATATAAAACCGAAAAACCGATGAACCGAACCGAACCAATTCGGTTCGGTTCAGGTTCGGTTCTGAACCAATTCGGTTCGGTTCGGTTTTGATTTGGTCGGTTCGGTTTTGAGTTCGGTTTTAATTTTTTCGGTTCGGTTCGGACCGAACCGAACCGATGCTCACCCCTAATGATTTGGTACATCTAAGTCGCTCCATAGACTTGTGATTTGGTACAGTCGCTCCATAGACTTGGTCTGCTATCACTTCCCGCTCTCTAGATGATATAGCTACATGGGCCACGACCCAAAGAAATTCTAAAATCCATCCCTGTTAAAAAAAGAAGATCGGTTAATAGGCCAAATGGACCAACCATTTTTTAAGCACATTTTCTTCGCTTAATCAATAGAAAAGAAAATGGATAAGCTAGGCCCACCTCTTCATAGATAAGCTAGGCCCACCTCTTCACGTAGTCCTTTGTCCTCACTCAACTTCCTCCCACTTCTCAAACCTTCTAGACCCATTCTCCCTCTATATCCAAATTCCCGTCCGGCTCCATAACGAGCATGAAACGAAACCCTCTCCTCCCAAAGCGCTCTCCACTCTCATGGCTTCCCTCCTCTTCGCATCTCCTCTTCCATTGTCCTTCCCTCGAAACCCACTCCCCATGTCTCCATTCCGCACCCGAAGGCCTAACCTTTCTCTCCCCAAGTTCTCAGCTAAAGAACAACAAGAACAAACCAATCCCAAGACGCCACCATCGTCGATAGCCGTAGTTCCCGACGATACAAATGATGAGAAGAAGCCCACGGGAGGTGACGATGAAGAAGATCCAGGAGGGAGAACCCAGGACCAGCAGCTGCAGCAGCAGGAGGTGGACTGGAAAGAAGATGAGGAGTTCAAGAGGTTCATGGGGAACCCCTCTATCGAGGCGGCGATAAAGCTCGAGAAGAAGAGGGCTGACAGGAAGCTCAGAGAGCTCGACAGCGAGGCGAGCGGGAATACTGTTGTCGGGTTGTTTCGGAGGTTGGTGAGGGAGAGTTTGGCGAGGGAGAAGGAGAGGTTGGAGGAGGCGGAGGAGACTTTCAAGGCATTGGATCTCAACAAGGTAATTTTGGTTTTGTACCATGTTGCACGGACACCGATACCCCACGACATTGATTTTTGGTACTCAAAAGTGTGTGTGTTTGTATCCCTTCCCATGTTTTTTTTGTACTACGCAATAAGGTAAGTTTGGTTCGACGCATGTCCTGCAGGAAACAGACAATTTCCGGGGTGTTTGTACCCCTTTCCATGCTTTTTTTTTTTAAACTACGAGCTCTTCTTTTGAACTGGAATGCTGGACTAAATCAAGTTCTCAAATTGCAATTTTAATTTAAAGTGATTTATTTAGAGATTCAAAACTAGGGAGAAGAAACCTTATAACTCCACTTCTAGCCAACTTGTCAAACTTGTTTTTGTGTTTTTATTAACATATATATAACAGTAAAATATACATTAAAAAAAATTAATTTCAGTTCGGCGTCTAGGCCGCGCTAGGCACCCCTTTGGCATGCCGAACCGCCTAGCGGATTTTATAACGTTGCTTATCTATAGGGCATGGGAAAAGATCGACTTAAGAAGCAAGCCAAGTCAAACTAGAAAATAAAATAAATTTAAAAAATATTATAATAAAATCTAGGCTTAATTGCAACTTAATATTCTCGACTATTCCATTTTTTCAACTTGATATCCTAAATCTTTTTTTTTTTTTGTAACAACTTGATCCCCTGCAAAAAATTAGGACGAAAATACCATGTTTAAAACTGAAAACTACCCCTCCTCTCCTACAGCCCCGCTCCCTACCCACCCCTCCCGCCATCTCCAGCAACCCCTGGCCACCCACCCCCCTGGCCACCCCCCGACTGCCCCCACCCACCTCGACCCACCCGCCCTCCCCCCAGCTATCCCGCCCTCGCTCCCCCCCTCCACACTGGCTGCACCATCGCCCCCCTCTCTCCCCGGTATCGCTACCGTCGGCTGTGCGCGCCCAAAGAGAGAGGGTGGGGGGGAGGTGGTGCAACCGGGTGGTGGGGGGAGCAAGTGTAGTGTCCCGAAATTTGTGATACGTATTTTATACGTGTTCGTATTTCTGACCCGTATTTCTCTTTTTCTTTGATTAGTTAGTTGTGGTTTATTTTCATATTTAGTATTGTGGTTTAATTGTCATTTATCGTTCATGGATTAACTCGGATTAGTGGAGCTTGGTTTTATTTAGATAGAAGGAGGATTGGGTTGGTTCGGCTTGGCTTGGTTTACTTGGTTCATCATGAACCAAGGTGAACCCCTACCTACCACCACCATCCCCATGTATTAACCCTTTCTTCCTTCTCTCTCCTCATTACTTTTCTTCTTCCTCCATTAACTTCCTCACCTACCAGGAAGGTCTAGGCAAGTGCATCTTGCTTCATGGAGGAACCCGAATTTTATTGTCCCATTCTCTTCTTTGCAGCATTCTAACACTCTTTAGAACTTGGCATTTTCACTTTCTATGGCTAGATTCTTGTAGATCTATATTTACATTATTTTCGGATTTTTTGGGTTTTGATCTACTTAATCTTGTTGTTTTCGAGTTTTGATGGTTCCATGTTGTAGAGAATTTCGTTCTGTCCCATTTTGACCTATGGAAGTTCGGATTTGGGCTCCGGATGATGGAGTTGTGGAGCTTGAGAAGTTGGCTCTCATGGTGTTCTTCTTCTCGGAATTTTGGAGAAGATGAACTGTGCTTGACTTGACCGCATGAATGTTTCATGCGGCAAGTGATTTCCCTAGCCGCATGAATTAAAGCTGACCGCATGAACCCCTAACCGCATGGCAGCACTTGACCGCATTAACCTTCATGCGGTGAGTCATCCAGCCGCATAAGACTTAGGCATGGCGCGGCCGCATATGCTCGTGATCATTGGGCCGCATGAGACCCTTGCACTTCTGGCCGCATAGCTGAGTCTCATCCCAGCCGCATGAGATCCTGAACCACCTAGCCGCATGCGCCCCCCTTGCTTAGGCAGCCGCATGCGCGCCCACCATATCGAGCCGCATGGCTATTTGCTCTGCGAGCCGCATGAACTCGGGCCCGTCCAGCCGCATGAGAACCCTTTCCCCGCTAGCCGCATGGACCTCCATCCCAACCCAGCCGCATATACTCCGCACCCCTTCAGCCGCATGAGACCTGTCCACCGCTGGCCGCATATGCTCCACTGTCCTGCCAGCCGCATGAAGCTTACTTTCTTCTGGCCGCATGATACTTCACTGCATGACCCTGAACTTTCCTATATCCCTGTGTACTATTATTTTATTATTAATTTGCCCATGCCTTGTAATCTTTATTGTATATTTTTACGCCCATTTTATATCCTTACGTCTTTTGTCCCGAACTTGATAATCCCGATTTGATTGACATGATTGAAATGATAATTGTACCTGGCATGGTGTGACCAAGAACTGACATGCTTGATAGTGGTCCGTCGTGGCGCACTCTTGATAAGTAATAATGATAATGATAGTGGTCCGTCGCGGCGCACTCTTGACAAATTAATTCATTAGCCTGGACACCGTGGTTGTTTGCATGGATTGTGCTTGTATAAACTACTGGTCCGATTGTGTCTTGCATCATGTCTAGGGCATGATCCCTGAGTACCACGGTCAGGGATTCATACTGAATCTGGCTAGGTTAATGACTAGATTGATCAAATAGTTCATGGAGAATTTTCCAGTTACCTGTTGCCCCTTTGGTCCCAGTCTTATATATATACATGGGATTTGTTGCTATCCGTCGAGATGAGCGCACTTCCAGCCCGCCGTCGAGTGTGGTACCTTAGGACACATGTATCTTACTACCGTGTGTCTGCTATATCCTGCTATCTTTTTCTTTTCTTGCTGGGATCACTCAGGTAGTAACAAACAGGTAATCGGACTTGGAATTCTCATTGCATCTTGCTAGTAACTAGGCCTGTGATAACCCTAGTTAGTTAAAGTAGCAAGCCGTACTTGTTGCTTGGCCGTGATTGTTGGATGGGGTTCAATCTGTCTAGTCTTGTCTTGATCCTGTACAAGATTGTTACATGCCCAGATTTCTTATATTTATCTTGCCGATAAATGGTGGGAGAAACCAAGTTCTGTTCAGACGAAGGGTTACAACCCCGGTCCTTGTTTGGTTTACGGGTTGTAACCTGGTTATCTGAATAGTCCCATGGTTATCTCATCGTATATCATCCTGTCATGCTTTTCCATATGTTTTGTCTTTTATTGATTCTGTACAAGATTGTCTTTTATATTCACCTGTCATGCTTTACTTAAATTACTGTCTCTTATTAGGTAATTATATTCTTGTGCTAATTTGCTAGTTTTAGTTCCTAAAGTGAAGCCTCCTTTGTGGCACTTGCTCTTTCTGGGGTCTGACCCAGCTGGTTTTGTATGGCCAGATACCGGAGCAGCAGCAAAGGATCTACCTGCTTTCCAGCCCGATGGTGACCGCCAGGCGTAACCAGGGCAACGAGTGAGTTTTCTTTTTTGTTCTCCCACTGCAATTGTACTTTATTCTTTTGAGGCGTTTAGCCGCCGAGCACTTGTTAGCTCGATGCACTTTACCTTCTGTCTGCCTACGGGCTGTAATCATGATTGGCAACTCGAGGTTGATCATGTATGACTTAACTCTTGCTAGTCCTTACATTTTGTACGACTAGCTTCATGATCATCTGGATATGTAATGTTTGGGACACCTTACAATTGTATATTTGGTGGTCTGATATCTTGTAACTATTATTAGTTGGTTGAGATTGAGACAATAGGATAATTTATGACCTTAAGAGACTGATGGCTTGTAGATAAACCCTCATATATCTAGACAGCCGTGACCGTATGGTGAGATGGATTCCATTTCATTATACGTAGCTTGCTATGTCTGCCCCCGCTCTCCAGTATTCTGGTTCTGGGGCGTGACATGGTTTAAGTGGTGGCCCATGCAGGTCTTGTCAATCAAGAAATGTGAGGGTTTACCGGATAGATGTCTCAATCTGTACTCGCCTTTGATCTCCACTCGTATCTTCTTATCTCCTTGGATCCCTGACTTGATAACATGCTTGCATCATTGTTCTATCCTGGTCCTTCCTTAATATTTCCGATGTCATTGCTTCAGTGGCATCGTTCCTGTTGATCAGCCAGAAGAAGTTCGACCGGCAGACCAGCAACAGCAAGAAGATCAAGATCAGTCCTCAGCAGCCGCCTCCCGAGCCATGCCTTCTGGAGAACCAGTGCCCCCAGTCCAGCCAGTTCAGCCAGCAGGGCCGGAGGATGGGGTCTTGATAGGGCTCATCCGTGAGTTGCTTGCGTCTCAGGACCGTCGAGGTGATGCCTTGCAGCAAGCAGTACAAGAAGCTGTGAGCGGAAGTGGTCCTCGAGGGAATAGTGCGGTCAACAATTTCAAGCGCCTGAACCCTCCCTTCTTCGACGGCAGCGAGGATGCTATTGCTGCAGATGCCTGGCTACAGGACATTGAAGTTATCTTGGAGGCAGCCAGGACCCCTGAAGCAGAGAAGGTGGCGGTGGTGCGCCTGCAGTTACTAGATCTAGCCCGCAGTTGGTGGGCTATGCAAGCAGCGAGTTTGGGTACGCCTGTCATGTGGGCGGTAGTCAGCGATATGTTCCAGACCAAGTACTTCGACGCAGTGGCTAGATATGACCTGCAGGCCAGGTTTAGTAATCTCAGGCAGATGAGCAGGACGGTCGACGGATATGCGGTCGAGTTTTCAAGGTTGAGTCGGTTTGCTTCCACCTTGGTGGCAACCGAGTTAGACAGAGCACAGCGATTTCAGCAGGGGCTCCACTTGGAGATCATATTGGCAGTAGAGCAGTTCGAGCACAGAACTTTTGATGCCGTCTTGCGAGCAGCGAGGAGGCATGAGTACACTTCCCGAAGGATAGCGGACCGGACCGGAGATCGGAAGCGGTCTCACGACCAGATGAACCAATCCTCAGCACCGGCCCCAGCAGCTAGGGCCCTGACCATTGGAGCTACGAGGACAGATTCGGTTACCTCCTTACAGCATTCTGCCCCGACCTATCCCCAGCAGCAGAAGCAGAAGCGGCCTTTCGCAACCGGTTGTTCTCATTGCGGGAAGCCCGGGCATGTTGTTACTGAGTGCCGCAGAGCACAGGGATTGTGCTTGGTTTGTGGTTCGTCGGACCACATGATAGGATCTTGTCCGTTCAGAAACAGATCATTGTCGACAGTAACTAGTCCCTCGGTTATGGGACCAGCCCCAGTTCACCAACCACAGCAGCTCCCGTTCCCGGGTCCATTGCCGTCTCAGGCCCAGGCCTTCCAGCAACAGAGGCCTCAGCAGTTCGCCCTGGCCCAGGCCCAGATCCAGAATCGGCGGAGAGGTATCTGTGTCCTATTGTCTTGCTTTCCGTCGTCGTCATGCGGGACACATGTCATGTTTCATGTATCCTAATTACAACGGTATATCCCGGGTCCGAGCCATTTCCTAGATCATTCGAAAACGGTTATTGGTACCAACCTTTTCGTATGAGGAGAGGCCCGTGTCCCTGTTTGACCAAAGAGAGAGACCTCAAGCGCAAGACTATCAGTTTAGTTCGTGTTGCTTGAGTTCATCGCTCCTTGGGAGAGTCAAACGTGGGAGTGTGAGGATGATATCCAATCACGTTATCCCAATCGGTTTGGCCCGTGAGGTATAATATCTTCCTTATGCCTTGCACTTCGATTCCTTGCTTGCATGTATGATTGTATGATTGATTGGTAGCGTAGATTGCTTGCGATAGTATAGCTGTCCCGACATCTCTAGCCTCTTGATTAAATTCCGAGGATGG
The DNA here is from genome assembly GCA_029216955.1 of Iris pallida. Classification (NCBI taxonomy): domain Eukaryota; kingdom Viridiplantae; phylum Streptophyta; class Magnoliopsida; order Asparagales; family Iridaceae; genus Iris; species Iris pallida. The sequence goes on along the minus strand of JANAVB010039212.1, from coordinate 14,542,526 downwards.
AATTCTTTTAAGGTGGGTAGGATGTAGTGTCCCGAAATTTGTGATACGTATTTTATACGTGTTCGTATTTCTGACCCGTATTTCTCTTTTTCTTTGATTAGTTAGTTGTGGTTTATTTTCATATTTAGTATTGTGGTTTAATTGTCATTTATCGTTCATGGATTAACTCGGATTAGTGGAGCTTGGTTTTATTTAGATAGAAGGAGGATTGGGTTGGTTCGGCTTGGCTTGGTTTACTTGGTTCATCATGAACCAAGGTGAACCCCTACCTACCACCACCATCCCCATTTATTAACCCTTTCTTCCTTCTCTCTCCTCATTACTTTTCTTCTTCCTCCATTAACTTCCTCACCTACCAGGAAGGTCTAGGCAAGTGCATCTTGCTTCATGGAGGAACCTGAATTTTATTGTTCCATTCTCTTCTTTGCAGCATTCTAACACTCTTTAGAACTTGGCATTTTCACTTTCTATGGCTAGATTCTTGTAGATCTATATTTACATTATTTTCGGATTTCTTGGATTTTGATCTACTTAATCTTGTTGTTTTCGAGTTTTGATGGTTCCATGTTGTAGAGAATTTCGTTCTGTCCCATTTTGACCTATGAAAGTTCGGATTTGGACTCCGGATGGAGTTGTGGAGCTTGAGAAGTTGGCTCTCATGGTGTTCTTCTTCTCGGAATTTTGGAGAAGATGAATTGTGCTTGACTTGACCGCTTGAATGTTTCATGCGGCAAGTGATTTCCCTAGCCGTGACCGTATGGTGAGATGGAGACAATAGGATAATTTATGACCTTAAGAGACTGATAGCTTGTAGATAAACCCTCACATATCTAGACAGCCGTGACCGTATGGTGAGATGGATTTCATTTCATTATACGTAGCTGGCTATGTCTGTCCCCGCTTTCCAGTATTCTGGTTCTGGGGCGTGACAACCAGGGCGGGCAACGGGGGAGGGGAGGGGTGTGGGCAGCCGAGATAGGAGGGGGGGGGGGGAGAGGGCGACAGGGTGGAGCGGGGACGGGACAACGGAGGGGGGGGGGGGGCGACAGTCGAGAGAGGAGGGGGGAGGGAGGGGGTTGGGAAGGCAGGAATAATTTTATCTTTTTGAAAATTTTGAGTATCAACTTGAAAATATTAAATAGTTTATGGTATCAAGTTGTCGAGTAAAAAAGTTTAGGATATCAATTGAAAAATGGAATGGTTGAAGGTATCAAGTTGCAATTAAGCCTAAAATCTATCCATGTAATTAAGGAAGTAAGCATAAAAAATTTAGGTCTAATCTAATCGAAAAAGAATCTCCCTCTTAATTGATGTAATCTTCATGTGATCTCTCTTTAATGAATGTAATATTCATGTATCTTCTTTACATTTTTTTATGCAAATAATAATTTAAAAATGTGAAAAACTGTGACTTTTTTATGAAAATTATTCTTTGGAAAATATTTCATAAAATGCAGTAATTGTAGAACTTCTTACCAAACCTACTTTCTTAGCCATCTTCTCTAATATTATCTCATTAGCGAAATCAAATTTTGAAAATGTACGAGTCACATCCGGTATGCATTCCCAAGGTACAACTCAACCTCGTTCTACTTGAGCTTTTTGTAGCTTGTCACTCCTCACAAGCTAATACAAATGTGTGAGCCACATCACGTACCTAATATCCATGATATATTGTCTACAGAAAATAAGTTCAATCATGTATGTACTCAAGTCAACTATAATTAGATTTTTTTTTTAGCTTCACGGTCGCAAGGTAAACCTTGCAATGTTACTTCCATTGACCATCCTTATCACAATTGGAGAAATGTCTATTGGCTTGATCATATAATTCTTCACTAGTCCTTGTGTCTTTAGGCTATCTTCTTATAACTTCTCTTAGAAAAAAAATCCTCTTCCAAGACTTAGAACACTACTCTACCAACAATACAAGAGCTATCTATCTTTTCATATTACCCTATGCAAGCAATTCTGAACGCGACACATCTAACTTATACATGTGTAAATTCATAAGAAGAAAAGTAATTGTCTGACAACACTACAAGATCTAGTTGTACCTAGATCATTATCTACCACAAGATTAAGTCTTTCTAACCTCTTGATGGGATTGATTATTTAAGAATATGGTCTTTCACAAAATGGTCCCTCTTGCATTTAAGTACAAAGCATAGTTTAAAGTATCGGCCGATACCGATATGGTTTGGCATGTCCCGATCCGATACCGACCGATACCCGATACTGACTGATACGACATTGGGGGTCTCTTTTCCGATCAATTTAGCAAAGAATATTGAACGAAAAAGACAAATCAATAAGGGTTTGAAGCATAATAAGGTTGTAAAAGCATATAACAGAAGAAAAAAGATTGATTGCATGTAAAACAATCGGTAAGGGTGACTACTATTTCATTTAATTTCAAAACTACTAATAAATAACACTGAAAATACTTAAAATTATGCCTAAATGTTTAAAATATATTTTTAAAATGTTAATTATTTATTAATAATTATTTGTTTTCCGATACCAAAAAATTCGATACTCCGATCCGAAACCGTCGATACTATCGATATCGCCGATACCGATACTCATAGGAATGGTCCGATACCGATTCCGATACTGCAACTAAGAAGCATGGACTTTTATATCTCATATCGCTCAATCATGTCCTGAACAACAACAAATCCTTTAGACACTCGAGGATGGATCCAACATCCATTTTCTCATGTTGTTATCATTTAGCATAGAAGCCAGGTAATACGCCTTGTTGTGTGCTCATTAGTTTTTTTCTTATTTCTTGTAATTGGTTTTGATCTTAGAACTAGCGTCGGCAGGCTGCGGTGAAGTTGAATGTTCTATCCCATAGCTAATTTTTTGTAAGTGAGAACTGTTGGGAACATACACGAAGTTTGTGGAAACAAACATTTTCCAAATCGAAAGAACTTGTTACAACATCGAAGAAAATCCAAAACCACGAGACGATCAGAGTTAATCCGGAAAATCCTCCACTAAGAAATAAAGAAAATAAATCGATCCTTTTACAAACTTCTTCACCGATCCACACGGATCACCGCAACACTTGATACAGGGTTATCGAAGACAAGATGACGAGGACGAACTCATGTAGAACCCTTTGACTGATCTCTCTTCGAAGCAGCCCTCAAATTTCAAATCTCTCCTTCCTCTTGGTTGAAAGTTGTACCCTTTGAGAAACCTCTTTATATTCTGATTACGTGATATGTTGTGATTAGGGTTAGAAAACTCATATTTAAGTCACTATAATTCTGAAATAATCTGGACCGTTGATCTCAATCTAACATTGTTAATAAAATATCGAATTTGGACCTTCATCCCCTGCGACGGTATACAGTCATTCTAAAGCAGAGCCGCATTATACCACTGTATATCGTTAGAATATATTATGGAATAAAATATGCACAAAGCATAAGATCAAGCTTTTCTTCATTGACCTAGTTTGACACCTAGCAGTGTGTCAAGACTCCCATGTGGTGTGAGGATCTTAACAACATCCACTCAAGAACCTTTCCATGTTAGTTATAGTGTAATTCAGTCTTTATGTTATACTACGTCCTAATTAGACATGCAATTCAATATTTTTGTCCTAATACGTTCCGACTAGACTTATGAGATGAATAATATGTCATTTCGTTATAGTAACTATGTGTCTTGATCATGTGTGTTAACATCATGTCTATCAAGTATGATGTAGAACCCTAGAGGGGGGGTGAATAGGGAAATAAAAATAAACTATAACAGATGATGCAATAAAAGCAATTTAAGAGTGAAGAGTAGAAAGATCAAAACAAGGATGTATCCTGGTATCCTCTTTTGAGGCAATCCAGTCCCGGAACTCTCTCCGGCTTTAATCCACTATTATGCAAATAGTACACACGAGTTTGGATCCGAAGAACTCGCCAACTTCTACACACGAGTTTTCTTACGAAGGCTCGCCAACTTCAAAGAAAAGGAAAGGATGCTTTGATCTTCTAAACACTTGAAGATCGAAAGTAAACGCTCTTGAGACACTCTAGCACTTTGGGTTGGATGACAATTGAAGATTAGGTAGAGTAGTAATGGTGAAGCTCTTTGGTAGTTGAGAAAATTTAAAGCTTGGAAGAGATAACCTTTAAGAGGAGAGACAAAGCCTCTTTTATACAAATCCAACATCATAAAGGCAATACAGCCGTCGAGCGGATTATCCGTCGGATTTCCGCGGAAATCCGTCGGATTATCCGTTCAACAGTAACGGTCATAAAAAGAGCCGTTGGATGCATTAAATGCATCTGTCAGATGCCGTTGGATTTGAATTTCAAGTTGCAAAAAGGTCAGGCGGATTATCCGTCGGATTTCAGCGGAAGTCCGGCGGATGATCCGAACTGTGGTCTCACAAACTTGCTGTGAGGGGTTCGGATGATCCGTCGGATTTTCGCGGATTTCCGTCGGATTATCCGAACTTCTCCTCACATACTTGCTGTGAGGGTTTCGGATGATCCGTCGGATTTCCGCGGTTTTCCGTCGGATTATCCGAACTTTTCCTCACATACTTGCTGTGAGGGGTTCGGATGATCCGTCGGATTTTTGCGGATTTCCGTCGGATTATCCGAACTTCTCCTCACATACTTGCTGTGAGAGGTCGGATAATCCGGCGGATTTATCCGGAAATCCGTCGGATTTTCCGTCTCCTCTGAATGACTTCTTCACCATTTCTATCTTTATAAATGTCATCTTAGCAAAGTACGTACATGGATTCCTAGTAGAATACAGACTCTTAAAGAGCAGGAACCGCCATCTTCTATGTAGACTTTTAAGCAGGGTTTTGTATTGTTTACTCCAACGTCCTTGTAATAAAACGTCATCTTGATACTGGAGAAATGTAAGAACGCAAGTGCCTGTGAAAAGCAGAGACTAAAAGAGATACAGGGGTTAATGTGATCAATGTATCAAAATAGATGTGCCAACAAACTCCCCCATTTTGATAATTGACAAAAAAGGAAGCCAAAAAAAAAAGGAAGCTCCCCCGTAATTACAGCTCTCCCCCTCACTATGATTTCTCCCCCTTTGTCATTTAATCAAGATGGTAGAGAACTAAAAGCAGTAAAGTAAAGAAGAGAAATGGAGAAGTAGAATGCATTCATTGAAATTTTAAAACATGGGTACAATAAGGGGGCTGTCAAAGCCCAAACACAAGTCAGAACTGAAAAGTCCGTAAAGGACCACACCAAAACAAACAGTAAACATAATTAAAACATACTAACAAAGTCCCCGAAGGACCACACAAGATAAAACGAACTATCAACCACCACCCATCAACTGTCCAGTGCACCAGAGGGTCCCGCCTCCTGATCTTCATCGTCCCCGGCGGCGGAGGTAAAAGCGCCATAAGGGTCGACTCCATCCGGGTACATGAAGCCATAAACATTGGGATCAGTGAACCGCGGGCCCGGATAATCAGGATGAGGGGCGTTGGGATTGAGATAGGGAGTGTGCTCCTCGAACATCCGCTGAATATAATAGGCCTGATCCATGAAGCCATGGTGGATGAGGGTGCCGAGTCCCCGAGTGTTGGCCTGAAGGCGCTCATGGGTAGAGAGAGAGATCGGCAAACTTACGATCAATGTACCGTCGGACATCAGGAGTGAGGAGGGACGCCGGAGGAGAGGTAGGACCACCAGCGACAGCAGCAGGAGCGGGAGCAACAACAGGAGCCGCACGAGCCCTTGCCTTTGATTTGGCAAGAGGGGTAGGCTTAGGATCACCAACCGGACAGTGAGTGAGGTCCACCCCATTGGCCTCAAGGATCATGGTGATGTACATGCCAAATAGCAGGGAACGATGGGGAGAGTCCCGGATGAGCATCATGGTGTAAATGATGGATTTGGCCAGAGAGAAGGGCTGCCGGGAGACTAGATAGTACATGCAGATGAGCTCCTCAGAAGTCAGGCTGTCCATGTTCCCGGACTTGGGGGTCAGAGTGTGGCAGAGGATACGATGCATGTCATGGAAGAAGGGACTCAGATCCTTATCTTCCGGGCGTTGAACAAGTGAGCCGCCACAGATGTTGAAGAGGAACTCCTCATAAGACATGTCAGACGAGAAAGAGATGTGGTCAATGGTGGCCGGAAGGGAGCGATATACCTTTCGTTCATCAAGACCTAGGATGGAAGCCAAAGAAGCGGCTGTGACGGTGAACTTAACGCCTCCAACCTTGGTCTCGAACTCAGGGCCTTCCTTAGCGGGAACGAGGTTGCAATAGAACATGCGGATGGCATGGGAATAAAGTTGACCTGACGCTCGAGGAGTTGATCGATGCGGGCGAAACGGAAGTGATCACGATGGTCTTTAAAATTGATCTAGGAAATGGGTTTGCCGACGCAGATGGGAGCCTTGTGGAAGAAGGAGAACCACTCCCGGGAGTGAGAGGCCGACTTGAAAATGGCTGGATTGTGGCCTTGAGACGGTTGAGGGACGAAGAGGGCAACGGAAGGAGGCTGAGCGGAGGAGGAACTGCCATCATGGCGCTGACGCTTTGTGTGAGAGGCCATGGAGGAGGAGAGGGATGAAAGTGTGGATGGTGGTGAAAAGGAGAGAGAGGAAGGAGTTTATAGAGAGTAGAGGGGTGTAATGAAGAGTCATAATGGTTTGGAACGGATAGAGAGGGGAAATGAACGGACGGAGAGGCGCGTGGCGCTTCGGATTCCGCGCCTGTGCCCGAAAGTCGGAAAATCCGGCGGATTATACCGGTTTTCCGACGGAAGATCCGGATAAAGTACTGATGGACAATAAAGAGGGTAGGTGAAAAGTCATGTCCCATTAATAGGGTAGCCGTTTGCAGCCGGAAATTACGGAGGGCAATAAATGCAGAAGATCCGGCGGAGTTCCGCGATAGTCCGACGGATTTTCCGAACTAGTCCAGGGAAACTTGCTGGAAAATGAACGGATTATCCGGCGGATATTTGCGGAATTCCGGCGGAAAATCCGGTAAAGCAAAAAAAAAACTCAATCAGAGAGATGAAGGAGACCGAGTTCGCCGCAAATGAAGGTGAATCGATCTTCAGAAAGGGATTTGGTGAAAATATCAGCAAGTTGATGAGTGGTGTCAATAAATTCAAGACAAACATCACCTTTGAGCTGATGATCTCGAAGAAAGTGATGTCTTATCTCTATGTGCTTGGTGCGAGAGTGACAAATCGGATTTTTCGTGAGATTAATGGAGCTAGTATTATCACATTTAATAGGAATGCAATGAGAAGAAATACCATAATCTACTAGTGTTTGTGTCATCCAAAGAATTTGTGCACAACAACACCCTGCCGCTATGTACTCTGCTTCAGTGGTTGAAAGAGCGACAGAGTTTTGCTTCTTACTAAACCATGATACCAAGGACTTCCCGAGGAATTGACATGTGCCACTAGTGCTTTTTCGGTCAAGCTTGCATCCGGCAAAATTCGCATCCGAAAAGCCGTGAAGCTCAAAGGATGAGGATTTCGGATACCAAAGACCCATGTTAATGGTGCCTTTGAGATAACGAAAAATGCGCTTAACGGCAGTCAAATGAGATTCCTTTGGATTAGCTTGATATCGTGCACACAAGCAAACACTAAACATGATATCCGGACGGCTAGCAGTTAAATAAAGTAAGCTACCGATCATACCTCTATACTTACGAATGTCGACCGATGTGCCATCTTCATCATTGTCAAGCTTGGTCGTTGTAGCCATAGGGGTTCTCATTGATTTGGATGAGTCAAGGTCGAAACGCTTGAGGAGGTCCCTTGTATATTTTGCTTGATTGATGAAGGTTCCTTTAGGTCCTTGCTTGATTTGTAACCCCAAGAAGAAGGAGAGTTCACCCATCATACTCATTTCAAACTCTTCCTGCATGACTTTGGCAAAGTCTACACAAAGTGTGTTGTTAGTAGAACCAAAAATAATATCATCAACATAAATTTGAACCAATAAGAGAGTCCCATCATGGGATTTAATAAAAAGTGTGGTGTCAACTTTTCCCTTTGAAAAATTGTGAGAGACAAGAAAAGAGCTAAGACGCTCATACCAAGCACGTGGAGCTTGTTTGAGGCCATAAAGGGCTTTATGGAGTTTGAAAACGTGGTTAGGAAATTGAAAGTCTTCAAAACCGGGAGGTTGTTTAACATAAACTTCCTCCTTAATAATACCATTAAGAAAAGCACTCTTAACATCCATTTGAAATAGCTTAAAGTCATTAAAGCAAGCAAATGCACAAAGCATATGAATGGATTCAAGACGTGCAACCGGAGCATAGGTTTCGTCGTAGTCAATGCCTTCCTCTTGGTTATAGCCTTGAGCAACCAATCGGGCTTTGTTACGAGTTACTAACCCATCTTCATTTAGCTTATTGCGAAACACCCATTTAGTTCCAATAATGGGATGATTGCTAGGTTTTGGGACAAGTTCCCAAACCTTGCTTCGCTCAAATTGATTAAGCTCCTCTTGCATAGCTATCATCCAAAATTTATCAAGAAAAGCATCATTAACATTTTTAGGCTCTAATTGAGAGATAAAAGCCACATTGGCACAAAGATCACGTGTGGCGGATCTTGTACTAACATTTGAGGAAGGATCCCCAATGATAAGCTCCTTAGGATGATTGGTGACAAATCTCCATTCTCTTGGGAGATCCTTTGGAGGAGGCTCGAGAGGAGGAGACTCTTTTGATGGGGTCACAACTTCATTGTTAGATGAAGAAGGACGATCCTCAATAGAGGAGTTCTCCAACCCAAACGAGATGTCATCAATATCCTCGGAAGAGGAGAATGTAGAAGAGTTGAGCTCATTAAAAGAGACATTGATTGACTCTTCGACAACAAGACTTCTTTTATTAAAAACACGAAAACCTTTGCTATGAGTAGAGTATCCAAGGAATATTCCTTCATAGGCTTTTTCTTCAAACTTGCCTAGGTTATCCTTGGTATTCAAAATAAAACAATTGCAACCAAAAACCTTGAAATATTCAATAGAAGGAATTTTGTTAAACCAAAGCTCATAAGGAGTCTTCTTAGTAATAGGTCTAATTAAGACCCTATTAATAACATGACACGCCGTATTAACGGCTTCCGCCCAAAAATATTGGGGGAGCTTATATTGGTTTAACATGACCCGGGCCATATCGCCAAGGGTTCTATTCTTTCTCTCCACAACACCATTTTGTTGAGGAGTACGGGGACAAGCAAAATCATGTCCAAAACCATTCTTTTCACAAAATCTTTTGAAATCAACATTATCAAACTCACCTCCATGATCACTCCTAATTTTGTTAATAGAAAAACCTTTCTCATTTTGAACACGTTTACAAAAAGCAACAAATTCACGAAAAGTATCACTTTTGCAAGTAAGAAAAATAACCCAAGTAAATCTCGAAAAATCATCAACTAAAACAAAGGCATAAAGTTTGCCACCAAGGCTAGCTACTCTACTAGGCCCGAAAAGATCCATATGAATAAGTTGAAGGGGTCTAGTGGTACTCACAGAGTTGATGGATTTGAAAGATGATTTAGTCAACTTACTTTTCTCGCATTCTTCACATACCATATCCTTCTTGAAGGGGATACTAGGAAGTCCTCGTACAAGCTTCTTGGAGGCGAGGCGAGAGATGGTATCCATGTTGGTGTGTCCAAGCCTCATGTGCCAAAGCCAACTCTCATCGTTCTTTGCAACTAGGCACCTGTCATTGTTAGTACCTTCAACAAGATAAAGAACATAGATATTGTTTTCTCTAATGCCTTCATACACAATAGTTCCATTTGAGCTATCGGTAATGTAGCATTTGAGTTTAACAAACTTGATATCATAGCCATTATCGGTAAGATGGCTAATACTAAGGAGATTATGCTTGAGATTAGTAACAAGACAAACATTATTTATGCAAGGGTAAGGAGGAGAACCGATATTACCATTTCCAATGATATAACCCTTAAGATTGTTACCGAAGGAGACGTGTCCTTCTTTCTTCATCGATAGCGTTGTAAAAAGTGAAGCATCACCGGTCATGTGCCGTGAACAACCGCTATCGAGAATCCACTTGCTTCTAGCATGAGAAGGATTCGTCACCTACAACAAAAGTTGAAGATGAACATTTTGGTACCCATGATCTTATGGGTCCACGAGTGTTAGTCTTAGGAACCCACTTAAGAACTTTCATATCAACTTGTTTTCTAGTATAACAAAAATTTGAGGTATGACCACCCAAACCACAATAATTGCACATCAAGGAAGATTTAGAATAGGAAGTGTGAGTGTTGTGCATAAGTGAGTTTCTAGTGTGAGATGTTCTACCATGAGTGTTATGATGATAGTAAAATGCATGATGAGACGTTTTCTTTTTAACAAAGGGTCCTTTTCTTGTGTTAGAAAGGGAGTTGTGTGTAGTGTTCATGTAATGGTTATGCCTAGCATTATGATGAGTGTGGGGGTGTCTTGGAGCATGCATGTGAGTGGTATTCTTATTACTTAAATTCTTACTCCGTGTAAGAAGATCATTATACTTAATAGAAGTGGAATATTCTCTTCTATTAGCATCTTGACATTTGCGCATAGCAAATTCATAAGAGCTTCTCATGGATTGAATCTCATCATCCTTTTTCTTGATGGTGTCAAGAGATTCTTGAAATTTTAGTCTCAAAGACTCCATTTCATCCGTGTCGGAAATAGGAGTTTTTCCCTTCACATCACTAATGATGCTTGAGAGCCTCTCTACTTCAAGTTGAAGAGCCTCAACCTCCTTAAGAGATTTCTTGTATTTATTCCGAACACCTTTGTGTTCTTCATGTAACTCAAGAATGGCTTTCTCCAAATCATCATAGGTAAGAGTGTTTAAGGAAAAATCATCAAGTACCTCATCGGTTGCCATGAGACAAACGTTGGCATTGTGTTTGCACTTCTTGTCGTTGTCGGAGTCGCTCGCGTCGCTTTCACACCAAATGCTAGTGTTGGCGAACTTTCTGGAGGACGAGCTTCCCTTGCTTGGCTTCTCGTACTTGCTTGAGTCTTTTCGTACCATCGGACAATCCCTCTTGATGTGTCCGGGTCTTCTGCATTGATAGCATGCCGGATCTTCTTCATTGTCCCGTCTAGAGCGGTTGGCCTTGTTGAATTTTAAGAACTTCCTGAAGTGCTTAGCTGTGAGAGCTATTTCTTCATCGTCGTCCGACTCATTGTCGTCGGAGCTATCCTTGGAGTAGGACCTTGATGCTTTGAGAGCAAGAGTCTTCTCCTTTTCTTTGTTCTTCTCCTTCTCCTTCTCTTGAGTGGAGGATTCCTCTTGATCCTTCATGTCAAGCTCGTGAGTTATTAGCTTACCCATGAGGGTCTCTAGGTTCATGACGGTTAGATCGTTCCCCTCAATGATTGCGGTAGCTTTAGGACTCCAAGCTTTCGTCAATCCTCTAAGAATCTTCCTTATCTTTTCATGAGCGGGATATTCCTTTCCAAGAGAAGAGAGAGGGTTAATAATATCACCAAAGCGAGTAAACATGCTAGCAATAGATTCATCATGCTTCATTTTAAAAGACTCATATTCTTGCGTGAGTCTACTGATCTTAGATTCCTTCACTTGTGAAGTCCCCTCGTGTGTGACTTCAAGTAACTTCCAGATCTCATTGGAAGTCTTGCAAGTAGAGATTCGATTGAATTCACTACTGTCGAGAGCACAATAAAGAGCGTTCATTGCCTTGGCATCTCGACAAGCAAGCTTCTTGATATTTTCAGTGAGTGTTTCCTGAAGGGTGTCAGAAGCAATATCCTCAATAGCTCTGGAAGGAGTAGGGAGGCCATTTATCACGCAATCCCATAAATCGAAATCTATGGACTTGAGATAAATGCCCATCCTAATTTTCCAATAGTTATAGTTGGTACCATCAAATAGGGGAGGCCTATTTGTGGAGTGTCCCTCATTGTGAAACGTGTTGATGCTAGGGTTAGAGGCCATGGATCACTCAAGGGTGCAAATCCAAATCAAGAGAACGAAGCTCTGATACCAAATTGTAGAACCCTAGAGGGGGGGTGAATAGGGAAATAAAAATAAACTATAACAGATGATGCAATAAAAGCAATTTAAGAGTGAAGAGTAGAAAGATCAAAACAAGGATGTATCCTGGTATCCTCTTTTGAGGCAATCCAGTCCCGGAACTCTCTCCGGCTTTAATCCACTATTATGCAAATAGTACACACGAGTTTGGATCCGAAGAACTCGCCAACTTCAACACGAGTTTGGATCCGAAGAACTCGCCAACTTCTACACACGAGTTTTCTTACGAAGGCTCGCCAACTTCAAAGAAAAGGAAAGGATGCTTTGATCTTCTAAACACTTGAAGATCGAAAGTAAAAGCTCTTGAGACACTCTAGCACTTTGGGTTGGATGACAATTGAAGATTAGGTAGAGTAGTAATGGTGAAGCTCTTTGGTAGTTGAGAAAATTTAAAGCTTGGAAGAGATAACCTTTAAGAGGAGAGACAAAGCCTCTTTTATACAAATCCAACATCATAAAGGCAATACAGCCGTCGAGCGGATTATCCGCCGGATTTTCGCGGAAATCCGTCGGATTATCCGTTCAACAGTAACGGTCATAAAAAGAGCCGTTGGATGCATTAAATGCATCTGTCAGATGCCGTTGGATTTGAATTTCAAGTTGCAAAAAGGTCAGGCGGATTATCCGTCGGATTTCAGCGGAAGTCCGACGGATGATCCGAACTGTGGTCTCACAAACTTGCTGTGAGGGGTTCGGATGATCCGTCGGATTTCCGCGGATTTCCGTCGGATTATCCGAACTTCTCCTCACATACTTGCTGTGAGGGTTTCGGATGATCCGTCGGATTTCCGCGGTTTTCCGTCGGATTATCCGAACTTTTCCTCACATACTTGCTGTGAGGGGTTCGGATGATCCGTCGGATTTCCGCGGATTTTCGTCGGATTATCCGAACTTCTCCTCACATACTTGCTGTGAGAGGTCGGATAATCCGGCGGATTTATCCGGAAATCCGTCGGATTTTCCGTCTCCTCTGAATGACTTCTTCACCATTTCTATCTTTATAAATGAAATCTTGGCAAAGTACGTACATGGATTCCTAGTAGAATACAGACTCTTAAAGAGCAGGAACCGCCATCTTCTATGTAGACTTTTAAGCAGGGTTTTGTATTGTTTACTCCAACGTCCTTGTAGTAAAACGTCATCTTGATACTGGAGAAATGTAAGAACGCAAGTGCCTGTGAAAAGCAGAGACTAAAAGAGATACAGGGGTTAATGTGATCAATGTATCAAAATAGATGTGCCAACATATGACACCTCTACTCACATCATCTTGCACAAGCATTTTTTTTTAGCATAGCACGTTGGATTACAAAGAACGTTACTTTCCTCATCGTATGCTAGGAGTAGAGAATTTCTTATCGATCATACTATCTTAATGAGTGATTTACCACGTCTAATCTAAGACCGTTGGAACCCCTTAGGTTCGCTAAAGGTACATAGTCAAAGCGTTGGTACATACTATTAAGTAATGGCCTTAGGTCCAAAGACTATTTGCAGCACTGACATGGTCTTCGCGTGGCACTGTTGGAGGATTGTTGTGTCCTGGCTTCTCCATATAGAAAGCAAATCCTAGACTTCCTACTTGGCACAATTGGCGAACTTTGTGTAGCACTGTTGTGGAGGTTGGCTTTCTATGGGCCACGGGTTTGTGGTTTGTCCAAATCTCGTACTTTGTTTGTCTATCTTTTAGGCACCATCAAGACCCCCTTCAAAGTTTTCGTAAGATCCGCTTCAAAGTTTTCGCAAGATCCGCTTCAAAGTTTTCGCAAATATGTTTGCTTCGGTCAATTTGCGAAACACTTTGAACCTTTTTTTTCATGGTCGTGTCATTTGTTGCTAGCTTGAGCACATCGCTGAGGATGGAATGTTGATCCCTAATAACTTGTCGAACGGAGTAGCACTGGCCCTAGCCGTTCGACGTAGCACTGGTGCCTTCTAGCTGTTCGACGTAGACATCCTTGTAGAATGAACGGCCACAAATGCCACATTTTCTACTGTGATATAATTTAACTCCGCCTCTTGGAGGATTCTGCTAATGAAATTGACTGGAGACTGTCAGCCATCATCCCTTACCAAGACCGAGCTTATGGTCGTTATGCGGACTACCAAGTAGAGATACAGGGTCTCTCCCTGGTCGGGCTTAGACACGCTTGGGCAGGTTGTGGATGTAGTCATTGACCTGCTCGCTGCTCGAAAGCTTGTTGACACTCGTCATTCCATTTGAAGGGTTTGGACTTGATCGCTCAAAAAAATGGAAAGGATTTGTTCGTCGAGCGGGAGAGGAAGCTGTTCAGGGCTGTTATTCTGTCACGTTTCAGTCCCAAAATACGTATGACTAAAATACGTGGCAATGGTCAGCTACCTATCAAATGGACTCCAGTCAAAACATAAAGACATACACTATCCAGGTCCGTGTTCTAAAATTCACTAGATGGATTCGATGCGACGGAGGGCCGCTTAGGTGCCGAACTATTTTTTTTAATCTGAAATCCATAGTAGAAATTTGAAATTGAAATCTGAACATGTTCTAAATCCATAATACAATTCATAATTTTTTTAGAATTTGAAATTTGAAATTAATATTACAAATTCTAAATTTCAATATTCTAAGTCTAAACCCAATCTTAAAATCCAAACAACATATCCACAATACAACTAAGCATCAAAAAATAAAAATCTTAAAATCGGAATAGTTGTACAGGGACGCACATGCCTGCCTAGGTGTCGAATAGGCCTGAAAAGATGCACATGGGTGCCGAACAGGAAATTTTCGGTTAGACCGACGGCTACCTAGCGCTTAGGCGGCCGCCTAGGCCGATTTTTAGAACATTGGCCTAGGTCATAACAATTACTATATAAAATATTCAAGTCCATCCACAACACTATCTATGCAATATAAACTATATAACAAAAAGTACTATAGAAGAACAAACGAAGCAGGTAACATTTAAGTATATCCGAAATCCGAAGAAAGTATCTCGCGCACAATATTTATACTATCACTATAATATTTATAGTTAAACTTAGCATAGTCCAACTGTGCATTAAATTTATCATACTTGCTACAGTGTATATTGTTTTGTTCATCTAACATGTATTTGTAGAATAGTAATAAGCAAGATCAACATGGACATATGCAAGAAGAAATCACGATGAGCCAAAGATGATGGTATCCCACATGATTTTTCTTCACCGTCCGACGACATCTCCGGAGCCACGCACTCGGGGATTTCGCTGTCCGGTCAGCGTACGAGGGTCGAGGGGGCAGTGCCCCTGGGGTCAGGGACGAAGCCCCCGAAAAGTATTCAGATTTAACCATCTGGGTATCTTTGG
Source organism: Iris pallida (assembly GCA_029216955.1). Taxonomy (NCBI): domain Eukaryota; kingdom Viridiplantae; phylum Streptophyta; class Magnoliopsida; order Asparagales; family Iridaceae; genus Iris; species Iris pallida. Next base: position 14,527,114 of record JANAVB010039212.1, on the reverse strand, counting down.
ATAGCTGCCGTCAAGGAAAAATGTCATCATCTATCAGGTGAAGAAGCCAAATCAACCCATCATCATTTCAAGACTCTGAAAAAGTCTGCACCAGCTATAGTATATCTAGAGTCTGGAATGAGTCTTAGGAATAATTGTAAACACAAAAAACGAATAACAAAATCGAAAGCTACGGTAGAAAATAATCCTAGAAATTGGTATACTGGCGGTATACTGTAATATACCGGCGGTTATACTGATTTTATATAAAAGTTGCTCTTTGTCGTTTGGATCGGCATACCGGGGTACATTGTAGTATAACGGCAGTATACCCATTTTATATAAAAGTTGCTCTATGTTGTTTAGATCGGCATACCGACGGTATACTGTAGTATACCAATGATATACCGATTCATCACAGCCGACAATCCAACGACTATATTTCAGTACATTAAATAATTTCAACGGCTCTATTTCTAGCCGTTGCTACAGCAGACCGGTATACCGATCGTATAGTATAGTATACCGGCGGTATACTGACTGCAGATTGAAAGTTGCATTATTTTAACTTTTCATTGCTTTGGTTATAAATAGCCTTGAACTCCTTCTTTTAAGGTTGATGCTTTGAACCTAAAATTTTTCTATCTACCAAAGTCTATCCACAAACAACTCTACCAAAGCTTTCACTTGTCTATCCACAAATTTTGTTAGTATTTTTGAGTTGTACAAGTGAGTTCTTCATCTTTGCTGTAAGAAAATCAAAACTATCTTGTAAAGAGGTTGAAGTGTACAAGCCTTCGGATCAAAGCTTGTGTGAAGTCGGAGAGTCTTCGGATCAAAGTTCTCATGTATTGAAGTCGGAGAGCCTTCGGATCAAAGCTCTCATATAAGCAATTGGTGAACCTTCTGATCAAAGCTCATGTTGTAACTATTTTGACAATAGTGGATTAAAGCCGGAGAGAGGTTCAGGACTGGAGTGCCCCAAGGAAGATACCAAGATACATCGGGTGTCGGTGTTTTTATTGCTTCTTCTCTTGCACTCTTAATTTTTAAATTGTCCATTACAAATCGTATTATGCTTGATTAGTAAGCTTGACCCTATTCACTCCTAGGGTGCTTTCAAATGTGTTTCGTTCTTTCATGGAATACATGATTAGTACCAATGTGGATGGTTGACTGGTTATCATACCATATATCTGGTGCTTTCGATTCTGCTTCTTTTACCGGTTCCTTTAGAAGATATTGCAAATATAATATCTTTGCCGTGCCATGAGTAATGGTTTGGTATTCCGTTTTTGAACTCGATCATGAGACCACTCTATTTTGCTCTTCCACGACACTAAGTTCCTGCCTGTAAATACTAAATAGCTAGATGTAGACCGTCGATCTGAAGACTTGCACCCCAATCAGCATCTGTTTGAACACTCCAGATGAGTATGCCCCTGATTCTCTACACGAATTCATTTTTCCGAATTCTGAGTTAGATAGCACAAGGTCATGATAACTGCCTGCTAATGCGGAACTCATGGAGAGGCCATAAACCTACTAAGTATACTTAGAACAAAGGAAATGTTCGGGTGAGTCACAACCGCCAAGTAATTGAGTTTTCCGACCAGCCGACGATACTGTTCAGGATTGGTTATCAATATTCCCTCAACGTGAAGTAACTTTACCTCTGAATCTATTGGTGAGTTTGCTCCCTTAGTTTGCATCATTTATGCTTTAGTTAGTATATTAAGAACGTACTTCCTCTGAGGCAGTACATTGTATTGCTCGTCTTGTGTGACTTCGATGTTCAAGAAGTACTTTAATGTTTCATATCTTTGGTCTAAAACTATTCGTCCATAAACTTTTTCAGCTCGGCAATACCTTGACTATCATCTCCCGTAATCCTGATCCTAAGAGTATCCGTCCAGCTGATGCACATCTGTAAAATACTAAATGATCCTTCTTTGATTGGCACATACAAAATTGATTAACTACATATGAAAATCAACCAAACTAAGCACGAGGTGATTGTTTAAGACCATAGAGTATCTTTTGCAAATGACACATTTATCCTCCCTTACAACGAATCCGGAAGGTTGCATCACATATACTTTTTCGTCAAGATACCCATGGAGAAAGCATTCTTCACATCCAACTGAAGTAAGGGCCAAGTATATCGGACGGTTAACGACATGAGCAATGGTACAGAGGTTATCCTGAAAAATAGGAAGAAAGTCTCAAAATAATTCATCCCGTAAGTCTGTTAATACACTTTTGTCACAAGACGAGCTTTCAGACGATCAAGAGTGCCATCCGATTTTACCTTGATTGTGAACATCCATTTGTAACCTACCGCCTTCTTACCGGAAAGCAAATCCACCAAGTCCCATAAATGGTTCTCACGAAGCGCTCACATCTCCTCTTCCAAGTGGCGCGCTAACTAAGATGTTGGAGTTCTTCCTCGGCAGATTGTGGGATCTGAATCCCATCAATAGTAGCCACCAAGGACTGAGTGTGACTCGCGAGTCCTTTGTAGTTTTCAACTTACAATGGATGCTCGCGACATGCCGACAGGGCGAGTCGATATAACAGGCTATGGTGAATCTGTGGAGTCGGAGGACTCTGATGACGATATTTGCTCTATCGTTGTGGGCACCATCGGTGATCCCTGTTCTGACGGAGCTGGTATTCCCGGACCGTGGGACGGTGAGACTGACTCGATAGGGAAAGGACACCCTTTAGAAGCCAAAAGCAGGGACGGGAGTGGGAGTGGGGGAACGCGACTACTTAGAAGAGTGTAAAGTTGAGAGCGTGCTGTCACGGACCAAGGGAGGTTCACCCTGTTATGGAGTTGGCCCCGATGGTATGGACCAAGGGGGTGCCCTCCAAAATGCAATTTTGCCTGTACAAACTATATCTTGGGAGGTTGCTTACTCAGGATCGTCTTGCGAGATTTGGTGTTCAGGTCCCTTCGTTGCTCTTAGCTGTGCAAGTAAGATAGTGAATCTGTATAGATCATCTCTTTTTTTAGCTGTTCGTTCTCATCATCCGTTTGGCAGCAACAATGTTTTCAGCTCAACATGCAGACTCATGGTCCTTGAAATTGGAGGGAGGAGGTGGCAGATATCATGGCTGGAAGGAGTCGGGGTTTCCAGTGGTACACTACAGCTAGGATTCGGTTGACGCCTGCTGTCTGGCATATATGGAAAGAAAAGAACAATAGAGTTTTCGAGCTGGTGACTATGTCCATTATTGGGATGATTCACAACATAGAATATGATGTAAAAGTGAGGAAAAATTTCAAGTCTCCTACAAGATTTATTTTGTAGCCTTTTCCTTTTTACTATAAATGCAAAGTACCTTTTTCCATATATATATATATATATATATAGGTATTTGTTCGGGGTTTCGCCAACTACATTTTGGACCCGCTAGTTCGGCCGGTGAAGGGCTTGGCCTTGCGCCAGTGCTTGCCTCTCGACGAGACATGTTCTCGTGTTGGCTTAAGAACCTACTTTCGACCATGATGACCTTTCGAATGCTCGGATGATGTTCCCATAGATGAGGCCGAACTGATGATGCTTCGAACCGGTCGCTAATATGATGGTCCTTCTTAGAATGGAGCTCGCTCAGTCCAAGTGCTCTATTTATGTGCTCGGCTATCAACTTTCTGACTAAAGGGAACTCAGTCTTAGGGACTCCTTCGGGCCTGCAAAAAAGATGCAATGACTGGACGAGATGGTCGGTCGGATCCCCCTTTGATGGTTTATTGAGTAACCAGATGAGAGAAGGAACTAAAAAGGAAAGTGGTGTTAATGCCTACCTTCCCCTTTTGAAAAAGGGGATATTTATTGAGTGGGTTAGCAAGTATGGTGTGCTGTCGCAGGCACCCCAAAATAAAACCTTTACTCTTAAAATAATATATAGTAGTAAGAGTAAGGATCGATTCCACGGAGAGCAATTATTGTACTTTTATGCTATGTGAACAAGGATGGGGGAAAAGAGTTTTGAATATAATAAAGCAAATTTAAGAAGAGCTAAAACAATTAAAGTATTGAAATCAATTAAAGGGACGACTATTGGTCTCTGTCAACATTCACCATTGGGATCTTAAAATTGATCATTGATGCAAGCACAAATTAACTAATACTTTAAATATTCACTGTGGGAAGTATCTTCCTATCTCTCTTAGGCTTAGTTAATTAGATACAAGCGACCTAATTAACTTTAATTACTAAATAATCTAAGACAAGTGCTGAAGATTTAGACTAGCAATTTTTTAAAGAACCAAGAGATCGATAAAGTAAAACAACACAAGCACAAACGGTTGCATTTAATTTTATCAAAATCTTTTCTCCTAATATCTAATAAAACAAAGTAGTTCATTAAATCTTGGTTGCTTTACAAATTAGAAAAATTAAACAATTACGGATTTGATATCTAATTTAGCGGTAGATCGAAATGAATAATAAAGTAGTAGGCCTCCTAGTAATTAAACAAAACAACCATGAAAGTAAGCATAGAAAAACATTCAATATTCAAAGTATAAATCAAACATATGAAAATAATTTAGATCTCACAAGTTTATTGATTCCAAGGCTTCTATTTCCTTCGACCAACAAGACTTTTAGCCGCACATGTTCATCAAAATTTCAATAGAAAAGTTGGAGAAGAAGAAGAAGAGGTGTTTAGTTCCCCTTTTCTCATGATTGCTACCCCTTTTATACACTCTAAATTCGTTGTTTGAAGTCCACAATATCTTCCCACAAATTCTCTAAAAGTTACAACTTCTCAAACAATAAAACTAAGTGATAAACAAGTAGAAAAATAGTTATTTTGGTTCCTATTTTCGTTTACAACATTTTTGACTCATCTTCAAGCCTGATTTTGTCCATGATGCAGTTTGAATCTTGGAAAACTCAAAATACGAAAGTTGTAGATCTCTGTCTTAGCTTTCCAAATCTTTTTGAATCACCTCAATTTCATTTCGGATGAGAAAGTTATGCCCATTTTGGTAAAAGGTGTCAAAACTGTCCAAAATTGCTATTTCGCTCCACTTTGCACTTACTGTCTCCAATTGCATCTTAAATCAAAACATAAGAATAATAAGTACCTTTAGTCATGAAATGAGCATAAAATGGTAAACAATAAGGGATAAAAATATAACATTTTATGTTCTCATCAAATACCCCCCACACTTAACTTTTGTTCGTCCTCGGACATAACTCTAATTTATTTTTTTCAAAACGAAAATTAAAGTTGTATTGCCATAAATAAAGAATAACCAAGCTCTTCAAAACTTATATTCTTAGACAACTTCTAATTACTTACTTAGTATTTCACTTGAAGATAGAGTAAACTAAATTGGTAGACCCTCACGGAAACTAACACTCAACTCTCATGTGTTTGAAGGGTATGTGTTTCACTCAAATTTATTCCAAAAGAAATGATCTACCATAAGCTTGCATATCTTGTCATTCTCCACCACCGGAATCACATGCATAACACAAATCATAAGGACTTTTCATGGATTGTAGCGGGACCTAGGATCAAGGTAGGATATATTTGGGAGTGTAGCTCAAAAGCCATTAAAACTAGTGGAGCAAAAATGATTTAAGTCAAGTTCGAATATATAAAACATGTAAAACCAATCACCCTATTCAGCTTCTTCAATTTAACTTTAAAGCATTCAACGTATCCTTTTATTGAAATTTTAGGAGGAATTATGAACATGGATGTCAAAAGTAATTTTCTCCATCACTTCTTTTCTTTATTACTTCTTTCATTTTTTTTCTTCATTTTTTTAACAATAATGAACTCAATAATTTCATAATGAAAATATGTAGCCAAACTAGAAATTCAGATGTCCCCACACCTATTTCTTATACACCCATACATATCATAATGCTCTACTAGCTTCCGGCTCGGGTAAAGATATTCTTTTTAGGTTGAAGCTTGTAATGTGGGTTCACAAAAATAAAAGCAATAAGGCTCAAAGGGGTTTAACAAAAGGAAAAATAATTTCAGGGTAGGCTATTTGGATTAAGTAGCGTATAACAAAGGGAGCCTTAATCATGTTCATGTATGCATATGTCGATGTGACTTCAAAGAGAATCAAAGCAAGTTCTAGAGAAACAAATCTATGGAAGAATATCACTAATCAAAAATAATAAGACTGATGTGTCAGTCTAAAGGCTCAAAATCTTACCGGCTTTTGTCTACCAAATTTAGTCACTACCATTCTCAAGGAAAATAACTAGACTAATTAATTCTAAGATGAAAGATTACTTATTCAATCATGTTATGATTTTTTTTTCAAACTTAGTTAAATCTCGCTCATGACATATTCAACCAAAAATTATTGAAAACCATAAAAACAATAAAAATCTTTTTTATATATATTTATTTATCTTAAAAAACCATGCATTTTCAAAAATAAAATAAAATAAAGCCTAAATCTCCTTCCCTACACTTAAAAATGACATTGTCCCCAATGTAAGGCTAAATGCAAAGAGAAGACAAAAATAAACAAAAATAAAAATGCAAGAATAAGAATAAACTTCCTTTAGGTTGCCTTCCAAGCAGCATTTTTGTTTAATATGTCGTTGGTTCGACTCTATGTACACTTGACGCAACTAGACAAGGGTTTCAAGTCTAGAATAGAGGTCTGCAAAATAGAGGGTAAAGACCTCATGTCAGAAATTGGTAATAAAATATAAGGAACGTTACCTGACTGTTGTCTTTTTGTAAAATCATTCAACGCTTTAAAAGTTTCCTGCAACTTAGTACCCTTGACTAACTCCTCATTCTCTTTATCGAGATGCTCACTAACGGCAACATCGATTCCATCTTTTCCATTAAGTTCAAAAACTTATTGTGTATTTGGTACTATGTCATTATTAGGAATGTTCATGTCTGTAACGTTGTTTTTCTCCTTGTTTTGGCGATGTAGGTACTTTCTTTACTAGGATGTCAATATCTTTACCATTTCTCAAAACGATTGTACTTGCATTTTATTTTGGATGTATTATCGTTTGAGATGATAAGTTTTCTGAATTTTGTGCCTCCAGTTTATTAATTGTTGTAGCCATTTGGCTCATTTGATTGTTCAAACTTTGGATGCTGGCCCTTGTCTCCTGTTGAAATTGCAAGGTGTTAGTGGCAAGAGACTTAACAATATCTTCTAAAGACATACCAAAGCTAAAAGTTTGGCCGGATCATTGTTTATGGGGGTATGGCTACTTGTACTGTTGGTAACTTAGGTGATTTTGAATGGCAGGATGATTTGATTGTGGATTCTCGTAGTTGAAATTGGGATGATCTCTCCATCCTAGGTTGTACGTTTTTGAATATGGATCATACTTCATTTGTGATTGTCCAAGAAATCCACATGCCACATTCACTTGTTTACCGGGCTCTTCTTGAAGAGTTGGGCACATATCAGTTGGATATCCTGCTACTAATCAAATCCCACGTGCCATACCTGTTTACATGTTACCTACAACCATTTGATGAACAAGAGAAGTTAAACTAGCAATTTGTTGTTCAAGAGAAGAAACATTTACCTCATTAACATGCTTAGATGGAAGATCTAGCCAAGTGGCAAATTGTTGAGAATTTGTCGCCATGTCCTGTTAGAGTTTTTTTGCTAATAAACAGAAAATTATAAGATCACTAATAGCACAAAAATTAACTAATATTACTCCCCGACATCGGCGCCAAAATTTGGTATGCTGTCGTAGGCAGCCAAAAATAAAACTTTTACTCTTAAAATAATATGTAGTAGTGAGAGTAAGGATCGACCACACGGAGAGCAATTAGTGTACTTTTATGCTATGTGAACAAGTATGGGGGGAGAGAGTTTTGAATATAATAAAAGCAAATTTAAGAAGAGCTAAAAAACAATTAAAGTATTGAAATCAATTAAAGGGACAACTATTGGTCTCAGTTAATATTCACCATTGGAATCTTAAAATTGACCATTGATGCAAGCACAAATTAACTCATATTTTAAATATTCACCGTTGGAAGTATCTTCCTCTCTCTCTTAGGCTTAGTTAATTAGATACAAACGACCTAATTAACTCTAATTACTAAATAATCTAAGACAAATGCTGAAGATTTAAACTAGCAATTTCTTAAAAATCGAGAGATCGATAAAGCAAAATAACACAAGCACAAGCGGTTGCATTTAATTGTCAAAAGTTTTTCTCCTAACATCTAATAAAACAAAGTAGTTCATTAAATCTTGGTTACTTCACAAATTAGAAAAATTAAGCAATTACGGATTTGATATTCTAATTTAGCGGTAGATCGAAATGAATAATAAAGTAGTAGGCCTCCTAGTAATTAAACAAAACAACCATGAAAGTAGGCATAGAAAAACATTCAATATTCAAAGTATAAATCAAATATATGAAAATAATTTAGATCTCACAAGTTTATTGATTCCATGGCTTCTGTTTCCTTCGACCAACAAGAATTTTAGCCGCATATGTTCATCAAAATTTCAATAGAAAAGTTGGAGAAAAAGAAGAAGAGTTGTGTGTAGTTCCCCTTTTCTCATGATTGCTACCCCTTTTATACATTCTAAATTGGTTGTTTGAAGTCCACAATATCTTTCCACAAATTCTCTAAAAGTTACAACTTCTCATACAATAAAACTAAGTCATAGAACAAGTAAAAAAATAGTTATTTTGGTTTCTATTTTCGTTCACAGCATCTTTGACTCAACTTCAAGCTTGATTTTGTCTATGATGCAGCCTGAATCTCGAAATACTCAAAATACGAAAGTTGTAGATCTTTGTCTTAACTTTCCAAATCTTTTTGAATCACCCAATTTCATTTCGGATGAGAAAATTATGTCCATTTTGGCAAAAGGTGTCAAAATTGTCCAAAATTGCTATTTAGCTCCAATTTGCACTTAGTGTCTCCAATTGCATCCTAAATCAAAATATAAAAATAATGAGTACCTTTAGTCATGAAATGAGCATGAAATATAAACAATAAGCGAAAACAATTACTTTTTTGCCCTTGTTTACAGCTGACAAACAGGGCAAATACCTAGTGGTCTTTGCCTGTGTGGACTCATGGGCTTGGGCCGTAGGACATACTGTATCCACTGGCGGAGGGAGAAAAGGGCGAGGGGGGTCACATGACCCCCTAAAAAAATTTGATAGAAATTTTGTGACAAATAAAGCAGCAGCAAAGTGAGCAAACAAAGTGAGTTTGCCTTTAAATTTTTGACAAAGTAACTTGTGAGGAGGGTCATGTGAGCAAACAAAGTTAGTTGGCTCACTCATCGCTGGTATGTTTTGGTGAGTGGGTTCATGTGAGCAAATAAAGTGGTAAGCCAGTGAGCAAGCAAACAAAAGCACAACAGCTCTTCCTCTCCCCTCCTTTTGCTCTCTCCTCCATTTTTTTGCGACTACTTTATGCTATTATTTTTCTTTGTATTTTTATAAAAATCTTGGATAAAAAATTATTAGTCGATTTTGACCCCACTGTATCTAAATCCTGGCTAAGCCACTGACCGTATCGATTAATAATCATCCTGTTTGTTACATGAAATGCTCTATAATAAAATAATTAACATCCTTTTTAATTGGTTGTTTTAACATATCATTATCAGTGTATCACCCACATCCACCCTACAATTTTCAAATTTAAAGTAGAGCTCTTGAAAATGAAATTTCAGAAACTGTTCTTTGTAATTAGTTTCAGAAGTGCTATTTTCAAAGTGAAAAATTTTCGATTTTTTTTTTTATATAGATAGTACTTTTGGAAAAAAACAAAATGATAACATAGTTTTTTTTAAATTAAAAGTGGTATTCTTTGAAAAATATTCCATAAAATGATCTAAAACTTATCAGTAAACTACCTTTTTTAAATCCTGTTGCGAGAATATGATTTCTTTAGTGAAATGAACTGCACCCTCAGATTTCTAAACCAACATCTCCCAATTTTGAGAACGAAATTTCAGAAATAGTAGTAGTGATAAGTTTAAGAAGTGCTGTAGATATTTGTTTTTAAAGGTGTATTATTTTATCAAAAATCTTTGAATTTGTGTGGGAATGATACCTTTTTTTGTCTTCTCAGTTGAAGAATTGTTTTGGGTTTGATACATTCTTTGCTGTTGATGTTCGGAGATTTGGAGATGGTGGCATTTTTATCGGGAACCTGAGAAGGCCGATCGAGCAAGTCATGCCGACGTTAGAGAAGAAGCTTTCAGAGGCAGCAGGGAGAGAGGTGGTTCTCTGGTTCATGGAAGAGAGGAAAGATGACATTACAAAGCAGGTAATAGAGATGTGATTGCTATCCATCCTTGTTCTGCAAGAGACATTCAATTAAGTTTCTATATCTATGTTTTTCTTTTTCGGGACTAGACTGTAGGAAATTTGTTTCATGTAGTCAATTAATGATTATTAACTAAACAGAAAACCAAAATTACAGGGAGATAACCCACAAGGAAAGACAAGAAACAATCTCAAGCAAAACATAACATCTGCAGATTAGTCGTGTCATGGATAATTGTGATGAACCAATAGATCGAAAGAACAAAAACATAGGAGACAGATTTTATATGGAAACCCTAATCCAAAAAAACCACGACACCACTATATCGTTTTATCCTTCCACTATTTTTAGATAATTAAGTATATAAGATGATCAGATGATGACTATTTATATGTCCCTCATAAGTCCTAAACTAGGATAATTAATAGATAAGATCTCCAAAATACCCCCAGCTAATTTCGGTGCACAAAATGCAATCCAGTGTGTAACCCTAAACACTCTATTCCAATGTCCATAGTTTCTTTACACACCTTTCCAAATCCACCACATCATGCGCTCTTTCCCACTACTTGTTTAGGTTGCTTCATTATCTTAAACACTTAAATCTCAAGCCTAAATTGCATGCAGGCCCCTCACTGGTCCATCATAGCTCAAGGTTCTTAGTATCCTTTACTAATTAAGTTCCCCTTCGTTCTTTTTCTTAAGTGAAACATTTCATCAAGTACACTTGCCTTGTATATACCTAAATACCAGATTATTTAGGATAAGCTAGGAAGCATGGACTCTCCAAACATATGGGTCGTGATGTGTTACACGCGTATCAGGCATGTATTATACATTCCATTGACACTCTAAAATACACTAGGACACCTAAATATTTGTCGTGTCCATTTCGTCGTTTCCTTACCATGTTGTGTCCTATCCATGTTGGTGCAACATAGTGGACAAGCAAGGAAAAACTAAAACCTTAGTTATAAACCTTGTCAAGCTAAGAATTCCTGTTGGTGTTTTATTCTATGTGTTGTGTGTGTTCACAACATTCTATTGTTAAAAGATAGTCCCACATCGGAAAATCACACCAATATGTATCTCTATATATTACTTATGAAGGAATAGAGAGATGCACATGGGTTGAGGCCCAATGGAGGGTGCCATGTGGGGGGATTTTACATAGAGGTGAGAATAAGAAACCAACTTTTGGCCAAAATGAAAATAGATTGGAGCTAAGCCCCGAAGGGGCTTAGCGACTCGGACTCGGACTCGGACTCGGACTCGGACTCGGACTTGGACTCGGACTCGGGCTCGGGCTTGGGCTAATGGGCTTTTGAGGCTTATTGTGGCTTTTTGATGGCACTTTGCACTTAGCACGACAGCTACGGGTCGAGCGGGTCGAGTGGGCCGTTCAAATTATGTAACGTCCGTGGGTCTTGTGGGCTCAGATCCGGAAATGGCTCAGATACAGAAAATTCGGATCTGGCATTAAACCAGGGCGTGCGTTCAGAATTTGAAAAGCCCATCTCGTGCCTATAATATCAGCAGCATCTCCTCTCTCCAAGGTTATAGAAAATAATCAGAGAATTTCCAGAGAGAGAGAGAAGTGCTGCTGCTATTCCGAGGAGTCGTCGACATTTTTGGCCAGCGTTCTAAAGTTCTTTTCGAACTTGCTGGTTCCTGGAGGCTTGTCCGTAAGGCGGATATAGCTTTGAGCGCCGGTGATCTTTCACCCCAGCAGGCTTTCTTCTTCCTCTGTTGCCTTCGAGAATACCGTCGCTTCTCTTTAGAAGTTATACGGTTCTGTTGCCTTCGAGAATACCGTCGCTTCTCTTTAGAAGTTATATGGTTCTGTTGCCTTCGAGAAATATTACGAAATCTTTTTAGATTCCCGTAATACAACATCACCTTCTTTAAGGTGTTGTTGCTGGAAACATTGTCTTTACAATAGTTTCTGAACTCGTGTTTTTCCATCGATTGTTCGCCAAGGGACTAACAATCTCAAAGCTATATCGAAAAGATGGATAACTCACGTGCATCGCTCGTCAATACCGACTTTAACAAGTTGGAGAAATTCGACGGCGAACATTTCCAAATCTGGAAACGGAAAGTAACCTTAAACATTCAACTCGTGGAAGTTGATCACGTGCTGAATGAGGAAGAACCGATCGTTCCAACAACCGGAACCGCAGAAGTTATTACAGCTGCTAAGTCCAAGCATGCAAAATGAATTAGAGAAAACAGTATCTGTAAACTGTTGATTCTCAATAGCATGGAAGACTCTCTGGCAGAGTCCTATTCCAAGAAGAATTCTGCCAAAGAGATTTGGGACTCCTTGGGGAAATTGTACGAAGATGACGAGAATCGGTCCAAGATCTTCTTGGTTGAAAGATACCACAAGTGGACCTTCGAAGATGAGAAGGCTATGCTGCCCCAAGTAAAGGAGTTTCTGAAGCTGCGCCAAAAGTTGGATGACGAGAAGATGCCTCTTGTCGACAAGTTTGTCGTTGGAGGAATCGTCTCTAAACTTCCTGCGGGTTGGAGCAACTTCTATGCAAGGATGCACCGCAAGAAGCTGGACATATGTATGGAAGATCTCCTGCAAGAGATCCATGTTGAGGACGAGATGCGCTCTCAACAGAAGATGGATTTTCTGTCCAAACAACTGGCGAAAGCAAATCTGGTCCAAACCAGAGAGTACAAGGGGAAGCAGGCGGCTTCTCCTCACAAGAAGAAGAAGGACTTCACTAATCTGAAAGTGAAGAGTCCTTCATTCAAGAATCAGAAGTCCAAGTTCCATGTGACTTGTTACAAATGTGGCAAGAAGGGCCACTACAAAAGTGACTACAAGGAACCAAAAAAGGTGAGCCTATTAAGGTTTCTTTGGTTACTAATCTGGTTGCAATGATAGCGCAGGTTGCAAATGTGGGGGTTGACTCAGACTGGTGGATAGACACTGGTGCGACATGTCATGTCTGCTCAGACAAGGAATGGTTCGACTCCTATGAGCCAACTTCCGAGAAAGTCATAATGGCAAACCAGGCACAAGCTGAAGTACTGGGGATCGGGACGGTGGAGCTGAAACTCACATCGGGGAACACTCTGACGCTTCAAGGAGTGAAGCATGTTCCTGCAATTGCTAAGAACCTGATCTCTGGGAGCCTGCTTTGTAACGCAGGCTTGAGGATGGACATCAATGCTGGCCAGATGGTGATGTCCAAGAAGGGTACATTCTTCGGAAAAGTTTTCCAGACTGAAGGAATGTACAAAATTCAGCTTGTTGTAACCCAGAAAAATGATATTAATGCTATTTCTACTTTGAACTATTCTTTTGAGTTGTGGCATAATAGGCTAGGACATGTTCATTGTAAAAGGATTAACAAGATGTCTAGCCTAGGACTTATCTCCAAGTGTGGGGGTAAGGTAGAGAAATGTGAAGTGTGTGCTCAGACGAAGATCACAAGGAAACCCTTTCACAGGGTCCATCGAAGCACAGATCTTCTGGAGTTGGTTCACTCAGATATCTGTGATTTCAAGCAATTCTCTACAAAAGCCGGGATGAAGTATTTTATTACTTTCATCGATGACTTCTCAAAGTATGCTTTTGTCTACCTGCTCAAGTCTAAAGACGAAGCATTCGAGAAGTTCAAGGAGTTCAGGGCCGAGGCTGAACGGCAAACTGGACAACAACTCAAAAGGCTAAGGAGTGATCGAGGCGGGGAGTATCGGTCTCATGATTTCTCATCATTCTGTAAAGAACATGGAATCATAAATGAGACGACGGCTCCGTACTCTCCTCAATCCAACGGAGTAGCAGAAAGGAAGAACAGAACGTTGACAGAGATGATGAACTCTATGCTGTTGACTGCGGGTCTTCCAAAGAGCTTCTGGGAAGAAGCTGCATTAACGGCTACTTTCATTCTCAATAGAGTACCGTATGCAACTTCGGACATAACACCTCATGAACTCTGGTTCAAAGTCAGACCTAACTTGAATGTCATTCGAGTGTGGGGGTGTCTGGCTTACGTGAAGCTCCCAGATCTGAAGATTCAGAAGCTGGGGACTAGGACCACTAAGGCTATCTTCTTGGGTTATGCCGAGAAGAGTGATGCTCGGAGATTCCTTGATATAGAATCAAATCATATCATTGAATCTCGCGATGCTGAATATTTTGAAGACAAGTTTGCAAGGCACAAAAATATTGTTCTCGCGGATCTTCCGGAGAATGATGAGAGTGCAAAGCAGACAGAAGTCCTTAAAGAACCAGTAGTCCAAGAAGAAGCTATTGTCGAAGAGACACCAGTTGAACCAGAACTCGCTGAGCCGTCAACTAAGCGAGTAAGGAGGCCGAAAGACTTCGGAGATGACTTCGTCACTTATCATGTAGAAGCAGATCCGCTTACCTATGATGAAGCGATGAAGACCAGAGATGTTGTATTCTGGAAGGAGGCGATAGACAATGAGATTGACTCAATCACCTCCAATAATACATGGGTGTTAGTTGACCTACCAGAAGGAGCAAGATCCATCGGATGCAAATGGATCTTCAAGAAGAAGATGAAAGCAGATGGAACCATCGACAAATTCAAGGCCGGGCTAGTGGCCAAAGGGTTTGCTCAGAAACAGGGGATCGACTATTTTGATACTTATGCTCCAGTAGCTCGGATGACAACCATCAGATTGTTAATTGCTCTAGCAGCAATACACAAACTAGTGATACATCAGATGGATGTGAAAACGGCATTCCTTAATGGCGAGCTGACAGAAGAGATCTACATGCAACAACCAGAAGTTTTGTCGTCAGAGGTCTGGAAGACAAAGTCTGCAAGTTGATGAAGTCTCTGTATGGTTTGAAACAAGCTCCCAAAATGTGGCATGAGAAGTTTGACAAAGTGATAAAGGTCAAATGGCTACAAGGTCAGTGAAACAGACAAGTGTGTCTATACCAAGTTTGCTGACGGAAGAGGAGTTATCGTTTGTCTATACGTTGACGACATGCTAATCCTAGGTACGGATTTAAGCTGTGTCACAGAGACAAAGAAATTTCTCTCGACCAAGTTCAGTATGAAGGACTTGGGGGATGCCGATGTTATCTTGGGGCTCAAGATCATCCGGACAGGCACGGGAATAGCACTGTCACAATCTCATTACATTGAGAAAATGCTCACTCGATACGGGTATCAAGATCTTCCTATAATTGATACACCGTACCGGAGTGATCAGAAGCTGGAGCCAAATTCGAGAGAAAGCGTCAAGCAATTGGAGTACGCCAGCGTCATCGGAAGCTTGATGTACGCTACTACTACTGCCACAAGGCCTGACATAGCTTTTGCGGTGGAAATGCTGAGTCGGTTCACTAGCAACCCAGGCGTTGAACACTGGAATGCTGTGAAGCGTGTTATGAGATATCTTAAAAAGACTCAGACATTTGCACTATACTATAGCGGAGATCCGTCAGTAGTGGAAGGCTTCAGTGATGCTAGCTGGTGTTCAGAGGTGGAGAGCGAGTATTCTACAGGTGGATTCATATTCGCCTTGGGCGGAGCTGCTATATCGTGGAAATCGAAGAAGCAGACAATGTTATCTTGCTCCTCCATGGAATCTGAATTCTTTGCATTGGATGCTGCTGCAGATGAAGCAGAGTGGCTTCGGGAGCTCATGTATGATCTTCCAGTGGTTGGAGCTCAGATATCGGCAATCCCGATATACTGTGACAACCAGGCGGCAGCAGTAGTAGCATCAAATGAACTCTTTAACGGAAAGAAGAGGACTGTACGGTTAAAGCACAGAGCAGTGAACGATCTCATCAAACGAGGCGTCATTGCAGTGATCGATGTTCGGAGTCAGGAGAACCTGGCGGATCCATTCACGAAAGGCCTCAAACGACAGCTGGTCGAGGACACAGCAAGGAAGATGGGTTTGAAGGCATTCTAATATTGTGTCATTATAATCCTATCAATAAATTTTATGTTATTGGTTCAAAGAGAAATCTACCAGATATCTAATTTTTGATTCAAGGGAGAACTATTGACTGGAAAAATATTAGTTAACAGTGGGTACTTGTTCTGCGGAACATGGAAGGGTTTCGAACCCAGAACCACTGTTGTCTACTATGAATTTTCTACAGAAAATTGATCCTGTGGGAAGGATGGCATAATGCCTTAATGAGTTCTCAGACTGAGTGAAGGTCTGTTATGCTTTACAGGAAGCATGGTAGCACAGCACTACAAGGAGTGTGACTCCATGCTATGTGTGGCGGTGACTCCACCATGAGGTTCTCGAAGGAGGTAAATCCTCGGCTATGTTAGCCAAGTCACAGCGGCGTAGCACCGCAAATAGGCAGTTGGCCTAATGTTGTATATTGAATTAAAGAGGGATGTAGTCAGCACTACAAAGAGGAGGTGTTCCTCATGTTACGGGTGGCACGACACCACAATGAGGTAAACCCGGCTAGGGATAAAGCCTCGGCCTTGCAAGCCATGTCGTAGCGGCGTAACACCCTACAGAAGCGTAAGGCTTCATGCTGGGTAGTTTGGCACTACAAAGGGGCTAGACCTCATGCTACGGGTAGTATGACACTACGATGAGGTTCCCGGTGATTCGGGGTAAGGTCCTCGGCTTAAGGCCATGTCATAGCGGCGTAGCACCGCAAAGGAAGCGTTGGACGCTTCATGCCATGTCTCTTTAATAAAGAACTCACCTGTAATGTATGGACAGAAAAATAGGCCGTTTCTTGAGGGTAAATTTGTAGACGCCCAAAATACATACATTGAAATCCAGGCTGGCACAAGGCCTTTAATGTGCAGCCAGAAGCACAGATAACTACATTATGTGAGTGGGAAAAATTACAGTTGTGGTACAGAATTCAAGGCGTAGTCCATTCTTGTATCATACTGTTGTTCAACCCATGCGGGAAGATTCAAGTCGTCAGCGACATCTATCCTAATGCATAATGGACAGTTATTATGTGGAACGCTTAACTCATATATATAGAGATATGTGGGGGATTGTTGGTGTTTTATTCTATGTGTTGTGTGTGTTCACAACATTCTATTGTTAAAAGATAGTCCCACATCGGAAAATCACACCAATATGTATCTCTATATATTACTTATGAAGGAATAGAGAGATGCACATGGGTTGAGGCCCAATGGAGGGTGCCATGTGGGAGGATTTTACATAGAGGTGAGAATAAGAAACCAACTTTTGGCCAAAATGAAAATAGATTGGAGCTAAGCCCCGAAGGGGCTTAGCGACTCGGACTCGGGCTCGGGCTCGGGCTCGGGCTTGGGCTCGGGCTCGGGCTCGGGCTTGGGCTAATGGGCTTTTGAGGCTTATTGTGGCTTTTTGATGGCACTTTGCACTTAGCACGACAGCTCGTCGCAAGGCGCATTGTGCGCTTTAGTTGCGCTCGTGCGCGAGCCTCTGCGCGGCCCTGCGTGGCGTGCGGGGCGTACGGAGCGCACGGAGCGTACGGGTCGTACGGGTCGAGCGGGTCGAGTGGGTCGTTCAAATTATGTAACGTCCGCGGGTCTTGTGGGCTCAGATCCGGAAATGGCTCAGATCCAGAAAATCCGGATCTGGCATTAAACCAGGGCGTGCGTTCAGAATTTGAAAAGCCCATCTCGTGCCTATAATATCAGCAGCATCTCTCTCCAAGGTTATAGAAAATAATCAGAGAATTTCCAGAGAGAGAGAGAAGTGCTGCTGCTATTCCGAGGAGTCGTCGACATTTTTGGCCAGCGTTCTAAAGTTCTCTTCGAACTTGCTGGTTCCTGGAGGCTTGTCCGTAAGGCGGATATAGCTTTGAGCGTCGGTGATCTTTTACCCCAGCAGGCTTTCTTCTTCCTCTGTTGCCTTCGAGAATACCGTCGCTTCTCTTTAGAAGTTATACGGTTCTGTTGCCTTCGAGAATACCGTCGCTTCTCTTTAGAAGTTATATGGTTCTGTTGCCTTCGAGAAATATTACGAAATCTTTTTAGATTCCCGTAATACAACATCACCTTCTTTAAGGTGTTGTTGCTGGAAACATTGTCTTTACAATAGTTTCTGAACTCGTGTTTTTCCATCGATTGTTCGCCACGGGACTAACAATTCCCATGTATATTTGTTTGTGTTGGAGTTAGATATGAGAAATTTAAATTTCCTAGTTTAATATGGCAAAAGGTACAAGAACCTTGAAAATTAAGATTTATTGTTTTAGGGTGTGGTGGTTATCCTAACCTTTGTGTGCCAATTATCCGTTTTTCAGCAAATATCATACCAAATATACCTCGCGTGTAATATCTATTATTCCTGTTAACTCCGAAGGGAAAAAATAATTCTAGATTGCAAATCCAGTGAAGTCATTTTGTTGTTACGCTTCTAGGTAACAACCTAAAGAGCTTCAATTTTGAACTTCTCAACTTTGACTCATTCTCCTCTGAGGCTTCTCATTGAAATATTTTGCATCATTTTGGGTTATGTCTTGTGTTACGTAGAGGCAGTTTTATATATATTTTGGTAGTCTAAATCTATCCAGATAAAAATTAATGTAAATCTATCTTGCCTAGTTCATCAAAATCCATCTGAGTTAGATTTAATCTAAATCTTTCATGATTGGTTCGATTAAATATATCCTGATTATCTCAACCTTTCTATCCAGATTAGATTTAATCTAATGTTTACCCGGATTAAGTTTAATCGAGTGTATAAATAGATTAAATATATCCTGATTAAATTTAATCTCAACCTATCCAGATTCGATTTAATCTAATGTTCGCCCGGATTAAGTTTAGTCAAGTGTATAAATAGAGGTGCATATTAGAATTTGGGATATAGAATGAGATCTAAAGTTGCTGCAACAACATTGATCGAGAGGTTTGAGAGTGTTGTCTTTTAACCCTATTTTATATAGGTAGTCGGACCACATTATCTGTGTTTTTGGAATTTTGGTTTTTTGCAATCAACTTTTTTAGGATCAACTAATTGGTACTAAAGCATATGGTTGACCGAAAGACATGATGATGAAGGTTATAAAATTTGGTTCAATATAGAGGTTTCGATTGAAAAATAACTTTTTGTTAAAGCAGACAAGGGTGACGAAGGAAGGTCTTCACAAGACCTTGCTTGAAAAAGTGAAGAAACCTGAAGAGAAGTCATGCTGATTGGGAAGATCTGGATCTAAGGGCAACATACACAATTGATTATTTTCTCTCTGACGAAGCCATGCACAGTATTATGGATAAAATTCTGCAGCAGAGTTATGGTTGACATTTGAAGGTTTGTACATAAAGAGTTTCCAAGCAAATATATATGAACAAAAAAGTTATATGGGTTGTATTAAAGAGTAAGATAAGGCACTTCTACTTGTCACATCGTCTCCACCATTGTTTGATCACTTGTCGACCACACTTATTTATGGTAAATACATCATGGAGATGGAAGAAGTTAAAGTTATTCACATAGAAAACGAGATCAAGAAAAGACCTCAAACAAGTGATGAGGGTGGAAGTCTTGTTGTTAGGGGAAAAATATCAAGAGTGAGGAGCAAGAGAGAAAAATAGATTCAGATACAAATCTAATGATTAAAAGGGAGAAAAATGTTTGATGTAGAAACACAAGAAACAATGGACGAGATACACCTTTAGAGAATCGACTTTCTTGCTGGTTCTCGATTTATCTATTCTAATCGACTGGTTTAATCTACTTCTCATAACATTGTTTAGAAGACAACAACTGGATGGTAGTAGCAACTTAGGAGAAGCGGCAGCCACTTCAAATGAACATAATATGAGAATTACCATGCATCCAGAAGGAAAGAAGGCAATTGGTTGAAACTGAGTGGTCAAGAAGGAAATGATCGAATCAAAGCTAAGGCTGATAGTGAAGGGTTATGCACAAAGAGTGGGTTGATCATATTGAGATACTCTCCCCAATAGCGAATCCTACTTATCTCAAGGTTTTATTTTCTGTAGTGAACAAATTGATCTAGAATGAGAGGAGTTCAACTTGAAAAGGCCTTTCTGTATGAGGAGTTGAAGAATAAATATTTCTACAACACTCTGAAGGTCCCAACGAGCTAGAAAAAGAATACTATGTTTGCGAACTAAAGACATCAATTTATGTGCTAAAACAATCACCAAGGTATACAAGCAATTTGACTCCATATGTTGAGAACAATTACACCTGGTGTGAGTATCGCAAGTGTGTTTCTTCGAAACAATCTCCAGTTCATATTCTGCTTGCATCATGGAGGATGCGGATTGAGTCACGAAAATGCTCTCCATTTTTATGGGGGTAAGGCTGCGTACATTTTGTCAGCTTGACCCTCCGAGGCCCTGCATAAGTCGGAGCCTCGTGGCAGTGTGGCGACCTTTATATTGATGATATATTGATTGTAGTGTTGATACTGACTATGTTGGTGATAGTTCATAGAAGCTCTACTATGGGCTATGTATTCACATTTTCAAGTAGACTGGTGAGTTTGAACATTGCAAAATACAATAGCATTCTCAACAGTATAGGCAGGGTACATAGCTCAGCAGTTGGGGTATCAAAAGAAGCTCTTTGGTTGACAGGATTGGGCGATAAGTTTAAGATATCAGAACAACATGATACTTTCTTCTTGTATGATTATTAAAGTTTCATTCATTTGACAAATAATCGGGTATATCACCAAAGGACAAGGCATACTACTGTTTGGTATCATAAAATAAGTGAGTGGATAGGTGAAATAAAGTTCTACTCGAAGAAGATACAAACAAAGATAATCCGACATTTATACTATCAAAGCCAATCCCTACAGAGAAGTTAGTCTTTCTTGGCCATTGTTAGATTTGTACATGTTTAAGACTTCACTCAATCATGACAAGTACCAAAGAGGTACAACTACATCTCAAAACATATCACGATGTTACCGATGGAGACTGTTTGGATCACAAGCCAAGGGTACCAGATGGAGATTGTTGGGTTATGTCTTGTATAAGTAGCGGGAGTTCAGTAATTTCAGTAATTTAAATCCATTTTGATTATATTTAATCTAAATATATCATAATTATGATTAATTTATATCTATTTTCACTACATTTACTATAGATGTACTTGTATTATACTTAATAGAAAGCTGACCTGTTTAGGTTTAATCCGGTATATAGATAGAGATGAGTGTTAGGGTTAGGGCTGTAGGAAGAGATCTAAAGTTGCAACTGCAAGGTTGTTTGAGAGATTCAAGTGTTTAACCTTGTAAGTCAATTTTGATAAAGTAAATAAAGTCTTGCAGTTTGGTCGTGGAGGTAGGCATATTGCCAATGAACATTACATCTTCGTTTCCTAGTTTCCATTAGAGGTGCTTTCAATCAAACACTACATCTCAATTTTGACTTTTGAAACTTTTCATTCGTAGAATCGCTCATTTATTCCACAAAGAAGAAGATATTGCCTAACTAAAGATGTAGAAAATAATGGTTGGATGATTTTATTGATGGACTACTTCACTACTTATAGGGAGTCTAGCTCCTCTACATACTACATATTCCGATGTGGGACTAAAAGTCCCTTATTGATTCTCAACACTCCCCCTCAAGATGGACGATAGATATTGATCATCCCCATCTTGTTACATAGCTTCGACAGACTTAATGAACTAAGACCCTTAGTCAGACAGTCTGCAACTTGTTCTTCTGAGCGGACATGGTCAATCTTCAATATCCCTTGTTCCAGTTTCTCCTTGATGAAGAATCGATCAATCTCGATGTGCTTCGTTCTGTCGTGCTGAACTGGATTGTTAGCTATACTTATTGCAGCTTGACTATCGCTCAGAAGACGCAATGGTGCTCCCTTATCCAGCTTCAACTCTATCAGCAATGCTTTCACCCACAGCAATTCTGACACTTCCAGAGCCATTGTTCTGTATTCTGCTTCAGCTGTCGACCGTGCTACCACTGACTGTTTCTTGCTTCTCCATGAGACCAGATTTTTCTTCTACAAAAATACAGTATCCCGTGGTAGACCTTCTGTCGTCTATGCAGCTCGTCCAGTCTGCATCACAGTATCCCTCAACTTCTATGCGTCCATTCTTCTTGAACCATAGCCCCTTTCCCGGCGTTCCTTCAGATATCTCAAGATCTGAAATACTGCTTCCATATGACCCTTTCTTGGATCATGCATGTAGCGACACACTACACTCACCGCAAATGAGATATCAGGGCGAGTGTGTCCCAGATAAATCAATCTTCCTACAAGTCTTTGATATCTTTCACGATCAACATGCTCTCCTGCTTCTGCTCCAAGCTTACTTTTCTTGTCAATTGGAGTAACGGTTGCTTTGCATCCCAGCATCCCTGTCTCCTTCAGCAGATCTAGTGCGTATTTTCTTTGTGATAGAACAATTTCCTGTTCGCCTTCACACACTTCGATACCTAGAAAGTACCCTCATTGCTCCTAAATCCTTCACCTCAAACTCCTTCGCGAGTTTTGACTTCAGCTTAGTGATCTCGACTTCATCATCACCTGTGATCACTATATCATCCACATATACAGCAAGTATAGTGATGTGGCCTCTTGCATGCTGGAGGAAGACCGTATAATCTGCATTTGTTTGACGGTATCCCATGCCTGTAACAGCCTTCTAAATCTGTCAAACCAGGCTCGAGGAGATTGCTTGAGCCCGTATAGCGACTTTTTCAGTTTACACACCTTTCCTTGCGACGTTCCTCCGTCTGATTCCGTCGCGTAGCACCATGGCGGAAGTTCCATGTATACTTCTTCTTGCAGGTCCCCATGAAGAAAGGCATTCTTCACATCCAGCTGGTACAGCTTCCACCCATAGTTCGCTGCAATGGAGACCAGAGTTCTCACGGTGCTCATTTTTGCTACTGGGGCAAACGTCTCATCATAGTCTATGCCATATGACTGTGTGAATTCTTTTGCAACCAACCTCGCCTTGTACCGTTCTACCTTTCCTTCTGGCGTCTCTTTCACTGTGCACACCCATTTGCATCCCACAGCTTTCTTCCCTTTGGGTAATGGAACCAGCTCCCATGTCTTATTTTTCTCCAGTGCCCCAAGTTCTTCCATCATTGCAGCTTTCCACCTTGGATCTTTCTTTGATTCTGCCAACACTTGGGCAACGAAGTAGAGTCTAACGATGTAATGAAGGCTCGATAATTCGAAGAAATGTTAGAATAAGACAAGAAGTTGGCAATGTCATGTTCGTAATCATCAAAACGAGCAGAAGCCTTACCCGCATTGATGCGAGAAGATCTCCTTAAGGGAGCAATAGGTGGTGGAGAGATCATACCATCCGAGTCGGAGAGATCCGCATCAGAATCCGAGTGATTCAGTGCGGGGGCAACATCTTCAGGAGTTGGAGCAGGAGTAGACGAGGGACTTGGTACAGTAGGCACAGGGCACGGCATAGGCACAGTACTGGACTTCTGTTGTCTCCTTCTGTAGACTTGGAGCTCCTTTTCCCTTGTCTGCTGCTCCCTGCGTAATATATGTATCTTCTTCTTCATTCTCTGTATCTGAGTCACTGTGCTCTCCCCTTTCGTCCAGTTTTCTACAACGGACACGGAACCGATCCGACGACTACATTTGGGCTTATTATCTCCCCCTCACATCTAACACCATCTGTGTTAGGTGTGTCACCAAATGCTGAACCTTCATTCGAACCATAGTATGGTTCGAGTTCTCTGAATGTAACGTCCATGCTTACAAACATCTTCCGCTCGACTGGACTCCAACAGGCATAACCCTTCTGAGTCGCCGTGTAACCGACAAAGACATTTAACTGCCCTAGGATCCAATTTGCCAACGCCTGGCCTATTATCTTGGACAAAGCACACTTCCAAAAACTTTTGGTGGAACAGTGTATGTAGTTGCCCCAGTAAGCATTTCCAACGGTGTCTTCCAGTCCAATACTTGAGATGGCATTCTGTTGATGAGATAAGAGGCCGTCAATATAGCCTGCCCCCATAAGTGTTTCGGGACACTCATAGCCAGCATCATCGTCCGTGCGACTTTCAGCAGATGTCTGTTCTTTCGTTCCGCCACACCATTTTGTGCCGGAGTATAAGCACATGAAGTTTGATGAAGTATTCCATGAGTGAAAAAATACTCAGCAACCCGCTTATTAGTATACTCCGTCCCATTGTCAGACCTGAAATACTTAATTTTAGTGCCATATTGTGTTTTCACCCGTCGATGAAAGTCCTGAAAGGCCTCAAGGACGTCACTTTTATTCTTCATAAGGTAGACCCATGTCACGCGGGTATAACAGTCAATAAAGGTGACGAACCATCGAAAGCCGTTAATTTCGGTTGTAGGACAAGGGCCCCATACGTCCGAATGTATCATGTCAAAAGCAGCTGAACTCCTATTCCCCGTGCTCACATACGAGCTTCTGCTATGTTTTCCCAACTCACAAGTATTACAAAATAACTTCTCTTTATTAGCCCTTTGATATAAGGACGGATACATTCGACTAATAACTTTAAAAGAGGAATGACCGACACGCTGGTGGTGGAGTAGCAAGTCGACTTCAACACTGCGACATGAAGCTTATGGTGGTGCGTCTGCTACAAAGGATGCCAATGCGTTGTCCAGTCCAGTCCTGTCTAAATACCACAGCCCCTTATGCCATGTGCCAGTTCCAAGTCGTCGTCCTGTCCCTTTCTCCTGAAAAGTCACCGTAGGAATGTCAAAGGAAATACAGTTAAGATCAAGTATAATGGCACTAATTGATAGAAGATTGACAGGAAAAGACGGAGCATGTAAGACATTGGTTAGAGTGATGGAAGGGGTGCATGCGACAGTGCCTTTATCCATTACAGGGCTGGATGTACCATCAGCGGTCTGAATACTCTCCGAATAGTAGGTGAGTATAGTCCTGAAACGTACCACGGGACCCCGTGACATGGCGAGATGCCCCATGGTCCATAATCCATCCTGGCTGATGGACAGATGCAAGAGCACGTGCAGAATCACCGGTGCTGGTTTGGGCAAAACAAGTGATGTGATCTCCCGAGGTCGAAGAGCCCCAGGACTGTCGGCCGAACCCAGCTTTGTGTCTCGCAACTTCTCAAGGAACTCCCGCTCAAGCGGGATTATTTCAGCCAGTTGATTCTCTCCCATTTCCTTCGTCAGATTTGTTTTGTGTCGGCCCCTTCTACCAGCAAATCCTCCTCTACTACCACGTCGGCCTCCACGACCCCGTCCTCGATCATTAGACTGATTGCGCAAGGGTTTTGGACAAAATCGGATGTAATGTCCGGAGTCACCACAATTGTGGCAAACACCACCCATAGATGGAGGTTGATTGAAGGCAGCAAGGGCAGACTTTTCAACCGCGGCTTGCTCCCCCTGGTAGGAGCCCTTGTTGGGCATCAACTTCAGTCGAGCTTCTTCCTGTGTCATGACGGCTATAGCTTCTTCCAAGGTCGGAAGCGTGGGTTGGGATAGGAGGATATTCCGTCTCTGCTCAAATACAGATCAGACCAGTACTTCTTCAACACGGCTATAGCTTCTTCGCGAATGCCGGTTCGACTTGTGCATCTTCCAACCCAAGAGGATCATAATGATCCAGATCAGACCAGTACTTCTTCAACAGGGCCCCGTACTCAGAGATGGTACGTTCGTCTTGGGCCACCCTATCGAGTTCATCTTGCAGTTGAAAGACTCGCATAGGGTTGCCTGAGCCGGAGTATATATCTTTTAGAGTTTGCCATATATCAGCAGCAGCCTCCATTGCCTCGACATTGTCCGACACCTGGTCGGTTAATGAGGCAGTCAACCGCCCAGCCACGACGTTGTTGACAATCTCCCAAACAGCAAACTCCTCCTTGGAGGCGGCAAGGGAAGGAGGCTGCTGGAGGGTGGTGGAGGCGGCAAGGGAAGGAAGGGGGGGGGGGGGGGGGGGCTGCTGCTGGTGGGGGTCGGCGAGGGGGGGGTCGGCGAGGGGTGTCGGCGAGGGGGGGGCGGCAAGGGAAGGGGGGGGCGGCAAAAAAATTTTTGTTGTTTTTTTTTTTTTTGTGGAGAGAGAGAGAGAGAGAGAGTTATGGCTCTGATACCATGTAGAAAATAATGGTTGGATGATTTTATTGATGGACTACTTCACTACTTATAGGGAGTCTAGCTCCTCTACATACTACATATTCCGATGTGGGACTAAAAGTCCCTTATTGATTCTCAACAAAAGATAAAGCCTAACTAAAGATAAATATATTCTCAACAAGTGTAGGTTCTCAAACAAAGATAAATCATAATCCAAACAAAACTCCAAATCCTTTTGTTCAAGTAGGAATTCTAAGACAACTAGGATATAATAAAAGTAATGTTAGCTCTGAAATAACCTGCAAAAAAACTCAATTAAAACTGACACAAACTTATTAAAATTATTAAACAAAAAGGCTATGATTTTTGCTGCCAGTCGATTAGTCCTCAATCTTATGTTAAAGCTGTAAAATTTCTTTTTCATTTACTTCATCTGAGAAAATGTATTAAATGTGTAACAAATCATTTGTAGGTTTGCATGGTGCAACCCAAATCGGAAATTGATCTGCAGTTCGAGTCTACAAAATTGAGCACACCTTGGGGATATATCAGTGCAACAGCATTAGGTGTGTCAACTTTTGGAACAATAGCTTTAATGAGCGGCTTCTTTCTTAAACCTGGTGCTACATTCAATGACTATGTAGCTGATGTACTCCCTCTTTTTGGTGGCTTCATCACCATTTTAGGCATCTCAGAGGTATCATTTATATTTTTGTTCCCTGGCACTTATTAATATATCTGTAACTGCAAGTAATAGTTAGTCACTTATCTATCCATCATTCTAATAAAATTTTATTTATATCATCGTTCAATTCTTTGATTTTCTTATCATGCATCTCGGTAGTAGCTTGTGGATATCAGGTTAGTATACACGATGGGATTATAGAATGGCGTTCAAAATATACTGCTTGTGAAATCACAATATTGCTTTTAAATATTTGGCTCTGAACAAAATGGAAGAAAAGGATTTATGCATGTCCAACCCCCCCCCCCCCCCCCCCCCAAAAAAAAAAAAAAACAAAAAAAAAACCAATATCTTGGATAAATGCTTATGTTGTTTTTGCCATGTTCGATGGAATATTGTGATTTATGGGAACTTTTCCTTCGATGGATTTGTTGTGAATTTTAGCACTGTCCTACCTAATAGCCTTCTTACCATCCAGATTGCTACAAGGGTTACAGCAGCGCGCTATGGTGTCAAGCTCAGCCCATCCTTTCTAATCCCTTCAAACTGGACTGGGTGTCTAGGGGTGATCATAACTATGAGTCACTATTACCCAGCAAAAAGGCCCTATTTGACATTCCTGTAGCCCGAACAGCTAGTGCATACTTGACATCATTAGTGCTTGCAATCTCTGCATTTATTTCTGATGGCAGCTTTAATGGAGGAGAGAATGCTTTGTAAGTCTTCTATAGCTTCGTGTATCTATCCATTTGTAAGGTTTCTAATTTGTAGTTGACCATAGCCACATTATTTTTTCAGGTTTATAAGACCTCAATTTTTCTATAACAATCCTCTGCTTTCTTTCATCCAACTGGTGATTGGACCATATTCTGATGATCTGGGAAATGTACTACCCAATGCAGTTGAAGTGTTGGGGTTCCTGTCGATCCCCTTGCTTTTGCTGGGCTTCTAGGTTTGTTTTTTTGTTCTGTTTTAAGTTTATTAATAATAACTTTTTCAAGATTTCCTGTAATTTGTCTTTATTCTCTAAATTTAACTTATGACTTTGCTTAATTCTTTGCTAGAAATGGAATATTAGAGAACCATTTAAATGTGATGCTACTTTGAGTAGAGGTTATTGTTAGGGGTTGTGATGCAAAATCACAAGTAATTTGGTTTATTAGTTAGTTACTTGGAATTATCCTAAATAACGGTCGGCCTAGGCGGCCGTCTAGGTGCTAGGCGGCCCTAGGCCGAACAAAAACCTCCTGTTCGGCGGTTTGTTCAGCCTGTACGGCTGTTCGGATTTTTATTTTTATTTTTATTTTTTGATGTTTACTTGTATTGTGGATATGTTGTTTGGATTTAGATTTAGAATATTGAAATTTCAAATTTGTCATATGATTTCAAATTTCAAAAAAAAATTATGAATTGTAGTATGAATTTAGTTAGAACATGTTTGGATTTCATATTTTGAATTTCAAACTTCAAATTTGTATTATGAATTCCAAATTTCAAATTAAAAAGAAAAACAAGTTTGGCGCCTAAGCGGCCCTCCTCCGCACCGAATCCGCATATCGAATTTTAGAGCACTTCTAAATAACAAAGATTTTTACTTTTTAAGTTTAGTTTATCATTTAGAGTTAGGATAACTATTTGGTGGTAAATATATATCTTAGGACTTATCCTAAATAAGTAATTGACTTTTGCTTAGGAATCAGTGGTTGTCTAGGGTTAAGTTTTCTATTTGACAGGCTTATTCTAAGTAATAACTCAAGATTGGGGTTGATAGTCACCGATAAGGAGAAGAGAGGAAGAATTAGAGATTGAGAGGCTAGAAGTGAGATTGGGTTTCTCGGTATACTTGGGACCTTTTCCGTGTAATCTCTCGAGTTTCATGGGATTTCTCGTGTATTAGGATTATGGGCTGTCTAAAGTTGTAGCAGATATTGAAATCCTTGTAAGAGCATGTTTAGTAGTGATCTCCCTCTTAGTGCTCTTTCCTAGTGTGGTTTTTGCCTGTGTGGGTTTTCAGTTTATCCTTGTGTACTTTGCTTGATGTTATCTTTTTTTTTTGGTCATTTGTAACTAAATGTCCTAACTATTTCGGAGTTGCAACTTGATATCTTAAATTATCAAAATTGACAACTTGATACTATAACTTTGAAGTTATTTAAATATTAAAATTTTACAACTTACTATCCTACGATGTTGAAAGAATAAATAAAATTACTATTCTATCCCTGTCTTCTTCCTTGTGCACCCTAACGCTAAAAACCTAATACTAAACCAACCAACTTTCGCCTCTCCTTTTGGAGGTCCCGCCACCCCTCTCTTATTCAACCACCTCCTCCCACCCACACCATTGTTGACCCCTTTCATCGTCTTTTCCAACATCTTGAAAGCCCCCGTGACTACCCATGTTTATTGACCACCCCCCATTTGCAACTTGATATCCTAAACAATTTGTTACTCTAAACTTTAAAGTTTGACATTTAAATACCCTAAACTTCTAAATTTTTTAGAACTTGCTATCCTACGCTGTTAAAATAATAAATAAATTACTATTATATCCTTGTGTTCTTCTTTATGCACCATAGCCTAAAATCTAAACTAAACCAACCAACCAATCTCCTACTCTCCTTTTGGAGGCCCCGCCACCGCTCTTTATTCGACCACCTCCTCCCACTCCCATCATTGTTGAACCCTCTTGTTGTCTTTCCAAACATCTGGAAACCCCATGACTACCCATCCCCTTTGTCGACCCCTCCCCCCTCCCCCTCTTGGACAACGCCCTTTCAACCATCTCCATCCTTAATTGGATTAAGATTTAGGTAAATAAGAGATAAATAGGGTTTTCTTTTTAATTAAATGATCAAATTGTCCATAATGGTTTATGTAATATGCACATGATCGTCAAGTTGGATGGCAGCCTAACGGACAATATTAACTTGCCAAACATAAAAAGTTCATGGTGTTAACTTGTCTATTGAAATAGGTTAGGGTAGCAAGTTACAAATCGATGATATTTAATGTTCTAAAAATCGTGATTAAGCGGTGCCTAGGCGCTAGGGCCCCAGTGCTCTCCTATGCGTGTGCCTAATGCCCTTAGCATGTCCATGTGCCTTGCTATGCAGGTTATTTGGGTTCTATAGGCGTTTTCAACCGTTTTTTGACCGATTTTTGTGGACTGCCTAGGCGCCATGTGACGTCTAGGCAGAACTAAGCGCTATGCTGACTTTTACAACCTTGATAATAGGCTATGGTATTTAATTGCAAATTAGTCTCATTTCTTTGTATGGCCCAGTCCATTTTTATTCCTATCAGTTATGTACCATACTAAATTGGTATAGTTAGCAATACTAGAACCATCAAAACTATTATCATAGCAATTTTAGACATGATCAAATTCAGGAGGGAAGAACAATCTCCTCTAGGTAGGTCCTATCTTGAAGTTAATGCATTATAGATTGGACGGTTTGTATGCCTATCTAAAACAATACTCCATCCAAAATATGGTAACCAAAGGTTCCTAATCTATAGTTATGGGGACTGCAAATGACCTATGTTGTTCCAACCAGGACAAATATGTTTCCCATCATTTTGGAATGAAATTGAAGGGTGGACAACCTCCAAAACGCCCTAGTCAAAACTGCTTAAGCCTTCATAATCATTATACTCCTCCTCCAAGCCTTCTCCTATCAGTATGGGTCAGTTATGATGCATAAGAAAGTTTTATACAACATTTAACATAGTTTTATGATCGGTTGTCGAACATTAATTGTTGGCGCCAATTTTTAGCCAAAGTGGTTGTATGAGCATGGGAGACTTAAACCCCCCTTCCCTTCTCCAAAAATTGTCGAAACATTTATTCATGGTAAGGATATGAAATCTAGGTTCTAACCTTCGCACCAATACACCACAAGATGACACGCTGATACAAGACGCTGCCAACCTCACCCCCAACCACCCACACCACAAAAGAAGAGAGGAAAAAAAGGAAAAAATACTTATATGGATGGTATAAAACTTAAGAGAGCTTCTGATCGAGTTCCTAGGAAGATAATATGGTGGGCTTTGAAAACCAAATACATTTCTGGTAGTTATATTAAAACTATTAAGGATATGCATGATAGAGTTACGATGTATGTGCAAATTATTGGAGGAGATAATAACATATTTCCTATCACCATTAACTTAACAAGGATCAAAGTTAAGTCCTTATCTTTTTGCTATAGTTTTGGATGAAATCATTGGGCATATTTAGGAGAAAGTTAAATGGTATATTATGTTGATAATATTGTGTTGGTTGATGAAAATAGAGAAGAGTTAGATGTTAAAATAGAAGTATATAGAGGGAATAAAGTCTAAGGGATTTTGGATTAATCGAACAAAAGTAGAGTATATGAAATGTAATTTTAACTCGAAGTCAAAAAGAAAACGATTAGATGGATAAAAGATACCAATGAATGATTGATTTTGGTATTTAGGATCAATTGTTCATCATTATGAAGAGATTAAGAATGATATCATGCATAGAGTTAAAACAAGATGGTTGAAATGTTCTTCTGGAGGACTTTGTGATCACAATATACTTCTGAAGTTGAAAAGAAAATTCACTGAAACGCCATAAGACTAGCCATATTTTATGGAGAGTGTTAGACAATGAAGAAACAATAATGTCCAGAAAATTAGTGTAGTTGAAATAAAGTCTAAGATGGATGAGTGATAATACATTAGAGTATATGGCAAAAAATAAGTGTATTCATGGGAAATTCGAGGTGATGCAAATTAATGACGAAATGAGGAAAAATTGACTTAGGTAGTTTGGACGTATGCAAGGCTGACCAATAGATGTTCTCGTAAGGAACAACGATAATATAGTAGTTAATGGAGTCGTTAGGACTAGAGGTAGGTCCAAAAATATGGTTTGAAGTGCGAAAGAAAGATATAGACCTTTGTTAGCTTTACATAGGACTTGGCCCTTATCAAGCCGAATGGAAGAAGATGATTCAAACACCCGATCCCAGAAATTTGAGATAAAGGATTTCTTGTTGTTTCTTGTTTTTATTGTATAGGAAGGGTCCAAAAGTGAGCTTCAAACCTTGGTATCAACACCTAAAGATGACACTAAATACGTGAAATCAATAACTCAAGGACGTTGCTAGAAAAAAGAGGACAAGACCCCTTCATTAATTTGTACATATATCATATTGGTCTTTTGTGGGAATAGTCACTCCTTTTGACTCTAGCTTGGCTCACATATTATCATACCTACTCAAATAGATTATTCTAAGGGGACTTGGAGGTTACTACTTGGGTACATAAGCTTAAACTATATGACCATAATTGTAGGTCTACCTACCTAGCAACTAGTCTCTTCAGTTTTGTTATAAGACCCTCTCTTGTACATCATTGCTAGGAATTTTGCATCATCTTATAGATTTGGTGTCACTGTGCACTATTCCTTCCTTATTCCCACATTGGGTAGGAACTAAAGAGGGAGTCTCACTCTCTTCTATGAATAATACTCCACATCAATGAAGCAATCTTATTAAGTTGATAATCTTTCTCAGCATGATATGATATTCATCTTCTCCAATGATCCAAGAGGATCTCTTATTAGATTTCGAATTAGGATTCCAAATATTAGGATTAGCATTCTTTTTAGGATTACTATTCCTTTCATGGAAATTGTTAGGATTATTATTATTATTTTGTTACTTTATGGAAAGTTTAGGATAGGTTCATATTTTGAACTTAGTCATTATATAATTAGTTATTTATGGCCCTAGTAGAAGTTAGTAAATATTAGAGTTGGACTCTATTGTAATTAAATATCTACTTATTTCAAAAAAATTGTGTTGTTTCTCTCTTACTCAAGACAAAAGGAGTTTGATAGTTAATAAAACTATCTTGTTGGGCGCGTGCGAAAGCGTTTGCCAACCCACCTGATCAAAATCAACCCCCGTTTAACGGACACCAAGTACAAGATGAAGACAAGTATATGGCGGTGATGTACGTCACTTGGACAAATTCCAACCTTTAATAACTCAGATGAAATTACAAGATTGATAAAACTCATATTGAACCCTTTGTCCTAAATAGGTTCAACCCCCTAACCACTCTCAAGAAGAAAAACAGAATATTACAATTGAGATCACTCACCAACCCGTAACAATTTCCTAACCAAAGTTGACGACTTCTCGATAAGATCTTCTTCTTCCTTCTGTCTTGGATGACGAAGTCCTAAGAGCAAAGTACGGACTTTCTCTTAGATTTTCTTGTGGACGAGCACCCCGAATTTCTACTTTTGTGCTGTTTTGTGCCTCCACCCTCACCCCATATATATAGGATGAGAAAACCAATATTCTAGTCATAATAGGATTTCCTAATAGGATAAATAGGAATCCTATTATGCCTAAATACTCCATCAACATCCTATTTTAGATCATAATAGGATTTCCTAAAATAAGAATCATATTACATCTAAAATAGCACAACACCAATTATGGACATCTAAATCTAATCAAATCAAATATTTAATTATATTTGGATTCCACAAATATGTTGTTACCAAATCCAGACTGACTCTAACAATCTTCCCCTTTAGTCTGATGAGGGGGTATTGACCCTATGGGTCCTCAACTGGACTTCATGTCTGTCGTCCCGTGACAGAGTTCCTGCTTTCCATGCCGATAATCTCTGATCCCCTGAGCTGTTTTACATCTTCCTTTGTCTCTAGCTTCTCGACCGTCACGTCGACGCTAGATGCCATACGTAGCACCTCCTGCACCACTGGGATCCTGCCGATATCAATGACACGACCAAGACCGAAGTCCCTGACGATCAGCCTCACCGTAAGTTTCGGCCGCCTGTTCCCGACTTCCGTCTTCTACCGGAAAGTGTTAACTTTTCGATGAGCTTCTTCACCCTTGGCTGGCCCAACCAAGCGGACGGTGCGGTTCTCCCGAGATTCGAACTCCTGAACCTGCCTACCTTCGTGTCCGAACTTGAAGCTCCCCCATACACATGCATCCTCGAGCAGAACATCACGCACTGTGCATGCCGTCGATGACCCACAGCTTCCCCTGAACTGTGTGAATGATGATGCTCCCGTCTCGGATTGAGTTTGCTACAAACTTGATCTTCTTCCTGGCTTCGAACTGCTGAAATTGATGTCGCTCCTTGAAGCTTTGGCAAACCACCGGTCGCCAAAACTGGATCCGTAGAGCAACCCTCACCTGGAGATCGACCAGTTGTCATGGTACCGACAGACTGACCCTCAATCTTCGACTCATCACCATCCGTCGCTTTGTCTTGACGAACCGAATCCTCCGTAACCCTTAAAGCATCTAGAAGTCCCTCCTCAGCAAATTCTCGATGATCTACCTCCTGTCGAACACCCCTCGAGCGTTCATTCGGTGTCTGTGGTCTTCCTGTACAGCTCAGCAGTTTGAGCCTGTACATGTCACAACACAAATCTCTTCGAGCTAGCTGTTGGACACCCTTCGCAAGCATCCAATCTTTGTCTCTAAACAGACCGTAATAGCCATCATCTGCCAGCCTCCCTACCGAAACCAAGTTGTAAAGCAAACTAGGTACATGTCGTACACCCCTGAGCTTCTCACCAAACTTTGTCGTCAAGTGCACATCACCTATGCCTACAATTGCAGCCGTCCCCTTGTTGTCCATCTTCACACGTCAAAATCTGCCGCATCGGTATGACGTGAAGATACTCCTATATGGAGCGGCGTGATGCGACGCCCCCGTGTCTATGACTCGGTCGCCATCATGACACATGCCATAAGGTTCCTCTACGTCGTTCGTTGCGATGATGATATCTCGAAACGCCGTGAGCTCCTCCTGATCGTCCTTGCCTTTGGCCTTCTCAGCTTTGAGCTTCATGCAGTTCCTCTTGATATGACCTATTTCGCCACAGTGATAGCAACCCTCCTTGTGATCCACAATCGCAAGATTTCGAGAACTCCCCCCTGTACTCGTCTGTAACTTGGGTTCCCTTCCTGTAGGAAGTCACCAGAGCGGACTCCTGTAAAGATTCCACTTGCTTGTGCCAGACCTCTTCATTTAACAAACTATTTTTGACTGCCTCCATCGTGACAACTCCATCTGGCGTGGAGTTGCTCACCGACACCACCAACGTCTCCCAGCTTTCCGGCAGAGAACTCAAGAGCAGTAGGGCTTGAAGTTCATCATCATCATTCATCGCAGACAGCTGATTGATGATACCCTAAATCTCGTTCAGATGTTGTGCCACCGGGGCACCCTCTGTGTACTTCGAGTTGACGAGTTGGCGAATAAGAAACGTCTTGTTGCCAGCCGTCTTCCTTTTGTACAGCGAATGCAGCTTCTCCCATAATGTTTTTACGAACTCTCCATGGACACGTGGTGAAACACCGAGTCGTCCAGCCATTGGCGGATGAATCCAACCTTCCAATCCAGTCGTTTCCAGTCTTCAGCAGCTTTGTTCGATGGCTTTACACTGTCGCCCTCCAGCGGACCATGCAAGTCCTTGCACCAGAGTAGATCCTCCCATCCTTGGCTTCCAAATCGTCCAGTTTTTTCCTGTGAGGGTGATCATACGAGTGTTCATGTGCTCCGTAGACATGGTTGCCAGAACCCCATTGCTCTGATACCAATTGTTGGGTGCGTGCGGAAGCGCTTGCCAACCCACCTGATAAAAACCAACCGTGTCTAACGGACATCAAGTACAAGATGAAGACAAGTATATGGCGGGGACGTACGTCACATGGACAAATTTCAACCTTTAATAACTCAGATGAAATTACAAGATTGATAAAATTCACGTTGAACCCTTTGTCCTAATAGGTTCAACCTCCTCACAACTCTCACGAAGAAAAATAGAAGATTACAATGGAGATCACTCACCAACCCATAGCAGTCTCCCTAACCGAAGTTGACGACTCCTCGATTAGATCTTCTTCCTCCTTTTGTCTTGGATGACGAAGTTCTAAGAGCAAAGTACGGACTCTCTTAGATTTTCTTGTGGACGAGCACCCCAAATCTCCACTTTTGTGCTATGCTTTGTGTCTCCACCCTCACCCCATATATATAGAATGAGAAAATCAATATTCTAGTCATAATAGGATTTCCTAAATAGGAATAAAATAGGAATCCTATTATGTCTAGAATACTCCATCAACATCCTATTTTAGATCATAATAGGATTTTCTAAAATAAGAATCCTATTATATCTAAAATAGCACGACACCAATTATGGACATCCAAATCTAATCAAGTCAAATATTTAATTAGATTTGGATTCCACAAATATGTTGTTACCAAATCCAGACTGGACTCCAACATATCTTTGTGGCGGTTTTTGTCAGCATTAATTAAAAGTTTTCTTTGCAACAAAATTCCCTCTTAGATTTTGTATTCTTATAATTAAAAAATCGTCAACCCTAATCTAATTTGCTTGGTTCAGATCAGATTGGTATCAGAATATCGAGATCCTCACTTAGGGTTTTAGGCACTTGTGTAGGTAGAGACACATCATCTACAAAGACCATAGATTAGTGTTTATGCTGATCTCATGAAGCACCAGAAGGAATCTTGAATCGACAAAGAAGAAGAAAAAGTATTAGCAATGAGGAATTGGGGGCGAAGGTATCTCGCTTGGAGGAGATGATTACTTACATGGCAACATAAAGCAAATCCTAATTCAAGAAGTTTCCAATATGAAGCAAACCAAATCGGATCTGGACTTCAAAATCCTATAGTAAGACGAGGAAGAGTACAAATCCGAGGATTGGTGAGGCGGAGGAGCGAGCATCAAGTCGAGTTGATATTACAAGGGGATAATCTCAAGCAACCGTTTCGTATTGAAAAGGAACCATATACCTATGTTCGATTAGGACAGTCGGTGCGAATAAAGTCGACAATTGGATCGACTAGTATGAGACTTTACGATCTATAGACATAATGATCTTTAGAAGGTATGTTTTGCCGTAGTTGAAGCTGATGAGTCATGCCTTCTGAAATTAGGAAATATCCAACCTAGGTATTCCATTCAATTGAAGATGTATGTATACAGGATAGGATGCCTAAGACCCAATGGCTATTGAGTTAGACTATATTAATATGTCCCCTCAAGCTAGATCATCTATATGGTACATGTTCATCTTGTTACAAAGAAAAAAAACGAGAAGTTGAAAGAGGTTTAGTGAAGAGATCGATAATCTGATCTTCAGATAGGGTAAATAC
The DNA here is from genome assembly GCA_029216955.1 of Iris pallida. NCBI lineage: Eukaryota > Viridiplantae > Streptophyta > Magnoliopsida > Asparagales > Iridaceae > Iris > Iris pallida. Next base: position 14,489,916 of record JANAVB010039212.1, on the reverse strand, counting down.
AATGCTCGCTTGATTACCTATCAAAACATTGCGAACAAAGTGACAGTCTACATTAATGTGTTTGTTTCTCCCATGGAAGATCAGATTGCTTGCAATAAAGTTAAACGATTAGTTGTTGCAATGCATAGGAAGATGATCACTATACAGAAGACCAATATCGCACATCAGAGTCTTAATTCATATCATCTCATAGACTTTATGAGCCATTCTCACGTATTCTGCCTCTACACTAGATCTAGCTAACAAGATTGCTGCCAGCATAGGCGCAATAGCCAGATGTGGATCACTCTTCGACCTAGCATAGTCCTTGAGATGACCATAACATTGGTACAAAAGCCTTTACCTGGATATCCTTTTACACATCTCAAGATCCTATGAGCAGGTTTCCAATGACCTCTTAGGATTCAACATGGACTGACTAAGCAAACTAACAACAAAGAAGATGTTTGGATGAGTCAAAGTCAAATAGCTTACTTTCCAAGAAGCCTTCTGTATTTGAGACTTGTCCTCTACATTCTGATCATTCTTGGACCACAAATTCATATCTGGTTCCAACTTCCCCCCTGGAGCGAGCCTAGTTTGGAGCCAAGTTGAAATGCGATTGGGGGTTAGTCGAGTTGGAGCCGAGCCAAGCCAAGCCGAACTGTAGCTGAGCCACATGGGAGCCAAGAGAAGCTGTAAGCTTAGTTCCAGTTTCAAACTAAAAGCAAAGAAATTAGCATCTTATTCTTCTCTTTCTTTGTGCATATGGGTATATGTCTTTAGCCTCTTTATTATTTTTTAATGCTCTTGGCTTGTGTGTTTCAGTCGCACTACATGCTAGTCTAATTCTATCGGATATCTAGTTCATCTTCTACAATGTATCCTACTACTAACACAACTACTAAACCGATGCTCTATACTACTGCTACTACTACTATTACCACCACGGTGCTCCTACTTTGGAGGACATGACGAGAGATTTTGGGAATCCTAAGTTTCTGACTTCCAACTTCATCGATGTTCCAAGAACAATCTTGGGCTCATGTCGTGCAGAATATTTCCATAGATGAATAAGGTGTGCCCAGAGAGGTTGGCAAGCTTCGTAGATTGTTGGCAAACGTCGGCAAGCTTCATGGAGCGACAATAGGCGTCATTGAGGTAACATGGATTGTCAGTAAATATCGACAAGCTTCGGGGCTCATTCCATGTCCCAGGGATCATCGGAATAATGGAAAGAAGGACGGCTTGACTCTCGTTCCCTCACACAAGATCTAAGACCATGTTTGGCACCCTGAGACGAAGATAGTTATAATCTGACAATCATGTCACGATTGGCCTTTCGGTCATGGGCCACCTTATGAGCACAGATCCAACAACATAAGCTAAGCACACTGTCGGCGGATGTCAGCGAACGTAGTGGAGGACGCTAGAAATGGTGGCAAATATGGAGGCTGCTGGAGACTCCGGCGAATTGGAACTTGTTGGATCTCACTAGCGTGAGGGTTGGGGTTGAAATTGAAGATGGATATGGAGTGGGATTTGTGTTTAGGTGGGTGGGATCGCAACAATGTCGAGGAAGATCTCAGCGAGGGATGACAACAACAACTTGGAGGATCTCGTCAAGGGATGTGGCTGGAAGTAATTGTGGCGGTGACTAGGAAGAAGTAGAGAAACCTAACTAGGGAAATCCTAGGGTTGTAGCTAGGGCATGGGTTTCTCTGATACCATGTAATTGGGAAATATTCAACCTAGATATTCCGTTCATTTGAAGATACATATATATACAATATAGGATGCCTAAGCCTTGTGGCTATTGGGTGGTACTATCTTAACACTCAACTAGTGGAAATCCTATACCGGATTCCATGGTAAGCCTCGCATATTTTGGGGATACTTCATATCTTGTTCAGAAATAGTTTTATACATTAGGATTTAGGATATGAGAAGCTAAGATGGTTGAAGTGGAAATACTTATGCTAAAAGGACGAGCAAAGCATACATGACTTCACAACCGACTTATATAAGCAAATTATGTTTTTGGGTATCTATTGATGACACGACGACATCGGATAAGTATATCGTTGGTCTTCACGTGTTGATCAGACGAGTTGGCATTGTTAGTGATTTAAGACATTAGAGATGCTAGCGAGGAGGACTATCAAGGCAAAGAATAATAAGTTTAGGACAAAAGACGAGAAGGTGAAAGATTTGTCTAAGGACAAGTACAAGGGATGTTGGAGGAAATCTGATATTCGTAAAGAAGTTCATTGTGATCATTGCGATCGAAATGACCATGATAAGGTCGAAATGGCCACCATCGAAGTGGCACCTTTTAACTACTATCTTGTTCTATGTTGTACGACATGGTAAGGATAGCGACATGGACACGATTATTTACTTGTGTTCTACTGTATTTGGAGTGTCGGTGACGCGTCTATAATTTAAGTGTTTGTTAGGCATCCGTGGGAAAGTGGTCTAGTCAAAATCCCACCCTTCATCCATGCTTCATGCATCTCGTTAGTCCATGTCCTCCCGGCCTTCTACACAAGGACGGACTATGATGCCACCAACCCAAGCATTTCGTTGCATTTTCAATTGTCTTTCCAACGGGGATGCTTTTTTACATTTTCCTGGCAAAGTTAGTGCTGGCCTAACCCCTAGATAGAAGGGTATGGAATGCTCACTTCCTCGTTACTCGTCCCATACTCCATGCTATTATACAAATGAAGGGACTAGTCTAATTATTTTCGGGGGAAGCTCTTAACATGTCATTATGAGCACATTATACACATTATATGCCGCTCCCTCACCTAGATTTTTGGAGCACTATTGATCTATGTTCTATATGTCCAAACTATCTAAGATGATTTTTTAATTTTGTTCTTAATTGGCGCGTCACCACTAACTTCCTAGAGATATGCTCATTTAAAGACCTCTTTCAATTTATTGCTATTCATCCATCTCGCAATGATCATTTAAAGGCCTCTTCCTAGAGATACGCTCATTAAAGCCCTACATGTAGCGGTCATTTTTCTTACAGAATTTTCCAATTTTCATCTTCTTTGAATCATTTCTTCGTTCTTTTAGTTTTTTATCCATATTATATTGAACCTACGAGCTGTCTTTTTTTAAGATAAGGCCAGATATTTATGATTGTCCATGTCTTGGGTTACTAGCACCAAGATCCCCATCACATTCGCATTTTTATTTTGCCCGTGGACTGGAATTCGAACTCACGCCCACTCCTCTCACTTACTAGTTTTTGGGGTACTAGCACCAAGGCCCCTCTCCTATTTTCATTTTTATTTTACCTGGGCTAGAATTCAAACCTATGCCCACTCCTCCCCTCCTTTACTAGCGTTACCACTAGACCCAGCCCGTTGGTGGTGAGCGTTGTCTTTTTTATCCCCGTAATTTTACATAATGTAATTACTTAGGTTGAGCTTGAAACATTAAACACAAACTTAGACAACTGGAAACCTGAATACGTCAATTTGGGCTTAAATGTGGATTAAATCCCAAACTGAATCCCGTCCCATAAGAGTTTTTTAAAATAAAAAGAACAAGGTTATTGGTTTTTCTTTGTGAGTAGTTTTGTGTACAACATTGACTGTGTTCTCATGGCCATATGGTGTAGGAATGGTTGTGACTTCTTTGAACTTGCTACCATGCGGGAGGCTCGAAGGAGGACGTATAGCACAGGCTCTCTTTGGCAGGAATACAGCGGCATTGCTTTCCTTTGGGACATCACTACTACTTGGAATCGGCGGTCTAAGTGGCAGCGTCCTGTGCCTGGCATGGGGTCTGATTGCTACATTCTTCCGAGGTGGGGAGGAAATTCCTGCTAGGGACGAGATCACTCCCCTGGGTGATGACCGCTACACGTGGGGCTTCATCCTGGCCTTGATTTGCCTCCTAACTCTTTTTCCAAATAGCGGAGGGACATTCTCTAGCTCATTCTTGAATCCTCCATTTTTCAGAGGTGGTCTGGACGTTTGAACGAAGCCTACATGTATTTTGATCTGTATATTCTGTTGTGTATATGTCAAATTGGAAATAGTTGTAAAGTGTAAACAGGAAAGGATAATACTTTTGGACCAGAGCATACAAGCAAGTGTAGAGCTCGAGGGTTCTGTTGTTTGCATCGCGGGGAAATGATTATTACAGGATTAGGACATTTAGTATTTGATTCAGTTGAGTCTGCAGCGAGCATGATGCCAACCCACCTGATCAAAATCAACCTCCGTCTAACGGACACCAAGTACAAGATTAAGATAAGTATATGGCGGTGACGTACGTCATTTGGACAATTGATAGAACTTACGTTGAATCATTTGCCCTAATAGGTTCAACTACTTCACCACTCTCAAGAAAAAAAAAATAGAAGATTACAATTGAGATCACTCATCAACCCGTAGCAATTTTTCTAACGAAGTTGATGACTCCTCGATTAGATCTTCTTCTTCCTTCTTGGAAGACTAAATCCTAAGAGCAAAGTATGTGCTTTCTCTTGGATTTTCTTGTGGACGAGCACCCCGAATCTCCACTCTATGTTGTGCTTTGTGCCTCCACCCTCATCCCATATATATATGATGAGAAAATTCTATTTTAGGTCATAATATGATTTTTTAAATAGGAAGCCTCAAATAAGAATCATATTACACTTATAATAGTCCATCAGTATTCTATTTTAGATTATAATAGGATTTTCTAAAATAAGAATCCTATTATATCTAAAATATCATAACATCTATTATGCATATCCAAATCTAATCTAATCAAATATTTAACTAGATTTAGATTTCACAAATATGTTGTTACCAAATCCAGACTGGACTTCAACAATCTCCTCCTCCAGTCTAATGAGAGGGGGTATTTACCCCATGGGTCCACAGCTGGACTACATGCCTGTCGTCCCGCGACAGAGTTCTGCTCCCCCATGTCACTGATCTTCGATCCTTCGAGTTGCTTTGCATCTTCTTTTGTCTCCAGTCCTCGACCATCACGTCGACACTAGCTACCATGCATAGCACCTCCTGCACCACTGGGATCCTGGCGATATCAATAACACGACCAAGATCGAAGTCCTTGACGATCAGCATCACCGTAAGTCTCGGCTGTCTGTCCCCGACTTTCGTCTTTCACCTGAAAGTGTTAACTTTTCGACGAGCTTCTTCACCATTGGCTGACCGAACCAAGCGGACGGTGTGGTTCTCTGAGATTCGAACTCCTGAACATGTCCACCTTCGTGTCCGAACTTGAAGCTCACCCATACACGTGCGTCCTCGAGCAGAACATTACGCACTGTGCATGCCGTCAATGACCCACAACTCCCCCTGAACTGTGTGAATGATGATGCTCCCGCCTCAGATTGAGTTTGCTGCAAACCTTCCTTCCTGGCTTCGAACTGCTGAAACATATATCGCTCCGTGAAGCTTTGGCAAACCACATGTTGTAAAAACTGGATCCGTAGAGCAACCCCACCTGGAGACCGACCAGCTGTCATGAGACCGACAGACTGACTCTCAATCTTTGACTCATCACCATCCGTCGCTTTGTCTCGACGGAACCGAATCCTCCGTATCCCTCAAAACATCTAGAAGTCCCTCTTCAGCAAGTTCTCGACGATCCACCTCATGTCGAACGCCCTTCGAGCCTCCATCCGGTGTTTGTGGTCTGCCTGTACAGTTCAGCGGTTTGAGCCTGTATATGCCACAATACAAATCTCCCGAGCCAGCTGTTGGGAATCCTTCACAAGCATCCAATTTTTGCTCCCAAACAGACCGTGACAACCATTATCTGCCAGCCTCCCTACCGAAACTAAGTTGTAGCGCAAACTCGGTACATGTCGCATACCCTTGAGGACGAGCTTCTCACAAAACTTCGTCGCCAAGTGCACATCACCGATGCCTACAACTGCAACCGTTCCCTTGTGTCTATCTTCATACGTCCAAACTGCTGCGCGGTATGACGTGAAGATCCTCCTATGTGGAATGGCATGGTACGATGTTCCCATGTCCATGACCCAATCACCATCATGATACATGTCACGAGGTTTCTCTGCGTCGATCGCTGCGATGATGATATCTCCAAACGCCATGAGATCCTCCTGATCATCCTTGCCTTTGGCCTTCTCAGCTTTAAGCTTCATGCTGTTCCTCTTGATATGACCCATTTTGCCACAGTGATAGCAACCCTCCTTGCGGTCCACAATCGCAATATTCCAAGAACTCCTCATGTCATCGCTTGTGACTCGAGTCTTTCCCGTGGGATGCCACCAGAGCGGTCTCCTACGACGATTTCACTTGCTTACGCCAGGCCTCCTCGTTCAACAAGCTACTTTTGACTGCCTCCATCGTGACAACTCCATCAGGCGCGGAGTTGCTCACCGATACCACCACGTCTCCCAGCTTTCCGACAGAGAACTCAAAAACAGTAGGGCCTGAAGCTTATCATCAATAACCATCTTCATCGCAAACAGCTAATTGATGACACCCTGAACCTCGTTCATATGTTGTGCCAATGGGACACCTCCGTGTCCTTCGAGTTGGCGAATAAGAAACGCTTGTTGTCAGCCGTCTTTCTTTCGTACATCGAATGCAGCTTCTGCCACAATGCTTTTGTCTAACTCTCCATAGACACGTGGTGAAATACCGAGTCGTCCTATCCGGATGAATCCAACGGCCTTTCGATCTAGTCGTTTCCAGTCCTCAGCAGCTTTGTCCGTGGCTTTGTGCTGTCGCCCTCTAATGGACCATGCAAGTCCTTGCACCAGAGTAGATCCTCCATCGTTGGCTTCAAATCGCCCAGTTCTCCCATGTGAGGGTGATCATACGAGTGTTCATCTGTTCCGTAGATATGGTTGCCAGAACCTCCAATGCCAGAACTGAACCTGGCTCTGATACTAATTATTGGGCGCGTGTTGGGCGCGTGCGGAAGTGTTTGCCAACCCACCTGGTCAAAACCAACCCCCGTCTAATAGATACTAAGCACAAGATGAAGACAAGTATATGGTGGTGACGTACATCACCTAGACAAATCCCAACCTTTAATAACTCAGATGAAATTACAAGATTGACAAACTCACGTTGAACCCTTTGCCCTAATAGGTTCAACCCCGTCACCACTCTCAAGAAGAAAAATAGAAGATTACAATGAGATAACTCACAACCCGTAGCAATCTTTCTAACCGAAGTTGACGACTCCTCGATTAGATCTTTTTCTTCCTTCTATTTTGAATGACAAAGTCCTAAGAGAAAAGTACGGACTTTCTCTTAGATTTTCTTGTGGACGAGCACCCCGAATTTCCACTTTGTGCCTCCACCATCGTCCCATAATATATGATAAGAAAATCATATTTTAGGTCATAATATGATTTCTTAAATAGGAAGCCTCAAATATGAATCCTATTACATTTAAAATATCCCATCAATCTATTTTAGATCATAATAGGATTTCCTAAAATAAAATCTATTATATCTAAAATAGC